>OZ020267.1:14601098-15116681 GCA_963971225.1 Melieria omissa | reverse complement strand
AGTGTGTGGCCGAGGTGTGTCGTTGAGTGGTGGTGGGGGGTGAGGGGAGGGGGGGATTGGCAGAGTGCTTATGAATGGTGTGCACATAAATGCAAAAACGAGTACATTTGTGGTAGATTTCGGTGCTGGCTTGTGGTGAATTCAAGGCAATGCCAAATCCGGCAAAGGACTCAACTGTTTTTTTGGGGTATTTCTATGATGTCGCTGGTCGGATGTGGGAGGGCGAGAGGGGGGCGAGAAACACATGTCGGCATGAAAACTAACATGAGGGTAAAACTCAACAAATGCGATAAGTCAGCAGACACGTTTTACACGCTCGTATCCTGCAAGTGGGCTGTGAGGCTGAACGATAAAAAATCCATTGCGGGCCAAGAGACACAAACGATTGAAGGAGGGGTGGGGGGGTGGAAGGTCGCAACACACTGAGCAAAGGACTGCGAGAGAGAACGAGTGTGGTAGAGGGTGACGAGTGAAAGTGTAACGGGAGAGTTTGTCGTTGTCGTAGACAATGTCGAGCGCTACTCGACGACTAACAAGTGGTCGTAGTAAGCGCCCTGAAGATGATTGTAGATATTCATGAGACAGGAAAATGCTGTTGCCAGGGTGTGAGTGAGTGCTTGTAAGGACGTGGTGTAATTGTGAGGCAAACGAAATAACTCGCAGTCGAAGCGGCCAACTGTCGCCTGCTTAATACTCAAGTAATTGTAGGCGCTTATGGGGAAATCAATGTGATTGCAGCGAGGTTACGGTGTCAGCACCTGACCCCACATCGGCTAATGGCAACGAGCCAATGGAGCAACGTTTGAATGTCGCATTGAATTTGTTAATGGTTACTGGCTGGGCGGTGCTGCCACTGTTGTTTAATTTCAAATTAGGGAGCTTATGCGAGAACACACTAGCGGTATTCACCATATGTGGCAACTGTTTTGAGGGAAGAGTGGAGAAACACGTTTTAGAAGAAATTAGTTAGCGTTGTTTTTAATTGGCCAATTTTTGCTTACTTTTCAAGTGGTCATAGTTGCAGTTAGTGCTGACGGAAATGCACTAACTTAACTATTTTGAGATTTTCAGAAGAGCAAAAGTGCAGAAAGAGAGAAATATGCTTGTTTGTTGCTGGTGTTCTGTGTCAACTGTTTTGCCTGAATATTAATCATAGACCGTGAATGCCACCAATGTTGCCCATTAATGTAAGAAAGTGAATAATGTTGAGCTGTTGTATCATTTATACAAATAAACAGTTAGACACGGCGCAAGAGCGACATCTGCAAGGGGAAGCGGACAACTGCGAAAACAGCGCACCAAATTGATCTAGCGAGGTCCCCAACCATTCTGCTGTAACCTCCTCACAACAGATGGCGCTACGAGGGGAGGCGACGTTTCTGAGCGGCGTTAGATGATTCCATCACTTAGGACTACCTGCGGCAGGCCAATCACCTACCCTGGCAGAACAACACTACTGATTCATGTAACCAACACAAGGCTGTCTTGTGGAGGCCCTATGCTCTCGAGAGGAGTGAACACGGAACTATCTTGCGACTGGTTTAAGAAATTTAACGTGTTCGGTAGAACTGATTCTGATGTACATTCCGCATTTTGGAGCATAAGAAAAAGCTCGAAGTAAGGAAACAACTCGCAAGGAACAAATTGGACTTAGGATGATTAAAAAAATGGATCACCTTCTTGACTGTTAGGTATCCTTTAGATTGGTCCCCATAGGGCTGGATCCGCTAAAGGGGCAAAAAAGGACGTATGCTGATTCAAGCGCTGGATCACCTAATTGGGTCTCATTTGTCTTATAGGTCGATCCTTATGGTGATGGATCACTGAATTGACTGTTAGATATCCTGTAAATCGGTCCTCATAGCGCTAAAACACCTAATCTTTTAACGAAATACCTCGAAATAAATAAATAACTCTAAAGAGACGAATACGACGTAGGATGATTTCAAAACTAAATCACTTTCTTGACTGTTAGGTATCCTTTAGATTGGTCCTCATAGCGCTGGATCAGCTAATTGACTGTCTTGAAACGAAATTACTTGAAATAAGGAAATAACTCCAAAGGAACAAAAAATAACGTAGGCTGGTTCAAACGCTGGATCACCTCATAGGCTGATATTTGTTTTATAGGTCGATCCTTAGGATAGGTATCCTGTAGATCGGCCCTTATAGCGCTAGATCAACTAATTGATTATCTTGTAACAAAACAGTTTGAAATAACTAAATAACTCTAAAAAGGCAAATAGGACGTAGGATGATTAAAAAACTGGATCACCTTCTTGACAGTTAGGTATCCTTTAGATTGGTCCTCATAGCGCTGGATCAGCTAATTGACTGTTTTGTAGCGAAATAAGTCGGAATAACGAAATAACTTCGAAAAAACCAAAAAGGACGTAGGCTGATTCAAGCGCTGGATCACCTAATTGGGTCGCATTTGTCTTATAGGTCGATCCTTATGGTGATGGATTACTGAATTGACTGTTAGGTATCCTATAAATCGGCCCTTATAGCGCTAGATCACATAATCTTTTAACGAAATACCTTGAAATAAATAAATAACTCTAAAGAGACGAATACGACGTAGGATGATTTCAAAATTAAATCACTTTCTTGACTGTTAGGTATCCTATAGATCGGTTCTCATAGCATTGGATCACAAAATTGACTTTCATATTACGAAATAACTAGAAAAAACTAAATAACTACGAAGGAACTAAAAAGGACATAGGCTGATCGAAGCGCTGGATCACGTAATTGACTACCATTTGTTTTATAGGTCGATCCTAATAGCGGTGGATCACCAATTTGACTTTCGTATCACGAAATAACTCGAGATCTGGAAATATCAACGAAGGGACAAAAAGGACGTAGGCTGATTGAACCGCTGGATCACATAATTGACCACCATTTGTCTTATAGGTCAATCCTAATAGTGCTGGATCACCAACTTTACTTTCGTATAACGAAATAATTCAAAATATCGAAATAACTGCAAAGAGAAATATAGGACGTAGGCTGATTCAAGCGCTGGATTACCTAATTGACTGTCCTTTGTCCCATAAGTCGATCCTTACAGCGCTGAATCAACTAACTGACAATCTTATAGGTCCATTCTTCTAGCGCTGAACCACAAAGAACTAATCAAATACTTATATGATCAAATTGGCTTTCGAATGTGCCCTAACATGTCTCTTAACGTGATCCCTTAGAGTGATCCTGTTTCTACTGACATACCTGTTGAATATTCAGACACATTCGAATGCAAATTCAACAGGTTTGCCTTTGGAAACTGGGTGTCTTTGATAAGTTTGCAGATGAGTTAACTAGAAAATGTTAGTTAGAAAATGGTCTTCTAAAACTCATTCAGGTTTTCAAAGTCGCAAGTTAAGTAGACCTCAGAACATAAGGGCAGATCAAATGAAATTTTAAAAGATAATCCAGACAGTTTTAAAAACCCACAGTTTACAGACTGTGACAAGTGTCTAAAACATTTTTTTGTTATTGAAACAGTTAGCTAAAAAAAGGGTTAGAAAAAAGCAACTGGCTGACTCTGTCCATGTGCTCAATCGTAGTTCACAGAAAATGGCATTCGAACGAATCGACTAACTGCTTGTAACCGTTTCATGTCTGTCTGTCTGTCTGTCTTTTCAAGGACAAAAGAAACTCCAACCATCTGTTCAATATGACGCATGGACCATCTGCTAATTTCCTTTTCTAAGTTGAAATGGCCCACGTATTTTGTGGCACACACAGTATTTAATTTTCTTGCTACACAACTTTTGAGGCAAATACCATTTGAAACCATATTTGCCACCCAACATATTTGTAACAAACAGATATTTGAGAGGAGGAATTTGAACCTTTCTCACTCTCTACCTTCTTACTGCGTCCTTGATAGCTGTAGTAATAGCTGTAGCTGTAGTAAGTAGCTGTAGTAATCTTTGATCTTGAGGGCCAATAATTTTGACACCGTAGCTTAGCACATTCAAAAACCCCACCTTTGCCAGGACCCATTCAATGGTAGCTATAAACATGAAAGAAAAGGTCAGTAGGATATATCACAGATAGTTATATAGCATACTCAGGTTTTCGGTTTTTGATTTTTCGTTATCTTAAAAATAATTTTAACATTTTTGCAGACATGAAAGTTTCAACACATTATACTCGAGTAATAGATATAAAATAGATATAAAATACTTGGATTTGATACGCAAATGAAAGAGGGAACACTGTTCACGGGTTCATGTTATCAGTAATGCTTTGATGCTTTACAGGGTTTCACAGGAACCCACTATTCTGATAGTGTTTGATAGCCGAACTCAAGTCATGACTTGAATTGGATTTGAATTTGTTGTGAACATTAATCAATTTGTCTCTCTGTCTCTCTGTCTGCTTTCCACTTAAAACAGGGAGGTGGGTAGGGAGTAGGTAGGGTAGGGAGGTATGATACTTTTCACTAGGAGACACGAGACACCATTCACTAAATTTACTAACAATGAGAAAGTAAATGACTCTAATGCTTTCACAATCAATGGATCAACGTTTTTCTTTATTTGTTACAAAATTTTATGCTTAAATTTTTTTAATTTAAAATCAGCCTTAATTCAACATCTCTTAGCAGTTTTAAATAATCTTGAGGGAAACTTAAGGATCTCCCTTTGCAAACTTCAATGAAGTGAACTATTAAATATTGAATCCGAAGCAAGATTGAGTTTTAATTACATTTTCGTTGCAAGATATTTTAGCTATTGTTGTTGTTGTTGATGATGAATACGATTAGTTTTGTTGTAATTCTTTTGAATTTATTGAATATGATTTACTGCTGATAGTGTTGGCATTGTTGGTGTTGTTGTGTTAGTAGTGCAACCTTTGGTTGTTGTTATGATTTTTGTCTTTGCTTCGTGTTGTTGTTTTTAAATGGTCTAGTTGTAAGAATTGTTGCTAGTGTTTTGGTTATTGTTGTTGTATTTGTATTCATATTTTTGATGCGAATTAAGTTGTTATTGTTGTTTATTTTTGTTAAAAGAGTTGTTAATTTTTTAGTTGGTGTTGGTTATTTAAATTTTTACTAAGTTGGTGTTGATAAATTTTCTTTGTCAATATTGTTGTTTAACCCTGGAGCACTGTTTAACTGGTTCAAAAAATGTTAGTGCTAATATCGCATTAACCCTAGACTTACCAAAAGCGTTAAAAATTAATTCATTGAGATATTTTATTGCATTGCTTTCGGAAAGAAAACTCCGAAACTTTTACTTTTTTAAAAGAAAAAATAACAGGCTGGTTGAATAAATGTTGGTCCTATTTTTTTATAGTTTTTTAAAAATTTGATTTAGATTTTAAACGCGCTTTCCCGAGTATTCTAAGGTTAACTAACTACAAATTTAGTTATTTTATCATAAGGTTAAGCTGTTATTTATGTTATTGTTGCGTTTTGTTTTTGTAAATGATTTTGTTGTTGTTGTTGTTGCGCTTATCACAAATATTATGTTTTCATTGTTGTTTTATGTTGGACAATGTAGGTGTGGGATATCGTATCTGACATTAGCTACAAGTTTAATTATTCTAAAATTAGTGTTGCAGGGTTAACTTGTTGTTGCGTTTATTATTAACGACATGTTGTTGTTGTTTTTTTTGTTGGGGGAAAAGTAGTGTCTTCCGAGTTACCTAATCTGACATTGACTACAAATGAAATTATTCTCACATAAGTGTTTCAGGGTTAAGTGGTTATGTTGTTGTTGCGTTTATTATAAACGAAATGTTGTCGTTAAAAAAAGGTGAGGGTTTCGATTTCTCTAATCTGACATTAACTAACTACAATAAAAATTAGATTATTCTTATATTAGTGTTCCAGGGTTAAGTTGTTATCTTGTTAAATTGAATGTTGTTATTATGTTGTTATTTTGTTGTTGTGCTTACTACATGTAAACGATATGTTGTTGTTGTAGTTTTTTATGTCGGGCGAAAGACGTGAGTGCTTCGAATTACCTTATCTGAGATTATCTAACTACAAATTTAATTATTGTATTCTAACTATAGTGGTTCAGGGTTAAATTTAATGGTGTTGTTGTTGTTTTATGTTGAAAATTTTTAGTGTTGATTAACGAATCTGACATTAACTAACTACTAGTTAAATTATTCTAACATTACTGTTTTAGGGCCAAATTATAATGGTGTTGTTGTTATTGTTGTTGCATATTGTTACAATTATTAAAAAGATCATGTTGTTGTTTAAGTTGTTGTAGCGCTTAATATAAATATTACGTTGTTGTTCTTGCATGTCCGTTACGTTTCAAATTGTTGTTGTTGCATGCTGCGGTTGTTTGTTGTTGTACTTATTATAGC
This sequence comes from Melieria omissa, assembly GCA_963971225.1. Classification (NCBI taxonomy): domain Eukaryota; kingdom Metazoa; phylum Arthropoda; class Insecta; order Diptera; family Ulidiidae; genus Melieria; species Melieria omissa. Next base: position 15,110,339 of record OZ020267.1, on the reverse strand, counting down.
TGTCACTTTGTTGTTGTTCTTGTTGTTGTAGTAATAGTTAGTATTTTTGTTATTGCATGTTGCGGTTGTTTGTTGTCTTATCATAGCTGTCATTTTGTTGTTGTATTTGAAGTTGTTGTACTTGTTGTTGTAGTAATAGTTGCTATTTTTACAGCATGTTACGGTTGTTGCTGTATGTTGTTGTTATTGCTGCACGTTTTTTGTTTTACTTCATGTTGTTTTTATTGTAATTGCTTCATGTTGTTATTCTTTTTGTATGTTGTTGTAATTAATATTTATAAATGTCTAGTTGTTGTTGTTGTATGCTTTTGTTGTTGGACTTATTTTAACTTTAAAAGTAGTTTTTGTTGCATAGTGTTCTTATTGCTGCATGTTGTTGTTGTTGTATGCTCATGTTGTTCATTTTAGTGTAGCTGTCCTGTTGTGACTGTCGTTGTTGCTTTCACAAAATGTTATCATATTGTTGTTTTTATTATTATTATTATTCCTTTTCTCTCTCGCTTTTTCACTCCGTAATGGCTATTATTCAATTTGTTTTTCTAATTGTAATTTGTTGTTGTTTGTGTTGCCATACTTTTGCGCTTCATTCGTTTAAAACGAACAACCAGTTAGTGCAACTTCTCATCTGGTTAATTGGTATCTAGTTATTTTTATTCCTTTATATTTGTTGTTGTTGTTCTACTTAGTTACTCTGTAATTTGTTTGTTGTGACTTCCTTGCTGACTGTGTTGGTGTTGTTAAATCCGGCTGTCTGTCCACAATCACGCCTTCATCATTTCCAGCTTCTGCGGATTAGACTTGTATTCAGCTTTGCTCTTGTTGTTGTTGTTGTTATGATTTTTTAAAAGCGTCTTTCATTTTTTTCATTCGTGCGTTGCTGTGTTGTTTGCTGCGACGATTCCTTTCGCTGCGGCACTTTGCGGCGCATTTTCGTCTCTGGCTGTGGTCTGTCGTTGCTCGTGTCGTCGGTGCTGATAAGGGTCGCCTCGACTCACAACGGAAACGAAACACTCGGAAACGGAAATGAATCGAAAGCGTAAATAGAATATCTAACGGATGTCAGTGTGTAGCGATGCGAGTAGAATGGAAAGTTGAAAATGCTTTAGAGTGGAGCAGACAGAGACGTACGGAGCGGAGGGCGCGGGCTGCGTTAGGCGCAACACAACACAACAGCGGGGAAACGTGTCATACGACACAGGATAGTTGTTGGGTGGTGGGCGCAGGCGGAAAGGTGGAGAGCGAAAGTAGGTAAACTACATAGACAGAGAGAGAGAGAGAGAGAGTGTGTGTGGAGAGAGAGAACCTACGAACAGTGGTGTTTAGTAGTAGTTAGTTAGATAGATTTAAGCTGTAGTTAGCAGGCCAGAACAGGCACAGAAAAGCAGTGGAATTCCATAGATTTGAGAGATTTAAAAGAGAGAAATTCACCAACTTACCTTACGCTCTCGGCACTCGCTCGGTGTGCTGGCCGTCGCTCAGTGTTGGCTCAAGTGTTGGCCGGACTTCGTCGCCCAGGCGTCGAGCAAGTGCAGCGCGGGGCGAGGGGGGCGCGCGAGTTTGTGCCGCGTTCTCGAACGCGTACTGGAGCTGCGTGGGTGACGACGGGCGCTGCGTGGTGAGTGATGAGTGATGGCTGGCCGATGTGCGGTGGGTGGTTGGTTGGCTGGGTGAGGTGAGTGCAACTCTGGCGCGCACACAGGTTGTAGTTGGAACGTGCTGAAAAGTCACTTTCGGGTATTTTTTAATTCTTGGTCGCTTTCTTCAAACGCAACGCGAGCAGGCGAAAGGTACGAGAGGTGTGCGCACGAAATCGTTGCGGCGGCGGGTTGGTTAGTTGGTTGATTGCTTGGTTTGTTGGTTGGGTGGGAGACGAGCACGCGCGCTCATGTGTCGCTAGTGCGATGGCTGCGTGTGTGGCAAAGTCGTTGTGCGTTGCCAGCGGAGGATTATCCTTGAAGCAATATGGTGTCGGCAATTCGACTTAATTCGTCTCGACGCCCTTACACACTTTGCAACTGCATTAAGGCAATGGGCGAGTTTTAATTTGCTGCCACACTTTGGATAAACAACCTGGGAGGCCGAGTTCCACTGTGCTGCGCGGGTGGGTGCGGGTTGGTTGTCGCGTTTTCTTTGTTTTCCTTTTGCGCTTCGCCGAGCTGCTCCGGCTGTCAGTCGGTCGGTCCTTCGCTCAGGTAGCCACAGCCAGACGAGCAGAGGCGTACAACGGTGGTGGGGGGCGGTCGGTGGGTGCAGCTGCTCACCACAGGAGCCCAATCAACTGTTTTCTGTCGCCGCCAGTTAGCCAGCAGCAACGTGTCCTGGTCACTGTCAATTTTCCGCTTTTCGCCACTCACTCACAAACACCGCCTCGTCACTAGCGATTTTCCAAGGCTTTTCCTCAAATTTTTAACACGTTTTTCAAAGCATTTTCACACGTTGACGACGCGAAAATCTGCTCCTGATGCTGTTTCGGCACACGTACATCGACACACACTAACGCACGCTGCGTTCGCTGTTAGCGTGCGATGCGCTCATCGCTGTCCTGGCGCGCTCTCGTTGGCTCTTTGCTCCCCTCGTTGCACGTCGCGCGCGTTCGTGCTCTCGCTCGGTAGGCCGTTCGCTCGCCCACTCGCTGGTCCGCACTGAGTTTGGTTGCTGTTTATGTGCGCTCCGCACCACTGTCCAACAGCACAAAAAACGTGTAATGTGTCCCGTTTCGTTTTGCTTTCGATTCTTCACTTCGCAATGCAACTTTTTCTTATAATTTCATTGAATATGGCATCACAATTCCCTGGAATTTGTCTTTTAAAAAATTTAACTCGGTGTCGGCTGTTTTGTTTATTATTTAAGCGAAAATTCGAACGTGCTATGAAACCCGTAATTGTCCTGCAATACCTTCGCAATTGAGACTGAGGCCAGTGTCGTCGTTGCTCGTGCACCAACCGATGCGTTCGTGTTTTTTCCACACTCACCACGGGCGGCCATCAAAGTTTGTTTCGAGGAGGCGTCGAAAGTTTTTTTTAAGGAAAAATTTGTTTTCGTTTCGTTCAGACAAATTTGCTAAAGTTAGATAAGACTTGATTATAGGTTAGAATTTGTTTGAGTTAGGTTAGGTTAGGTTGAATTATAGGTTAGATTGAGGTTAAATTACGGACTGTTTGTACAAAACTGTATGTAGAAGAAGAAGAGTTTTAAGTGAGTTAGTCTCGTTTGATTTTCCATGCTTCTTACAAAATATTTAGGTTATGTAGTCTTAGTGTAGATTAGTTTGGGCAATTGAGGTTAGTTAAACATAGTTTGGGTTAGTTAGGGGAGGTTAGTTGACGTTAGTTTGGGTCAGATAAGTGAGGTTCGTTCAAGTTTATTTGGGTCAGTTAAGTGAAGTTAGTTAAAGTTAGTTTGGGTCAGTTAGGTGAGGGTAGCTGAAGTTAGTTTGGGTCAGTTAAGTGAGGTTCATTCAAGTTTATTTGGGTCAGTTAAGTGAGGTTCGTTCAAGTTTATTTGGGTTAGTTAAGTGAAGTTAGTTCAAGTTAGTTTGGGTCAGTTAGGTGAGGTTAGTTCAAGTTTGTTTGGGTCAGTTAAGTGACGTTAGTTATAGTTAGTTTGGGTCTTTTAAGTGAGGTAAGTTGAAGCCAGTTTGGGTTAGTTAAGTGAAGTTAGTTTAGGTTTGTTAAGTGATGTTTGTTTTGATCAATTAGTCGAGTTAAGGTTGGTTTGGGTTACGTTAGATCTTATGAGATTAGGTCAAGATAAGTTACGCGAAACTAGTTTGGGCTCAGGTCCGGTCAGGTTAGGTTAAGTTAGCTTGGGACATTTTGATTGAATTAGTTTAGGCCAGACTTGGTTAGATCCTGTAGTTTGTGGTACTTTAGATCTGTTCGATTAAGTACGGTTCAATTTAAGCTAAGGTATTCTTTAGTTAGATTCAGTTAAATTGAATTATGTTAGGTTAACACAGGTTACATTAAGCTGGCTTCGATTAAGTTGGGTTAGAGAGTTTTGGGACAGTTGGATTTAGTTTGTAAACATACTTAATTTCTGTTAAGTGATGTTAGGTTAAGATTAAGCTTAGGTAATGTTATGCTAGGATCAGGGGCCATTGAACAGCTTCTATCACCCTTCTGGCATTCGGCCACCATGTCGCTTGCTCTCACTGTCGCTGGTATGCAAATTCACCACACTCTGTGTGGTGTGTTGTGTATGCTGTGGGCTATTGTTGTGACAGATTTGTGCGAGTGTGGCGTTGAGTTTTGTGTTTCCTTTCGTTGCGGCGATTGCGCACTTACAGTTCAAATTCTACATATGGCAATTCAAAATTTAATCTCGAATTAATAGGCAAATTGATTAAACTTGCTTTGAGTAACAACACTGAAAACAGCGATGAAAAATAAAAGGATATAGTGATTTGAACAGTTTAATTTTTTTTCTTAAACATTTTTTTTTTGTTTATTGTCATTAGCCATGATTTTTCAAAATTTGTTCTTTTACCCTAACAACTTGTGCAACTGTGCATAGTTTATTTTTCTAGGTTTAACTACTTCAACTGCTTATGAAGGTTAAGCAATAAAAAATTGCTAAATTCATATAAAAGATTATACGAAGTTTATGTCACTCAGCCGGAGATTTATTCAGGATAAAAAAAAAATAATGAAGGAACGGCTTCAGCTTACTAACTTTTGGTCTTGGCTGAGTGGAATTTTGGAAAATTACTATTGAGAGTTTAACCCATTAGAGAATAACGTTCGATAAATCGGACGCCAAAAAAATTGTTATTTTATTTATGTTTTACTCAAGGTTTATCCTTTCAAAACAGTAGGCCTTCTGTCTTTTACTTTACACAAAAAGAGAGAGGTGGGTTTTAAAGCTAAGTAGCCTCTCACTGCTGGATAAAAGAGCGAAGCTCCTAAAATGGGCGATGAAGTTACTAGTAATGGTTGACAGGTTAGAAGGTTCAATAAGAAAAGAGACCCTAGTCTCTTTTGGGCCAAAGCTTGATAGTGGTTTATAGGGCTTGAAGTACTGGTTTTCTTCTCTAGAAAGGATCTGAGCAAAGCCCAGAGAAAACCGTATCAGCTCTCATACTTCACTCACGGGATCTAGTGGTCAATAAAGTTATGTAAGAGTTCTTTTCCAGTAATCTTCTAACTGTAACCTTAGAATTTCTTTTGTACCAATTCCTCTACAAATTACAAATCTTTACTGAACTTTAACCTCAAAAGCTTTCCTTCAAAAATCCCTCCACAGGATCTTATAAACTATGCACTGCTTCTGTTAAAACAATGACTTGACTTGTCTTGACTTCTATAAGGTTTTCTAAGGAGAGACAACTAATGACAAACTATCAACTCCAGACCAACTACTCAAAAAACCCTCGAGAACAACTAACCCAGTTGCGTCTAATCTTCAGCTCTCCAACGACTACAATGCAAAAACGTTTCCTTGCTCAATGGCCAACTTGAGGTGTCAGACATATCGAACGCAACTTCCGGCATTGCTGCGAAGCCATCAAAACCAACCATCATTCTCCCCGGAGTGTTGTTATCTTTGCTATCAATTTGATAGAACGAATGACTGCTCCGACTGCGGACACCATCAAATCAAATCATATTCAACAATTGCGCTGCCATTGCCAGACGATTTCACCACTTCAGTGTGTGTGTCTATGACGCACCGCTTCCGTGCTGTGAGTTGGTGGGCGCTCCCGGCCGCAATCGCGACTGTGTCGCGATGGAAAACTGTTGCACGAGCCGCAGCGTTTCGCAACCTTATCGCAGCGAGCGCGAGAGCCAACCAGTTGTTCTTCTCACCACATAAATTCACACACTGACGCTTTTGGTGTTGGCAATAACGGTGAAGTTGGCACCAGTGGCGGCACCATAAACAGCGTCACCAGTGGTGTTCGTCGACTGGCGATGAGCGAACGCCAAGTGGGAGCACAAGAAATGAGTTGAGAAGGGTGTTGCACGTGTGTGTGTGTGTGTGCGCGTATGTGTGGAGTTGTGTTCTAGCATTTGTTGCGTGTCGCTCTTTGCCTTTTGTTGACGTCGCCAAGTTGCGGAACGCCATCTGGCAGCTGGTAGTTTATTTAGTGGCTGGCAAGGATGTTTAGGACTGAAGAAGGAATTTTAATTATGATTGAATTCTTTAAAAAGTTTGGAACATTTTTTACAAATAAAAAAAGCCTTTTTATTGGAATATTCAAATTTCACATACATATCTAGAAAACTGAAAACTTACTTCATTTTATCTTTGAGGACAAAAAAGGAGATAAGAAGCTCATTGCTACCTTTGATTCGATTGTTGTTCACATCATGAATTCGCTTCATTCACATAGATATTGAATAAAAGAGACCATTGGGTCGTCTTGAAGTGTTTTAAGATTTCTATAAGAAGGCTTTTTGAAAGATCGTTTGGTGAAAGAACATTTGGTTGATCCGCACGCTACAAACAAAAACAGTTGTGACCAAATTTAAACCCTCATTGATCGATTACACCGTGCGACAAAAATTAAATCAAAATTTAATTAAAATAAATAAAATCAAAATTTCACTATTCTCGCTTCATTGATTTCTTAGTTACTAAAATGTGTAAAAATTGGGTAAATAAATAAATTAGAATTTTTGTATGTCATTAGAATTGCAGCTTCCGCCTTTTTTTTTAACAATCGAACCAATAAAGTTTGAGTCATGAAATTTTGACACGGGATCAAGAAGATTTTGGGTTGCAACATACTTTTTTTTAAGAAAATTTAATATAAAGTTTTCAAGGATATAAAGGATTAAAATTTTCAAAGGACCTTTTTCATATCCTTTTTTACAAATACATAAAAAAATCAATTTTATTTAAATTTTTGAGCCTTTCCTCTTTCATTTGATATACATATCGCCAAATTCTGACGACGATAAGTATTTTTTATATTTTTTATATTTTTTTATTTTGTATCCCCTTCAAAATTTTTTAGTCCTTTTTAAGGGACTAAGGATGTAGAAATGAAAAACTGAGTACGCAGTATCACTATGTTTGGTCTCTAGTTTCACGCCCATATGGATTTTTTCCGGTGTGAAAAATGCTGTTGCACGGTGTTATACCACAAAAAGTATTTTCCACAACAAGTCCTGTGGGACTTTTTTTTAATCGACTCGATTTTGAATCGATTTAAGTCTTTATGAAAATGTCTCGAAAAATTTTAAGGACCGCCAAGTTTGTGTGGACGCTACAACACTTAAGGGGGAGAGGTCTGAAAATTGTTAGACCCCCCAAAGATACAAGGCATACATAGTGGACGCTACAACACTTAAGGGGGAGAGGTCTGAAAATTGTTAGACCCCCCAAAGATACAAGACATACATAGTTAACTTGTGAGTCTACATAGATATTTCTTCGAGCAATACTTCCATCTCTCTAACCCTTCCAAACAGTACGTTGAAAATTCAACTGAACCCAGGTAATTCACCCTTTTTCTGGATGTACACTTTCTTCCTCTTCTTCCTTGCAGAAGTTGTTTGAAATCATGCTCAGCCATTTGGCGTGGGTCCCAGTAAAATTGTGACCCATCAGAACACCAATGGTTCCATATTCTTTGTCGCTGTTCTGTTACAAGACGCACAAGGCTCAGTAGGAGGAAGATTACTGTAGGAAGATCATCTTCCATTGACCAAATTCTTCAAGGTTTTAGAACATTGATAACCATTTGCTATTCGCGAGTAGTAAACTGGTCATCACTGGTTTTGAAAGTGAAACTTTACTCAGTTCAGTTAAAACAAAGTGATTGTGGTGCTTTTCTCATAAGTACGAAAAGTTTACGCCACATTGCAAGTAAAAACATGAATAATTCTCGCAAGATTACTGAATTTCATTCCCAAAATTTAACTACAACTTTTCTTAGAACCTTTCTTTACCATATGTCCCTCCTGAACTATAGGAACATTTAATTCTTTTTCATTCTTAATGCTTAACTTTCTCAAGTTATTTAAGAGCTCGAAAGGGTTAAGTGCTAAAGTCAAGGCAAGACCCTCTTCACCTTCTACTGAATAATTATAATAGCGAGCACTTAGTAGTAGTTAAGGTCACACTGACTGCCAGCAGTGTCTTTTAATTAGTACACCAACGCACAAGTGTTGGCGACTTTTATGACGAGTGTCTGTCTGTCGAGTCGTTAATATGCCGAGGCACATAAAGCTTGCAGTGCAGCACTCAGCACTCGGCGTCAGGCAACAAGGAGCACAGCCACAGTGCATCTAACCATTTCGCAACGACGCCTTTGACCATAAATTGTGCAGGTTGAAACACAGCAATGCAGGCCGACCAGAGCGACAGAACGAGCGGCCTAACAAATGCTGTGGCGTTGCGTTTTATTTGATTCATGTCGGCGGCGACTCGCGACGCTGCGGAAAGTGTTGGACGAGAGGGGCGAGGTGCGCGTTGTTGGCGTGCATGTTGAATGGCGTTTCGTTTAAAGTTTTTAATTAAAAACCACAAGAAAAATAGCAAATCTAATGTGCGAGGAGCGAGCAGCAGCAAAAGAAAGGAGCTCAAGCACAGCGGCCGTACAGTGCAGTTAAGATTGCTGCAAATCTTTGTTAGCATCACCAGCTACTGGCACTGGGGTCGAGCAGTGGGTCTCAAACTTAAATTGTGAACGCACATTAAGAACAGTGGAATATGTTGCTAGTAGAAGTTTTTGAGCTTATCAAAGAAGAAAGTGAGAGTGTCCTACGACAAAAGCTTTTTATTTTATTTTATTTTATTTTATTTTATTTATTTCATTTTATTTTATTTTATTTTATTTTATTTTATTTTATTTTATTTTATTTTATTTTATTTTATTTTATTTTATTTTATTTTATATTATTTTATGTTCTTTTATTTTATTTTATTTTATTTTTTTTTTATTTTATTTTAATTTATTTTATTTTATTTTTTTTTATTTTATTTTATTTTATTTTATTTTATTTTATTTTAATTAATTTTATTTTTTTATTTTATTTTATTTTATTTTATTTAATTTTATTTTATTTTATTTTATTTTATTTTATTTTATTTTATTTTATTTTATTTTATTTTGATTTTGTTTTAATTTTTTTTATTTAATTTAATTTAGTTTTTTTTAATTTTGATTTTATTTGATTTAATATTTTTATTTTACCTTCTTTTACTTTCCTTTCCTTTCTTTTAGTTTCCTTATCTTTCCTTTACTTTCCTTTTCTTATCTTTCTTTTCCTTTTGATTTTTTTCATTCCATTTTTATTCCATTACTTTTCTTTACTAAGTATTACTTTCCTTTTCTTATCTTTCTTTTCCTTTTGATTTTTTTCATTCCATTTTTATTCCATTACTTTTCTTTACTAAGTTTTACTTTTCTGCACTTTTGTTTCCTTCTTTCCTTCATTTCTATTTTCCTCTTCCCCTCGTTCCATGGTTCCAAATTGGGAATCACTGCTGCTGCTGCTGCATGCACGCTGGTCGGTTGCAATTTCAGTGACAAATATGCGAACTGTTGCGACTTGTAACCGCAATTTTTTTTCTTTGCCACAATTTCTTAGGATTCATTTCTGTTTTGCGCTCTCTCGCCTTTGATGTTTTTTGTGGTTGGCAATTTTTCCGAGTAATTAATTTAATGTTGTCATAATGAATTGCTGCATTTTGCGCGCGCAGTATTTATTGCATATTTCGCGGCGCCAGACGCTGGCAAAAAGTTAATTATATTTACCTAAAGTTATTTAGCATAAAGACACAAGCAGGCAGCCAGTCAAGTTGCCGGGGAAAATTCAAAGGACTTTGACGCCGGTGAGCAGCAGCTGTCAATTGGCAGCCATTTCACTCAAGTGTTCACGCACCGAGCGCAAATTACGCCCCAAAGTGGAAACTTGAAAACGTTTTAGCGAAAAATGGGAAGAAAAAAGAACGCTTTGCTTAATTTGCGGAACAATTGACTTACTTACATTTTCACACGTTGCACAGCGCAAATCAACGCCAAGAATCTTTTTCGCGCACCTGCAAAAAAAACACCGCTCGAGCGTCGTCCACAGTTGGTCCGTCGCGCCCGCTCGCTGATTCGCATTCGCATTCGACGCCCGAGAGAAATGCTAATGATAATGAGAATTACATTTCCCATTGCCACAATGCGCGCTGCATTGTTTGCGCAAACTTTTCCATTAAGGGAATCTTTAACTTGAAGTGGAAATCACAGCAAAAACGCCAACAAGATGCTGCTGCAGAAAAAATGAAAAGTTTTTATTTAAACTGTAAATTCCTTAGACAGGGGTGAATATTTTCGCTGTGTTGCCATGTCGAGAGTGGATTTGGAAGTGGTCTTTCAACATGGGCGGGGTGGACTTTCAAAAAGACTGATGAAAAAAACGGCTGCAAAGTTAGAATTGAAGTGGAAGTAGTAGTAGTTAGAAGTAGTTCGAGACAATGTTTTGAGCGTCTGCGAATTACTGACTTTAACAGTCCGAAAGGAGCAACTTTAGTGGGACTGAAGGTTGTACTGAGGTAAGCAAAGAGCACTCATAATAGAACTAAAACTTATGTAAAAATTTCGTCTGGTATCGTTAAGACCTCAACAGAGAGTTCCCGGATCCCGGGCCCCGGATAGCTATTCGAGACCTGGCACGAAGGGACGGAGGGCAACGTGGAGGCTGAGTATCAGCTTGGATTTGACAGGGAAAGGGACTGGTTTGGTTGAACTCAATCAGAGTCATTGCCTCCTATGTCCGCTCCTATTCTACCGTGTACACCAGTGGCGGATTCAGGGGGTGTTTTGGGGGTTGAAACCCCCCCGAAATATTTGGATCGCCTAAAAAACTATATACAAATTAAAAGGCATTTTACAAATATTAAAGAATTATTTTTTGAAACCCCCCCGAAATATTTTCCTGAATCTGCCCCTGGTGTACACCATACACTCGATCAATAAATTTTATGAAAGTCCTCTTTACTAAAATCGGCCGTACCATCCCAAGTAATGAAACATTCCACATGATAGAAGACAACTTATGACAGTAACTCTCACCAAATTAGAAATTTTGTGGTTCAACTTGGAAAAATTCCTCACAATGAAGTCTCTAGTGCCCTAGGCCTGTGGAATCCTAAACTACTTAAGTTAGATTAGGCAGGGAACTGTGTATGCATCAAAGGCAGCACATTTACTCGAAGGCCAAAATGATCCTTTAGGAACTCCAACTCGTATTCCTCTGAAGCTAACCAACAGTCGTAATGCGGTGAAAAGCAGTTCGATCTCTTAATGAAGGAGAGCAGATCCGAAACAGATCCGAGAGCTGTGTCGGTGACAGGGACAGCATTGTATCGTTTATACTTCTTCCTCATCTTCTCTGCTTCTGCAGATATTACTAGACGAGAGACGTCATTTAATGAACATGGGCCCAATAGCGCAGTGTGAATGAGTGATCCTGAACTAAATATATTATGTTCATCTTCCAGATGGATTGCAACTTAGAGAATCTTAAGTTCGAAACGTCACATAGGCTATGGTTTTATCTATTGGATATTAAACTTTACTTTTATCGGCATTTCTCACAGATGTAAAATGCAAACCCATGAAAGAAGAAACTTTTGAGAAGATAGAGAGATATCCTGAGATGCACTGACTGCTCAATAATCATCTATTGCGATCCGTAATACTAACATTGAGAGAACATACCGACCTAATACAGGGGCCTACCGACATAATACAGTTTATTAAGTCAAGGAGGGTTCAAGTATTTACTGGCACAAAAGTTGCTTGCATTCAAATACAAAGTTCCAGCCTCAAGGTAGATGGTTTTGTCAGACTGTAAGGCCTCAGTATTCGTAAGCTGACTATTGTTTCAGATAAATATACAACTTTTTTAAGGACATTATTAGTTGGTTAGTTAGTCTTTAGTTGACCTCAGATTGAACATTGAAATTGTGTATTTTACGAAATAAAAATCCCTACTAAAAAAGTATAGAAATGGTCATTCTACAGGCCATTATACAAAACCACTCTTTACCTATGTAGTTACGAAATAATGTCAAATTAGCGAACTACAGCAAATTATACCGAGAAATTGACGATTCCTAGCAAAGAATACTAGGTTAGGTAAGTTTAGATAGGGCTGGCCAGGTCGGGTTCTTGACTTAAAAATGATTGGTATGATTGTGGGTGCTCCTAGCAAACGATGTCATATCCTGCTTGGGAATCCCATCTAGCCCAGGGATGAACGAGGCCCCCAAGTGAATAAGACGCAGTCTTGAGATAGTTGGACAAAACGGGGAGAATGAACTCCAAGGGTTTCTCTTCATTTCTTGCATTAATTTGACGGTGCTGTTCATCCTGAAAAACCTGATACAATAGAAACCCTTAAGAAAGAAAGGGGGGGGGGGAAAGGCACTGTTAGATAACCTTGCGCAGATAGGGAAGGAATTAAAAATTGGATAACTGATTGGAAGAGATTATTGGATACAAAGATAAGGAAGAACACTTAGTTCGAAAATTAAGTCTTGGAATGAAAGAGATTAGGTATCTTTCCCAGGTAGGAAGAAGGAAGGGAAGAAATTAAAAATTGAATAACTAAGCCCGTGATTGGAAGGGATAAGAACAGATTAAGTATCCTTTCCAGTAAGGAGGGAAGGAATTAAAAATTGGATAACTGATTGGAAGAGATTGTTGGATACAAAGATACGGCAGAACACTTAGTTCGGAAACAAAATCTCTAAATGATAGAGATTACGTATCCTTCCCAAGTAGGAAGGAGGGAAGGAATTAAAAATTGGATAACTGATTGGAAGAGTTTATTGGATACACAGATAGGGAAAAACACTAAGTTCGAAAATGAAGTCTCTGAATGGAAGAGATTAGGTATCCTTCCCAGGTAGGAAGGAAGAAGGGAAAGAATTACAAATTGTATAACTTAGCCCGTGATTGGAAGAGATGGATACTTCGAGAAAACCTCCGAAAAGTAGTCCCTCAACTACTCAGGCTCAGCAACCGATTCTACGCAGCCATTAAGCAGTCAAACCACAATTTTTAGCCCATCGAACGGATGTGACTATTGAATAAATTCCCCACTTTTTGTACCATTTTTTCTATTCTTTTCCCCTATAAATATTTTTTCTAAGTAGAACATCACTAAACTTTACAGAAAGTGCCTCGTTCGCATTCAGTTCTCCCTCCGTTCCATCCTGAACCACATCACTGTACTTTTGTCCTTGTTGTTGGCTGTGGTCTACTGTTCGCCGTTTGCATTTAAATTGGCTGTCGCCTTCGTCCTACGCTGATTTGGTTAATTCGATTTTCATTACAATTGAGCAGTAAATAATTTTTTCCCTTGCTTGCTATCCACCGTACCTGCCCACCACGAAGCATTTCCAACATCCACTTCTATCTTCTACTTTAGCAAATACTTCGCTCAGCGTTCGAGTTAATGAATCTGCGCGCATTCAGGTGGCGCTGTTAATTGATGAAGTTAATTTGTTGAGACTGAACTTCAAAACAGATTTAAACGAGAGCCTTCAGCGTGAATTGCTAAGCGTCATTTGTGTTGGAAATCTAATTGAGTTTTTAGTTTGCTTTTTTGTGGACTTTCCCAAAGAGTAAAAATACTATTGAAATGGTTTGCGAAGTAATGGCTTGCAAATGAATTAGATGGAAATGTTCAGCTGATGCTTGACATGACGTTTGTCTTTGAGAGTCGTCGTGAAGTTTGAAAGGTTTGTGTGCTGTCAAAGGTTTGTGTGCTGATTTCAATGCAACTCAGAAATAGAAAGGGCAGCATAGGGTTCGAGTCCCAACTCAACTGTGACGCTTTGTTTCTATTTTGAACCATAACTAAGTAGCAGCATTGGTTTCGAAATGCGACTTAGATTTGGCTCAGTGATTAGATCGCTGGATTTTAGGGCAATGGACTTTTGACTTCAACATGGCTCTCTTTTTTTAAACAAGGCTCAGTGGTTTGTGTATTAAAAGATAACTTAGAGGGTTTCAAACACACAAATCAAAGAATAGGGTTCGAATCTCTACTCAAATATGCCTCTGTGGTTGGAGAGTTCGATAACAAGACAAACGATTGTGGTTTGTGTACCGAAACAAACGTCTCAACTCGGTGCTTTGAAGCATAGCTCTCAGCATAACTCAAATTCATTGCTCTTTCCCAATGAAAATGAGCCCCCAATGCATTTTTTTACTTTTCACTAATTGACCTTTCAGCCCATGAAAATATCATCATAAACTAATGAACTAGTCATCCATTTTCGACCATCTAAGCAAACAAAGGCAAACCTATGTGTTTCGTTTTACTGTCCAAATTGACTTTCGGTTAGTGTTGACTTGTTTCAATTTTTGGTGAATGCATTGAACTTCATTAAATGAAGTTTGAAACGCACCTTTCATTGTGTGTTTGTGCGTTTCAGAGGCTTTTAGTGTGTTTCCATTAGAAGATTTGCGTTTGCCAAATTCGTATTTCTCGTTTCGAGTGCAATTTGGAAAATGACATGCGGTCAGCATTGGGCTAACATTCACTCTGAATGTACAGAATGCATTTGCATTGTTGCAAACAGACCGCAAAAGAGAAAAAAGCAGACAAACAAAGAGCCGGATGAACACGCAGGCAAACAACATTAAAGAAAAGCCGCTTATGGTGGCCGCTTCCTGGCATTGCGCACACTTTCTTTGCAACGCTACAAATTTCACTATTCGACAACACACAGCCCCGCAGCATTCATCGGCATCAAACAAAACCAAAATTGTTGGAAGCGAACAAAGCATCCCGCAAGGACTAATTATGACGTTCGTCGGAAATGCATTGCAGCGTTGCATTGTTTGCACACAGCCACATTGCTGCCTGTTGTGCGCCTAAAAGTCATCATTCGAAAATTGCAATTTCATTGCATTTGCTTCAATTTGGTCGCACCAACAGTGCGTCCCCGAGGGCACCGCAGCGCTGCACAGTGAGCTAATTTGTTTTTATTTTTGACACTTTCGGCGTTTTGCGCACGTGTGACCGCCATTGTTTGCCGCGCGGATGCGATTTGATTAGATGCCAACGGCATGTTGGACATTTTTTCTCTAGGGGGTGTAAGTGGGCCTTAATGCGGGAGAGACCGCAGCGTAGCGGGGATGAAGTTTGCAGAAAGTTCAGTAATTTTGTTCGTTCAGTTTTCGGTTTCCTGTTCCTATGATAGAGGCCTTTTACACAGTGGCGTTTCTACAGACCGGAATGACTGTGAGTATAAAAAGGTTGAAATAAAAGTAGCAAAGAAACAAATCTGATAACGCAGCTCGGTAAGATGACTAATCATCGATCAATCAATCAATAAATCAATCAATGGGAAGAATGGTTAGTAAACACTTAGAAGGAAGTGAAGAAAGACTAGCACCGAAGGAGGCCAATAAGGGACTAAATAAGATTCATTTTTGCTTATCAAAATTTTACTAGTTGCCGAAAAGACTCAGTGTGACCCATAAGTGTTCTCTGCCAAATCTTTTTGGTTTAATTAACACCATCTTCACTTTTTCTTAAACTTAGTGTTCTTAAATGGTAAACACTCTCAACTTTCATAGACCTCATCTCATATTCAGAGTCCTTAGAACCATTCAGTGTCTCCTTTCTCGTTCTGTTGAACTTTTGTGCACAGTTTCCCTAAACCATAGATAGCTCATTGCCTTCGTTTGGCTTCTAAGTTAATCAAAACGATGTGGAGATGCCAATTCTGTATTATCCTTTAAATCATTCAAGAGACCCTCGGTCAAACATGGGTAGACAGTGTCGTATCTGTAATTACAGATTATATTCCAACCACATTTCCGGTGTTGCTGTCAGTTCGAATTATGGGGAAGGAATAGGAAACATGAGATAGTTACAGGTAGTGGTGGTCTTTTTAAGAGTAGAAAGCAGATTGTAGTCAGATCAATCACTTAATTACTTTCTGAGGAAACTGGTCATAAACATCTAAAACCGGGTTTTTTCTTGCTTCAAGACGTTCTTACAGGATTCAAATAGACCCATTAGCTGAGCGTATTTAGGTCTGGTTTTTTATGTATAATTTTTTTGTAATGATAGTAAAAATAATTTAGAAGATACCAACGTAAACTGGCGAGTTAGGTCACGACTCCCACCGGAGTAGGTCGGTTGATAATTCGCCGAAACAGCACACTTAATTGGGCCCTTATTCGTTCCCCCTTTGAAGTGGATTAGTGGTCCAGATATCTGCCGTAGACCACGACTTCCTTCCTGATGACTGTATCCTTCATTAACTTGAGTTAGTTCTTGCGGCTGTCCTCTCAGCAGGAAATGGCTGGTAAAATGGTAAAATTGCCTATGAAATTCCCGTTCGGAATCGGCATAAAACTGTAGGTCCCTTCCAACCTTGTAAAAATATTCGCACGCACAACACGGTTGGTTGCGGGTAGCTAGGCCTTAGTCTCGTAATCGGGCTGTCATGCCAGTCAAGAAGAAGAAGAAGTTCTTGCGAAGACTATGTCCTTCATCAATTCGAATAGGTGCCTGTTTTGACTCTATTGTTCGTTAACTCGAGTAGGTCTTTGTAATGATTATCTTCTTTGCCAACTAAAGTTTCAATTTAGTTGATTCTTGCGTTGACCATATCCTTCGTTAACTTGAGTAGGTCCTTGTCTTGACTATATCCTTCTTCAACCGTAGTAGGTCTCTGTTTTGACTATATTCTCCGTCAACTTAAATGGGTCCTTATGTTGACTATGTCCTTCATTGACTTGAAAAGATCCGTTTGTTGACTATATCCTCTGTCAACTCGGGTATGTCCTTTTGTTGACTATACTATTCGCCAATTCTGACTAAATCCATCATCAATTCGCATAGGCCCTTTTGTTGACTACATACTTCTTTAACGAGAGTAGGACCTTGTGATGGCTATATCCTATATCAATTCAAGTAGATCCTTTTATTAACTATATCCTCCGTCATTTTGAGTAGATACTCGTGTTCACTACATCCTTCATTAATTTAAATAGATCGTTGAGTTGACTACATCCTTCATTAACTGAATAAGATGCTTATGTTGATTATATCCTCCGTCAACTCGAACAGGTCCTTGTGTTGACTATGTCCTTCGATAACTTAAATAGATCGTTATGTTGACTATATCCTCCGTCATTTTGAGTTAGTCCTTGTGTTGACTATATCCTTCAATATCTTACGTAGATCCTTATGTTGATTATGTCCTTCAATAATTGACCCTTATGTTGATTAAATTCTTCATTAACATTAACGTCCTTTTGTTGACTGTATCCTTTGTCAACTCGAATAGGTCCTTGTGTAGACCATATCCTTTTTCAACCTCAGTAGATCCTTGTATTGACTACATCCTTCATTAACTAATTAAGATTCTAGTTTTTATTATATCCTCCGTCAACTCGAATAGGTCCTTGTGTGGACTATGTCCTTCATTTAATTTAAATATGTAATTTTTTTACTATATCCTACGTAATTTTAAGTAAGTCCTTGTCTTAAATAGTTCCTTCGATAACTTCAGCACGATTTTGTGTTTATTGTATCCTTCTTAAATTTCAGTAGGTCCTTGTGATGACTGTGTGCTCCATTAATTTATATAGATCCTTGTGTTGACTATATCCTTCATTAACTGAAAATGATCCTTGTGTTGACTATATCCGCCGTTATTTTGAGTTCTTCCTTGTGTTCACTATATCCTTCATTAATTCCAATAGCTCCATGTGTTGGCTATATCCTCCGTCAACTTGAGTGAGTCTTTGTCCTTGTGATGACTATGTCTTTCATTTACTTAAATAGATCTCTGTGTTTACTATTTCCTTTATGAATTCAAATAGGTCCTTCATTAACTCAAATACGTCTGTTGTTGACTATATTCTTTGTCAACTTGAGTATTTACAAACTGAAGAGGAGGAGAGGTCACAAATATCTAAAGCCATTACGCAGTTATTGAAATGACAATCAATTGAATCAGCACAAATTTGTATTAAAAGTTCAATTGAAAAATACAAATATTCAAATATCTGCAAACTCGAAATGCGATTATAAAACTTCCATGCCTTTCGGGTAATAACGACAAGCAAAATTGAAGAGGAGCGCAGCAAGTAAACCCCTTTCGAATAATTTTCTTTATAAGTTGGGTTGGCATCAAATTGAATTTGTCAACATTTTCTGCGCTCATACTCTGAGCTTTTGACGAGTTTCAGGCATCTGGGTGCACTTAGTGGTGAACTAAAGCGCTGAAGTGGAGAGAGGGGAGGGGGGCACTGACACAACCACGCACATATGAGCGATCAAACATGTGTACAGTATGTTTTTTTGTATGTTTGTGTGGGTGCATTATTAGCTGTTAAATTAAATTGAATTACATTTTTATATGCGCCTTGAAGTATGCTTCAATTGAATTCATACCAATACAGGACATTATGACATGGAATAATGACACCCGCTGGCCCCCATACGCTCGCATACGGAGCAATGCTATTAAATTTTTTACGTTTATGCACGACAGCAATGAAAGGAAAACTACTGAATGCTGCCGCACACACACACACACACATACACACACCCACACGCACATATCGGCACTTGCGGCGCGTTATGGCACAAAGCACTTCTTTATGGCTGCTGCCGCAAAAGCCGCAAAGAGTATCGCAAAAAAAACATTGTAACGCAAAATGCAACAACAAAAAACGTTGGTAATTGAAATGAAAGCATAATGCGCGCACACAAAGCACACCGAATAGCTGGGAAAGAGGCGGAGAGCAGGAGGAGTAATAAAAATGGGTGAGAATTTTTCAATTTTCCACAGCTTTTGTGTGAAGCGGCAAACGTGCGTAACTGTCTCCGCTCTGTGTATGTGTGTGTGTGTGTGTCAATAAGGTTCAATTCAGCCACATACGTTCGACTACAACAGTTCTTCACACACACACACACACACACATGCAACACATGTCCCTTCTGCTTTATAATCATTGTCATTGGTTGGCCGCTTTCCGTTTCCGTCTGTCTTCCGCTTGACGCCTTCGACTTTTTTTTTTTGTTGTTAACGTATAATTTCGTTAATATTTCACACGCTGCCGGCCATTGTAGCCGGTTGGCCGCGATGCCGCTCAATTGTTCAGTTTCCTTTGAGCGAAGCGCAAAGCCATAGGCCGCCTTTCGCACCGTCTGACAGGTTGCCTGCAACGGTAAAATAACACTACACCTGTACATATGCTATCTTCTTTTTTTTTCGATTTGCGCGCGTGAACGCGTCAGATGTCGCCGGAAAGTGTGTCATTTCGACGCTGAAATTGCGCTCAATGAATGCCAGCCTCGTCGCCCTCTGGCGCTCTTATCACGTTGTTGTTGTTGTTGTCGGCTATTCATTGCTCACTGTTCACTGCTCACTGCTCACAGCTCGTCTTAACCCCTTTGTGTCTGTTCATTTGGTCGTCTGCTGACCTCATTCCATTATAAATATTTCACTCATCGCTTCAAAATTCCACGTAAAACTTAATCAAATTCCTCGCCTTTATGCGTTGCTATCGTTGTTGCTCGCATTGTAATAACCGTTATTTGTCAATGTCTGCTCACTGTCTCCGCCCACCGTTTTGTGTCGCACAGTGCGTCGCTGTGGAGCATTCAATAAAAAAGTGTCCCAGTGTGGCAAATTAGAGCCCAAGAAAATTGTTACTTGCCAAAGCACATAAAACTGACAGCTTAAATGCAAAGAGAGACAGAAAATGGTGGGGAATTGGGTAAAGCCCCATAGATAAATTCTATATATAATTATAATCGAACGTTGATTAAATCACATCTATGACTAAAATTTTGTTTAATTTTCAGTACGAATCGAACTATTCACATAAATTTTTTAGAAATCTCATTCATCAATTTGCTATCAAATTCAGTGACAAAATTGCAAGAAGCTTTTTCTTGTTGAAATTTAAGCTATAAAAGCTGCGTTCTTCAGTGCGGCACAGGAGAGTCATAAATGTTGCAAACAATGCAAATGGAACTAAAATTTACCCCTGAGTGTTGTTGCTTTGTTGTTGCTTGACAGCTAATGCCAATAAAAACATTTCGAAAGAAATAAAAATGAAGAAAAACAAAGACTTGTTTTTTTTGGTTCTCTAGCAAAGAGCAGTGAAAAGCAAAAAAACAACAACAACAACAGCAGATTAAAAACTCTGCAATACGCTTCATTGCAGCGAAAAGTGCACAACGTTGAATGTTTTCGTTTTTGTGTTTGTTTTTGGAATTGGCACTCTACACTCAGTGTCAAACAGAGTAGACTCCAAGGTGAATTTGAGAATTTGACTCCAAGGTGGAATTTTTTAAAATTATTTTATGAATTGTTTGAAATGCAATTTTTATTGTTTATAAATTTTGAAAAATTAATTTCTGCTAGGACAGTTTTTTTCAATTCGGGGTCTAAAGGTGCAAAAGATGGGTTAAGGTGTTGCACAAAGAAACGTGATTGACATCAAACATGTAAAAAATATGCCAAATTTAAAATAATTTTATGAGTATTTTTTAGTTTTTCCAAAATTAAAATTTTACAGGGTCAACAATGCGTTAAGGTTCATATGGAACAACATGAATTGATGTGCCTCAACAATTACTACTTAACTACTACTACTACTACTACTACTACTACTACTACTACTACTACTACTACTACTACTACTACTACTACTACTACTACTACTACTACTACTACTACTACTACTACTACTACTACTACTACTACTACTACTACTACTACTACTACTACTACTACTACTACTACTACTACTACTACTACTACTACTACTACTACTACTACTACTACTACTACTACTACTACTACTACTACTACTACTACTACTACTACTACTACTACTACTACTACTACTACTACTACTACTACTACTACTACTACTACTACTACTACTACTACTACTACTACTACTACTACTACTACTACTACTACTACTACTACTACTACTACTACTACTACTACTACTACTACTACTACTACTACTACTACTACTACTACTACTACTACTACTACTACTACTACTACTACTACTACTACTACTACTACTACTACTACTACTACTACTACTACTACTACTACTACTACTACTACTACTACTACTACTACTACTACTACTACTACTACTACTACTACTACTACTACTACTACTACTACTACTACTACTACTACTACTACTACTACTACTACTACTACTACTACTACTACTACTACTACTACTACTACTACTACTACTACTACTACTACTACTACTACTACTACTACTACTACTACTACTACTACTACTACTACTACTACTACTACTACTACTACTACTACTACTACTACTACTACTACTACTACTACTACTACTACTACTACTACTACTACTACTACTACTACTACTACTACTACTACTACTACTACTACTACTACTACTACTACTACTACTACTACTACTACTACTACTACTACTACTACTACTACTACTACTACTACTACTACTACTACTACTACTACTACTACTACTACTACTACTACTACTACTACTACTACTACTACTACTACTACTACTACTACTACTACTACTACTACTACTACTACTACTACTACTACTACTACTACTACTACTACTACTACTACTACTACTACTACTACTACTACTACTACTACTACTACTACTACTACTACTACTACTACTACTACTACTACTACTACTACTACTACTACTACTACTACTACTACTACTACTACTACTACTACTACTACTACTACTACTACTACTACTACTACTACTACTACTACTACTACTACTACTACTACTACTACTACTACTACTACTACTACTACTACTACTACTACTACTACTACTACTACTACTACTACTACTACTACTACTACTACTACTACTACTACTACTACTACTACTACTACTACTACTACTACTACTACTACTACTACTACTACTACTACTACTACTACTACTACTACTACTACTACTACTACTACTACTACTACTACTACTACTACTACTACTACTACTACTACTACTACTACTACTACTACTACTACTACTACTACTACTACTACTACTACTACTACTACTACTACTACTACTACTACTACTACTACTACTACTACTACTACTACTACTACTACTACTACTACTACTACTACTACTACTACTACTACTACTACTACTACTACTACTACTACTACTACTACTACTACTACTACTACTACTACTACTACTACTACTACTACTACTACTACTACTACTACTACTACTACTACTACTACTACTACTACTACTACTACTACTACTACTACTACTACTACTACTACTAACTACTTAAATTATAAAAAAATTACACAGATGACTTTAATTTTTTTCAAAATCAAAGTCTAATGGGTGAACTAAGGTTAAGAGTCTTTATGAAGAATCGTTAGTTTTTGCGCCTTTTGAGTTCAAACTTGACGAAATTACTTTAAATGTGAAGTAATTCCATACGTGTTTAAATTTTTTTTTTTAATTAAAATCTGACCGGGTCAACGACGGGTTAAGAGATTGTTTGGAGAAACTTTGATAAAATATGATTTGAGAAGCCTATTGACTTCAAAATTGGTGAAACACTTATTTTAAAAAATTATTAGGGACGTGGTTTTAATTTTTTTTTAATTAAATTTGAACAGGGTCAACGATGGGTTAAAATTTATATGAAAAACATATGAAAAATCATGATTTATTAAGCCTATTGACTTTTAAATTGGTGAAACACTTATTTTTAAAATATTTAGGGGCGTGCTTTTAATTTGTTTTTAATAAAATTCTAGCAGGGTCAACGATGGGTTAAAATTTGTATGGAAAAACTATGAAAAATCATGATTTATTGGGCCTATTGACTTCAGACTTGGTGCAACCACTTAAATTGAAAAATAATTAGACACGGGTTTTTCATTTTTTCAAATACAATTTTAAAGGGCTCTACGATGGGTTAAGGGTTTGTATGGAAAAACTTGAGTCAATGAATTTGTTTACTTCAAACTTGGTAAAAGCATTTCAAATCAGAAATATTTCGACATGTGTTTTAAATTTTTTGAAAATCCAAATATGATGGAGTCAAGTATGGGTTAAGGGTTTGTATAAAAAACTTGATTTAATGAATTTGTTTACTTCAAGCTTGGTAAAAGTATTTCAAATAAGAAACAATTCGCAGTATGTTAAATTTTTTTGGTAATCCAAATCTGATGGAGTCAACTATGGGTTAAAAGTCTGCCTAGACAAGCTGTAAAACATAAATACATTGATTTCAAACTTGGTGAAAATTATTCGACACTTATTTTTTAGTTTTTTGAAAATAAAAATTTGAAGGGGTCAAAAATGGGTTAAGGGGCATATAGGAACAACATAAATCGATGGACCTATTGACTTCAAAAATGTTGCATCCACTTAAATAAAAAATAATTAGACATGTGTTTTTCTTTTTTTTTAAATAAAATTCTGAAGGGGTCAACTATGGGTTAAGGGTTTGTATGGAAATACTTGATTTAATGGATTTTTTACTTGGTAAAAGCATTTCAAATTAGAAATAATTCGATATGTGTTAAATTTTGGGAAAGTCTAAATCTGATGGAGTCAACTATGGGTTAAAAGTTTTCATGCAGAAACTGTGAAAAAATATGAATTAATGGACCTATTGACTTCAAACTTGGCCGCGGCCCTTTGCTCCCTCGCGGAACTTTAGGACTCTATATATATTGACTTCAAACTTGGTGAAAGTACTCTAAGTGAGAACAATCAAAATTCGAAGGAATCAACAATAAGTTAATATTTTGCATGAGGAAACATAATTTAATGGGCTTTTTGAGTTCAAATACGGTGAAAGCATTTTAAATGAGTAATAATTAGAAAAGTACTTTTCTAATAAATCTAATGGGGTCAACAAAGGGTTAAAAGAAATGTGATTTATTGGGTTCATTGCGTTTAGACTTGAAAAAATTACTCAAAATTAAAAATAATTGAATGCATATTTTTCAGTGTTTGAAAATCCACATCAGACAATATAAACTTTTTTTTGGATTTTATAGAAGTTAGGAGTTTATAAAAAAAACTTAATTTAACATAACAAAGTATCTCAAAGTAAAATTTATTTAATGAAATTAAAAATGTATGCGTACAAAGCTTCCGGGCTCAGCTAGTTTCATTACAAAGATTTTTTTTTAAAAAGGACATATACTCAAAAAAAAATTAAAAACTGATTATGTCAGTTTACTTTGAATGATCTCTAGTTGCATGCCTATATAAACATTTGGATGGGAGAAAAGTACTGTTCCAGTACAAAAGTGCTGGAATGCAAAGCAAAAAGTTGATAGAATCAATCGTTGACATATGCAAACAAAATCAGTTTATTTTTTATTATTTTAATTATTTTCACTTCACTGCCAATCCTTGCAATCAATAATCACCACTCTTCAGTATTCGGTAATCTGTCAATAGGGTTCACGACGGCCAGATTGACGCTTGGAAAGGTCTGTAGCGCACCGTTGAGTGCTTCTAAGCCGCCGATAATACGCTTACCTTCTTGTTTCCTGCACTGCACTTTAGTTTCTTCTAATAGTTGCTGTTGTTGTTGTTCTAACTAGCAAAGGGACCAGGTTGCTGCTGTTGTTACTGCTGTTTTTGTTGTTGTTTTTATTGGCGCACAGTGTAGAGTGACAGCGCATATCAATCACAGAGTTTAGCAAGCAAATTTATGCACTTGGCAGAGGCACAGCGTGGCTCCGCGTTGCCTGTCACACGGCTGCAATCCGCTCAATCGCAGCTCCAACTACGCGCACAGCTCAACACCAACCAAACGAGTGAGCAATAGGTGAACAATAACAACAACAATCAAAGTAAGCCATAAACATGTGAGCGTATTTCATCAGTTGGTCCTAGTCGACAGCACTACAAATGTTTGTCGCAGCTTGGATGCAATTTTGTTCATATTTCTATGAAAAAAAGAAAAATTTAAAAAGAAAGGATTATTGGATCATTGAAAACTACAATCAAAGACATTAGTCATAAGTCAACATAGGGCTTTGAAATTATGTTTACAATGACATTTCCATTCAAATGAAAATCAAAAAATTTGTCAGATGCAAATGTAGACAGAAGAAAAAACAGATAAAGAGATAGTCTTCTTCTTCTTCTTCTTATGAGACTAAGGCCTAGCTACCCGCAACCAACCGTGTTGTGCGTGCGAATGTTTTTACAAACTTGGAAGGGACCTACAGTCGCCGATTCCGAACGGCGTGTTGGGAGATTTTTCATAGGCAATTTTACTCTCAAAAGGTTTGCCATTTCCTGCTGAGAGGAGAGCCGCCGAAAGAAAAATTTTTGGTTTTCTTTTTTTTCGGTGTTAACGCAACGGAGTATTGAACTCGCGGAGTCTTGACTCGCAGCCCAACGCACTAGTCAGCTGAGCTACGGCGGCTGGAGAGATAGTCCGACAGACGAACAGACGGAGAAGCAGTCAGATGAACGGACAGATGAAGCAGTAGTTGAGCAGAAAGGCAAAAAGAAAGATGGAGAGGTAGTTGGATGAACGGAGAGACGGAGAGGTAGTCAGAAGAAATGACAGATGACGAGATAGTAGGATGAACGGATACCTGAAAAGGTAAACAGAAAAACGGACAGACGGAGAGATAGTCTGATAGACGGAAAAGTAGTCGGAAGAACAAATGGACAGAAAGATTATAATTCAAACGGCAAATGGAAAGGAAAACAGAAGAACAGACAGACGGAGAGACAGTCAGAAGATAGACTGAGACAGATGGAGCAGTAGTAGAAAAAAGAAAAACTAAAAAGACAAACAGGCAGATTGGGAGATATTAGTTAAGATGAACGGAGAGACGGAGATTTAGTGCGCTAGACGGGAAGGTAGTCAAAAGAATGAACAGACGGAGAGAAAGTCCGAGATAGTAAGACGAAAGGATAGACGGAAAGGTAAAAAAAAATAGATGGAGAGATAGTAAGATGAACGGAGAGGTAGTCAGATGAACTAAGAAACGAAGAGGATGAACGGACAGATGGTAAGAAACACAAAAATAGACAGATGGCGAGATAGCCCGTTAGACGGAAAGGCAGTAAGAACGGAGAGACGGAGAAGTAGTTGGACAAAAGGACAAACGAAAAAGGTAATAAGACAAACGGTCAAATGGATGGATAGTAAGATGAACGGAGACACGGAAAGCTAATCAGAAGAACGAACAGACGGAGAGATAGTCCGACAGACGGATAGATGGAGTGGCAATCAGAAGAATGGACAGATAGGGAGATAGATAGCCCGATAGGCAGAGAGGCAGCAAGAAGAACGGACAGACGGAAAGATAGTAGGATGAATGGACAGATGAAAAGGTAAACAGAAGCACTGACAAACGATCAACGACGCCCGTTTGGTTAAATCGCTGGTGTGGTTGATTTTAGTATTAAATGTGCATACTCTACTAAACCGGCCACGCCTCCTTCATACCCCGTTAGATGCCCAATGTCAAAGCCAACTTACCTCGACAACTCAGTGCAGCGCAGAAAAAATCGCAAAAAGCGATCAAAACACGAACGCACAACTCTGCCTAAGACTGTAGTTAGTACGATGACAGCAACAACAACAAAAATAATAACAACAACAAAATCACTAACCAAAAAAACAAAAACACTTCAGTGCAGCTGACAGGCACGCACCCGTTAAGCCGCCTTTCATTACGCGCCGCTACGGCGAAACAAAGTCGTTGCACACACGTCGTTGTTGCCGGCCCCCTTCCCCGCCCGTCGTCAAGTAATGATAGTAAGTCAGAGCCGCCCAAGCGAGCGCACTTAATTTTGCATAGTGTATGCATATTTTATGCGTTCCACTTACTGCACTCAGCTTCGCCGCTGCAGCCGCATGGCGCCGCCCTTCGGTTCGTCGACGTCGTCGTCTCGAAATTGCACTTTTATGCAATTTCTTTAGCCATTATCCCATAGCTCTTATCCGTTATCCTTGGGCTCTTATCTGGCGCCGCTTGAGCGTGCCGTATCGTCTGTCAGTCAGCCAGTTCGAAGCTTGGGCCTCGTGTGTGTTTGTGTGATTGTGTGTGTGCATTATTTATGTTTATGCAAATGTTTGTGCATGTCTTCTTTATAATGTAGCAACATATAGCAGCCGATCGCCGCTTATCCCCGCCTACACACACGTAAAACAATGCGCCAAGTAAATGCACAAACACACACACACACACACACACACACACTCACATGCTCATGCAGTGAGTGGCTGCATGGGCAAACGAGCGCCAGGCATTGTAAATAAGTGAAAATCCTTTCGAAGCATTATTATTGTTACTTATGGATGCGCATTTTTTAACAAGCTTTATTGTTGCATACTCGCACACACACACTCACACTCGTACACGTTTACATGCATAACTATAGCACACCGGCCGGATATCCTTTTTATTTTGGCATTTTATTGAATTTAAGTATTTGCAGTCTGTGTACAAACATTGGTTGTGCTTTTTATCTTATTTGCTGCCTCGAATATAAATAACAACAATAACAACCACACAAACAACTTCTCTCGGACCATAAACCTTTAGCATTGTGTTGCTTAGTTTTGGCTTTTCATCGAAGCACTGCTGCGCATATTTTGTTGGCAAATATTTTTGCAATTTCTTGTTAGAATCTTACATGCTCTGCTCTACACTTCAACACACACAAACTTGGCTGCTAACGAGCGCCGTAATTGAATCCAAAAAACACACTTTATACAAATGTTGCTCGTATTTCAGGTTTTTACATATTTCATATATATTTTTAATAATGAAGTGCACACGAGCTCAAATGCATAGTTGGCCTCCGTGCCAGAGCACAACACAAATCAACTTTAATGCCCGAAGCGATTTTGAGTGCTTTTCAGTTGAGAGTTGTAACAGTTTTCAGTGTTGATTGCACTAACTTGGGATACAATGGTCAACTATTCGAAAGTGAAGGCTCTATCAAAGTTCAAGTAGAGTAAGAGTGAAGACTTATGGGAGGATGGGAACGGAGGGAACGCAGATACAAGGCAAAGTCTTTGATTGCGTTCAACCTGACGAACGTCAGAATGATTCTTACGTAAACTTTGGTATCTTAGAAAACTAGAATTTTATTAAGTTTGTAAGAGTAGGAGTAGAGTAAAAGTAGAGTAGGAGTAGAGTAAGAGTAGAGTAGGTGTAGAGTAGAAGTAAAATAGGAGTAGAGTAGAAGTAGAGTAGAAGCAGAGTAGGGGTAGAGTAAGAGTAGAGTAGGAGTAGAGTATCAGTAGAGTTGGATTAGATTAAGAGTAGAGTAGGAGTAGACTATGAGTAGAGTAGAAGTAGAGTAGAAGTAGAGTAGGAGTATACTAGGAGTATACTAGGAGTAGAGTAGAAATAGAGTACGAGTAGAGTAGGAGTAGGAGTAGAGTAGAAGTAGATTAGCAGTAGAGTATCAGTAGAGTTGGGCTAGAGTAGAGTAGCAGTTGACAATGAGTAAAGTAGCAGTAGAGTAGGAGTAGACTATGAGAAGAGTAGAAGTAGAGTAGGAGTAGAGTAGAAGTGGAGTAGAGTAGAAGTAGAGTAGAAGTAGAGTAGGAGTAGAGTAGGAGTAGACTAGGAGTAGAGTAGGAGTAGAGTAGAGGTAGAGTACGAGTAGACTAGGAGTAGAGTAGAAGTAGAGTAGGAGTAGATTCGAAGTAGAGTAGGAGTAGAGTAGGAGTCGATTAGAAGTAGAGTAGGAGTAGAGTAGAAGTAGAGTAGAAGTAGAGTAGGAGTAGAGTAGAAGTAGAGTAGGAGTAGAGTAGGAGTATAGTAGGAGTAGAGTAGAAGTAGAGTAGGAGTAGAGTAGGAGTAGAGTACGAGTAGAGAAGAAGTAGAGTAGGAGTAGAGTAAGAGTAGAGTAGAAGTAGAGTACGGGTAGAGTAGAAGTAGAGTACGAGTAGAGTAGGAGTAGAGTAGGAATAGAGTAGAAGTAGAGTAGGAGTAGAGTAGAAGTAGAAGTAGACTAGGAATAGAGTAGGAGTAGAGTATAAGTAGAGTACGAGTAGAGTAGGAGTAGAGTATGAGTAGAGTACGAGTAGAGTAAGACTAGACTAGGAGTAGAATAGGAGATGACTAAGAGTAGAATAAGAGTAGAGTAGGAGAGACTAAGAGTAGACCAAGGGGAAGACTAGAAGTAGAGTAAATTACACTTCACTTCACTTCGCACTGCCACGAGTGCAATGCAAACAACATTAAATCCCACTGAACTAAACACTGAGTATACCTTGAACTTTGCACCGCTCTTTGTGTGCGAATAGTGTGGCACCAAAGTGCCACGGCTATAATTATCCTCATAAAGATCCAATTCAAATTAACAACACTCAAATACACAAACGTTTGTCTAGGGTTTTCCTTTGCTTTGTCTGTCAGCGTTTTTTTCTGTCCAACTTCAAATTGCATTATTTGCTCGACGAAAAAAGTTACAGCAGAAATAACAAGTAAGTTAATTCACTCGTAGAATGTTTCATTTCAATTACAGACGCCGGCCCGCTGCTGCCCCTCGGCCGCCCACAACTCAAACAATTGCACACAAAATTATAAAGTAAAAGAAAATAGCCGGCGGCCGCTTAGTGAGAGCGCACACAAGTCGCTGCAGCAGCAGCCAGCTGCCCAGCGAGAGCCGCCAGCCGCCAACAGCAGCAGCAGCGGCGGCGGCAGCAAAGCGAACTCAAGCAATTTGCGGCAATGCCTTTCATAGTTTTAGTTTTTAGAGCGTCGAAGTGAGATGGAAAAATGCGGAAACAATCGCCAACAGACGAGGGTTTCTTTTATTTAATTTTTTTCAGTGCCAACTTTGCTTAGTAGCAACAACGGCCACAATTGCTGGCAAGCGGCAATATTGCACGTAAATTATAAAATAATAATTCTTTTCAGTTTGCGTTTGCCGCTGCTAAATGGGAGATGGCAGATAATGTTTTGGTGGTAGATGAACAAAAAAAAGTTGCGTATACGCACCCATGAACGCGGTGGCACATTATGCACTGCATGTTGCTGTTGTTGTTGTAGTGCAACTAAAATGATGAAATTATTGTTGGGTTTACAAGTGATTACGCATAGAATTCAGCTGTTAAAAATGCACAACAGATCCACACACAACAATAGAAGCAAAGCAAAGCTGAGCTGCAGAATACTTCGAAGGAAGCATCGGGAAGAGGAAGCACAAAACAACACAAAGACGCCACGGGCAACGGCACAAATGGGCAACAAAAAGCAGCAGCAGCAGCAGTAAGAAGAACGTCTTGTATCAACATTGCCGAGCGGCAGCTGGCAGCCAGTTGCCTGTCAAAGGACGCAACACACTTTGTTTCGCTTTGCTCCGCCGCAGCCGCACATTCACTCGGCTCGAACAATTAAGTGCAAGTATTTGCGTAATTGTGTTTGTAATTGAAAAACTTTAAGCACTTTTTGTGCCGTGATAAATGCCTGGCGTGCTTATCGCTCAAGCAGCCAGCAGCCAGCAACTAGCAGCGGCTCCTTGTCCGACGTGCACTGTTGCTGAAATTGTTGCTGAAATTGCTATGCAACCGGCAGGCGGCATTGTGGCGCACTTGCGGCGATTACAAGTACGTGCACAGATGTTTTAATGCACTCGGAAGCCACTCGAAAAACTTGACAGATCTTATCTGTCATTAGTTAGAGTTTTGCGATTTATGAGCGTTGGGCATTTGCTTGGCTGCACTGCACGCACAAAGCACGGATAATGTCGCAATTAATTAGCAAATATTGAAAATGAAATAATTTATTAGATGCACAATTGTCCATGCAAAGCACACTTGACAATTCAATCTTAAAATTTTATGAATAGGAAATTAGTTTGCGTAAAGAAGCTTTTCGAAGCGATTGCACTGTGAAACATTAGTCAATGTTTAGAAAGATAGATGTGACTAAATGATAGATGAACTCTTAGAAACTCAATTTGATTGGTATAGAAAAAGCTTGTTATATGATTTTGCTTTATTTTTTCTACATTAAAACTGGTCCAACTCTACTCACTATTCCTGCATCGGCACCTCATACGCACACAGCCTTCAGTCGGCTGGCCGCACGAAAAAGTTTTAATTGAAAAATTCAAAACTAATTAATTATTGTAGCGGCAACATGAACATTGATAGCCATGTTGCGCCACATTGTTAAATTTGCATTTGCAACCACAAGTCATGTGACATGACTCCAGCTGAAACTCTTGCGGTGTAAACTCGCGTTGAGCCAAAGCGATTTTTAGTTTTCATTTTCAGTTCCGTTCATTTGCATATTGCATGACGTGATATGTCAAAGTTATTTGGCCACCAAAAATTCGCAAAAAAAGAATAATTCAAAGGTGAATTAGTGAGCGCAGTTCAGTCGGTCTTGAACGACTTTTTTGAAGAAATGAATAAAGTGATGAAAGAATAAATGAAATGATGAATAAATTTATGTGTAAACAAAAAGGCAAAGGAAAAAAAGATGAAAAAAGAGAAGATATGAACGAAGAATGGAAAAAAGTTGAAGATGAAAGACAGATGAAAGAAAGATAAAACATATGAACGAAGAATGGATAAACATTGGAGATGAAAGTAAGATGAAAGATGAAAGAAAGATAGCAGACATATCAACAAAGAATGAACGAAAGATGAAAGAGAGATAACAAACGTATAAACGAAGAATGAAAGAAAGATTAAAGAAAGGTACCAAACATATGAAAAAAGAATGGAAAATTTAAAAATGAAAGATGGTGGAAAGATAACAAGCATATGAAGGAAGAATGGAAAGAAGTTGAAGATGAAAGAAAGATGAAAGATGATAGAAAGATAGCAAACATATGAATGAAGAATAAAAGAAAGATGAAAGAAAGATAATGAACATATGAACGAAGAATGGAAAAGTTTAAGATGAAAGTAAGATGAAAAATGATAGAAAGAGAAAGAACACATGAACGAAGAATGAAAGAAAGATGAAAGAAAGGTTACAAACATATGAACGAAAAATCAAAAATTTACAGATGTAAGATGATAGAAAGATAACAAACATATGAACGAAGAATGAATGAAAGATGATAGAAAGAGAACAATCATATGAACGAAGAATAAAAAAAGGTGAAAATGAAAGAAAGATGAAGATGTTAGAAAAGCAACAAAACACATGAACGAAGAATGAATGAAAGATGAAAGAAAGAGAACAAACATATGAACGAAGAATAAAAAAAATATGAAGATGAAAGTAAGATGAAAGATGATAGAAAGAGAACGAACACATGAACGAAGAATGAATGAAAGATGAAAGAAAGAGAACAAACATATGAACGAAAAATGAAAAATTTACAGATGAAAGATGATAGAAAGATTGCAAACATATGAACGAAGTATGAATGAAAGATGAAAGAAAGAGAACAAACATATGAACGAAGAATAAAAAAAAGATGAAGATGAAAGTAAGATGAGGATGAAAGTAAGATGAAAGATGATAGAAAGAAAACAAAACATATGAACGAAGAATGAATGAAAGATGAAAAAAGAGAATAAACATATGAACGAAGAATAAAAAAAAGATGAAGATGAAAGTAAGATGAAAGATGATAGAAAGAGAAGGAACACATGAACGAAAAATGCATGAAAGATGAAAGAAAGAGAACAAACATATAAACGAAAAATGAAAGAAAGAGAACAAACATTGGAACGGCCAAACCATGGACGAACAGACGAAAAGATCGATCTGTAAATAGACTAACAAGCCAATGACTGAACAGACAGATGAACATTGAACGAATATATGGAGAAACAGGCGTAATTGTTCGTCTGTTTCTTATAGATATAGATGAATAGATAAACGAAAAATGTATTGGATTAAATTGAAATTGAATTGAATTGAATTGAATTGAATTGAATGACTAATAAATGGATGTGAACACAATCAAAGAGATAGTGGGAAAGATAAGTAAATACGGAATAATGTTAAGTCAACAACAGAAAAAACTAAAACCAGATGAACTTGGCGAACTAAGACGAACAAAGCAACAAAACAACTAATGAATAAGAAGAGAAATGAACAAATAGGAAAATGTATGAATAGAATAGAATGAATAAACAGAGAACTGAGATAAATGAACTGATGAACGAATAGGTGGAAAAACCAATGACAGAACAAATACATAAATAGACGAATGCACAGAGAAGAAAATATACGTAACAGCAGTTACATGAATTGATGAACCAATAAACAAATAAACTGCGGAAAGAACAGGCGACGATTTGATGAAGAAAGAAGGAAACAAGCCGTTGGCGGAATAAATTAATAAACCGACAAATGAAGAGAAAGGAAAATATACGAATAACCAGAGGTCTGAAATGACCAACGAACAGAGAAGCGAATGGCGAACAGAGGAAAGGCCAGACGAAAAACGTTTGGATGCGTAGGCGGACAGATAGATGGTAGAATCAATAAACAAACAGACGAATGAACAGAGAGAAATATAGAAGAACAGTCACATAAACATAAAACATATGAGAACGTATGAACAACGGATACAGGAACAAAGAGACAAATAACTGATGAACAAAGTGACGAACAAGCTAATGGCCCTTTAAATAAGTAAACAGACAAAGGAACAAAGTAGAAAATAAGTGATCAAAAAGACGTATGAATTGACGAACAAACAGACATATGAATGGTAAGTAGACAAACGAACCGATAAAAATTGATTAACTGAATTGATGAAGTGAAGAGACAAATGAATACGTTTGTATGTATTAAGTTTGATAAACAGACAGATAAATGGATGAATGAACGAACAAATGGATAAATAATTGGACAGAAAAACAATAAATCTTTTTTTTTGTTGTCTATTTTGGAAATCCATTCATATATGTGCATCCTGATGATTTTTTTCGAATATAAAAACAAACAAGGCAACAACATAATGTTTCATACCGTCCACGTGCTCAACGACCTCTGACAGATTTCCAATCAAAGTGAATTGAATGTACCGCAACAAAACCGCGTAGCGTCTAAAACTGAAAGGTGCGACACATGAATAAAACACAGCAATGCATTAAGTGGAATTTCATTTGACCAAAAAAGACATTAGTCAAATATTTTATGCGCATTAAAATTGCACAAGCAGTACGTCTCACACGTCTGTCTGCAAATATGAAAACACACACACACACAGGTATATGTGGCGCTAATGCTGCTCGTTTGGCTGCGTTGACTGAGCGATTTTTGTGTGTTTTTTGGGGGTTTTGTGAAAACATCAATGAATTAAAATGTCAAATGGGCACATTTGTCCCGCCAACCAAAAATGAACGAAAAAAAACCAAAACACTGCAAACAAATTGTATAAAAATAAAGATGAAAAGATAAAAAACACATTTGTATAGTTGGATTGTGGATGGGTTTGTGCATGTGTCTGTTTGTTTGTATGTGTAAAAGTGCTTGTTGTATTTTAATGAAGTGAATTAACTTAAAATCCTGTTTGATGGAATTGTTTAAAAATGTGTTTGGTGTTTGTATTTTCAAATGAATGGTGCAGGTGCAGGTGCAGGTGCAGGTGTTGGTGTTGGTGTTGGTGTTGGTTGCAGATAACAAATTTGAATGAAAATATGTATGTATGTTTTTACATATATACGTTACTTATATATTTGTGAAGTAGTCGAGATATGAATATGCAAAGGTTTATATGTGTTTTGTGGTTTTGACAGTAATTAAATGAATGTGACGACTTTTGAATCGAAAGTTACAGAAAGCACACAGTTTGCAGTTCAGAATCGACATTTCAGTTGGAAGCATTTTATTTTATTTTATTTTATTCTTTTATTTTCACTTTGAAAACTGAGGCAGGTACATTTTCTAATCCTTTTTCGAGGCCAATTTAGGCTCAGCAAGATTTGTAGAGATCGGAACTAATGATAACACTGTGCAACAGTGCTTTTGATCCATCCAAAAGATGATTTAGTTATGAAACTAGAGGTCATTCATAGTAGCCGTGCGTACTCAGTTTTCATTTTCTGATCTGATATCTTTTTTAAAGGATTTAAATGTTTTGAAGACTTACATATTTTAAAGATTTTTTAAAATTTGCTTTTGCACAATGATGAAGATTTGAGTATCAAATGAAAGAGAAAATTTTTAGACTCTTGATTAAATTTTCTATTTTGAACTTTCAGAACTTTCTTCAATATCCTTGACGGTTTTTAACGAAACAAATTTTGAAAAAAAAAATACATATTTTGGATCTCGTTCTTTAGTAGATTAGATAGTTTGGTTTATTATTATTACCTCAAATTTATTATTCTTTATTCTTCTATCTCTGTTGGTTTAGAGTCGAAAAATTTATTTTCCATCTATACAAATGAGTTCGGTACTTAGTGATCTGTAAATTTCATCACTAACCTAATCCTTTTCTTCTCCTTTTGTAAGCATGTTCTCTCTATTTCCAGTGCCCGTCCTTCGGAACACCTTTCCTGGTGAGCGATTCCGGGCTTTTTTTTAAGTTTCTTGTTTAAATTGCTGGCAGAAGGTACTGAAATCAATCATTTGATTAGGCAGCAGTAGCTCACAACAGATATCTTTGTTGTAGCTTAGGTTATGTTATGGTGCCTGCCTCTGTAAGAGACACATTTGGAGACCTAAGAGACCCATTGCGATACCACATATTTGTTTTTTCAACATGTGTTACAGCACACATTTCAAACGGATGAGGAAAGAAGAGGTGCGGACCTACGCTAAATCCGAACGGCAGTTGCCAGCTTTTCTTTCGCACTTGGAGGTTTTGTCATTCAGTGCCAAGAGTGCATTTGTGCAATTCTTGTAATTCTCATCTGTTTCATGTGAATAGCGATAGAAGTAGACGAGTGCTACACCAGCTTAAGCTGGGATTCGAACCTAGAGCCTCGGTATGAGAAGTCAGCGCGCTATCCACTGGACCATCGGGCGGGTGAGGGAAAAAACATAAAGCTTCTCCTTCCTTGCCGTCAATCTCTGCTTTAATACCGTTCTTGGAAGTTAATAGTTTTTTCGATCAACACCGTTTTCGACCAACAATGTCATATGTGATCCATTTTTCATTTGTTTATCACCTGTTACCAAATGTTTTAAAAATTATATCAATTCAATTGATTGTTTCTTGAACTGTAGAATACAGGATGACAGGGGCTTGTCACACTCTCATCGGACATCACAATGGGCTTTTGAGGCATCCGAGTGTAGTTGCTGAGAACCAGGAAGCCGCCTGTCTCACCTAATCTAGCGTTCTTAAACTGTAACTTTGAAATTAATCCTTTGGACGAAGACTGAGTCTTAGAAGATGAATATCTCGTTTCGAGCTTAAAAGTTGCTTAAACAACAACAACAAATGGCGCAGCCTAGCCACTCTATTTTGAACTCTGTGCGCCAGTCATAGATACGGCTACGAAATTTAGTTCTGCTGGCCAACACAGCCGTAGTTCGTATCACTGGATTTTGCCAAAATAACACACATTGAAATTTTTTTCTTATCCGTGAGTTCCGATGCGATTGGCACAGTATGTTAAATGAAATCGCCAACAACAAAAGCTTTCTGGCAGCATTATATCCCTTCGAGTAAACTCACCAGCTGCGTTGGTATCCCATCAATAGTGAACCGAAAAGACGAGATGATTGATGTTGATTAACCCATTCGAGATGACGATTTTTTTCGAACACGGTCCCCAGGAGCAAAATTTTATTTTTCTTTGTATTGTACACAGTAAAACCAATGCCAAATTTTTCTAAACTTTACAGATTTCATTGGTTCCAGAAAAATTTTATTTCGACGACTAGTTTACTCAGAATAACTGATAATTGCACATTACTGTCTTATAGTCTCGGAAATCCATTGCACACAAGGTGTGCAATCGGTCTCGAATGAGTTAAATCCACCTAAGAAATGCATGCAAACATTTGAATTACCATCTATAAATATTGCAAGTCCGATTCAATACCTGAACACATAGTACAACAGATATTCTAGATGTAGTATGAACTTGTTAGGTTCCAGTGGACCAACGCCCGCCCATAGACATTACATTAGGTAAGGTTGAAATGGCTGGATAGATCTACCCATGGGCCAGCCCTCAGTGCTCCAACGAAATCGAAGACGTTCAGCATGTCATGCTATGCTGCCCACGCGTCGCTAACGAGAGAGGGTCTGTCATGGAAGTCTTCGGAAGCCCCCAAGACAAAAAACCTGGTACCCCAAATGTGCGATTCACCCGGAAAATGGGAAATCGTACAGACGGCGGCAGCAAGTATCATTGCGACACTTCGGTGGATTGAGCGCCAACCCGCGGTGCAACGACGCGAAACCAGTGATCCAACCTAATAGCGAACGATAACGCACTTGTCAGACCGAAAACAGGCGATTCAGCTTTAAGGATGAGACGGACTCCCGACGAAATACTTGGCGGTAGTTCCAGGAGGAACTTTTCGTCGGACAAGGGGAGATGTTTAGCGGGTTAAAGTCTCGCACTGACTTAGGCTTTTTATGCTTTTAGTCCTCGTTAAAAAACAAACAAAAATAGTACATGGGCCAAAAAGCAGACCCGTGGTGATGCCATTTCAGATTTTCCTTAAATTTGGTTACTCTGTCAAACGATTCGGACAATGTTATATACCTGAAAAGGTCTTTAACATCTACGTAGGATACCTCCACGAGGTTTTACAGAAACGGTAATTCTATTGTGTGGCAGAAGAGATGGTGTACGCTTTTTTCCATACCCCATAGTCCCTTTAGTTCACACCAAGTTGGATGGCATGTGTTCCAAATAATCAGTTCCCAGTAAGAGTCCTTGTGAGGCTGGAATTCTTAGTACTTTTTAGGGCCCAGAATATTTGATGTCAGCTTTCTATCATCAATGAGCCATGTGGTCCTCACAGTCGCGCAGGAAGAGAGGTTATAGCAGCTCTCTTGGTCTAGGAGAATTATACGAGTTTGATGAATGTGGTCCGCGATATAGCAAACACCTTATTGTTTAGAAGTATAAGTTGGTTGTGATTTTTCTTGCCAGATCGTCCAATTTAAAGTTACCCTCGATGACCGGATGAAGAATATGACATATATCTTCTCGGACAGCTAAGCTTGGGACTCATGCGTAAACAGCACCAAATTTTTTACTGGGTACCGCAGATCTCTTAACGGGGTGGGCCAACAGTATTTACCTCATTTGGGTATCTGGTCACCCGGACATCGAGTGTAACTGTAAAGTGGACGAACTGGCAAGAAAAGCATAATCTTCCTCTTCTTCTTATTGCTTGCTTCCCTTGGTCTGATATAGGTTTTAGGTTTAGAACGTCCGGCTAAATAGCAACCATCCTTAACTGACTGATACTCTACAATGTTCCGGATGCCGCATAATCATCACATTACACTTTATTGATTAATTCATGATTCGAACTAACAACCCGCCAACTTGTGGTCCAATGCAGCAACCACCAACAACTAACCACTGAGCCATGTCAGCTGCAATATAACAGATAATCTCGATATAATAACCAAAACGACGACCATTTAGACAATGCAAAAGGGTCTTATCGGACTGTTAAGAAGGGCACAACAATAACAACAACAAACACAATTACAGAAGCATAAAATCAAAAAGAGCCAGCAACTCAAAAATCATCATTAAACATTAAGTCAACCCTTCAGTTACATTTGCACACAAGCGCTGAAATATCCTCACACACACACACACACGCAGACATACACAACCATAAGTAGACACTTACAAATGGCTACAAGCGCCCACGCCCAGCAATAACTAATTCAAACAGCAACAACAACAACAACAAACATATGCACTAACAACCCTTATCAAAATAAATATTTATTTATATGACTTTGCATACATTTGGGCGCAACGCATGGAGCACAATGCGAAACGCACGGAAAATGCTTAATGGGCCGTAATCTGCTTAAAATTTTTCACAACATATTACACAACAAAAAAATGGCCGGGGTCAATGTGATGTGATGAGATGAGATGAGCGGGGGGCGGTGGATGCTTTTATGCAAATGTGTGTAGGCCAGGTTGGCAGATATCGCTGCGCCCAAGGATCGACAGCATTTGGCCGACTGGCACAAATATTCACCCGCACACGTCACGGGCACTAAACTGGAATTCATTATTTCGGCTGTCGTTGGCGTTTAATTTATCAGCACACACACACATGAACACTCGTTGTACATTTTGCCTGACCGCATGCCGAATCCTTTTTGTTGTACTTTTTAATTTGAAACGCATCCTTTGCATCGCATCCCACCAGCACTTTTGCTGCTCATTTTAATGCTAATTTTTCAAAATGTTCCCCAACTGCGTCGCACTTTGCTGATTGTGAGCGCCATTGCTGACCGCAGAGTGCGTCCGGCCGCTGCATGTCCTTACATTGAAAAAAAAAAACCAAAAATTCAATTGTTGCCCCTTTTTTCCACACAAGACAGCTCTGCATATCTCCACATGTGAGTTTTGTTGTTGCTTTTCTACTTAATCTTTTTGCAATTCGGGCCACTTGCTTTGGCTTTGGCGTTTCCTGCCATATCCTTTTTGCGTGCGCACTGCACACGACTTGTTGAACAGTGTGCCGAATGCGTCCGTCGACTGTTGGCATATTTAAAATTAATTTCCAACTTGAAAGGATTACATGCGAGCATAAATTTATGAAAAATCATCTAGGCATACAAAGAAAAGGGTCGCTCTCTGCAGGTCCTTTTTCACATACATGTCGTAATGGTATTTGCTGACCTGATTTGCCGTAGACGAGACTTGGTGCCTTTGTGCCATGGCAATTATGTATGTTAGCATTCGCAGTGCATGTCCTGCAGGAAATCTGCCAAAAAAGGATATTCGTTTGATTTGTGCGGCAGTGGGTAATTGCTGCGCTAATGGAATCTGGCTGATTCAATTGTTAAATTTTTCATTTAAATTTTAAGGCTTATTTCAGTAGTTTCACATTGTTTTAATTAGGTGAACACACTCGGCGCCGTCACTGTGCCAGACAATGTAATTTCGTTTAAATGAAATGTTGAAACAAAAAACTTGCCAGAAGTTGTTGTGTTCGAGTTTGCATGTGTTTACGCATTTCCATTTTCAATCACATCAAATGCATTCGTGTACGAAAAAAGTTAAACAATTTGAAATTATTTCTTTTTTCAAGGTGTGTGGTTGAGCTATGGTCGGTCTTGGTTGTTAGTAGTACGACAAATATTTTATTTATAATTTTATACTTTTAAAATTTTACATTTTTTGGCACATAATAAAACATTTAAATCGTTATTTGTGTTCTATAACTTTATTTGCGTTATGATTTTTTTATTAACCCTTTCGACCCCGGATTTTACTCTGTGTCTCGATATTACTTTTTAGTATTCAAATCACGAAACACTCGTCTAAGAATTGTGCACACGACATTTGAAGTCGCCACGCCTCTTTGTTAGAGTTCTAGAGCTAGTTTAGTTTTGAACAATTTTAGCTTAAAACGGGTTAAATACATTTTGTAGCAATATTTTTTAATTACAGAAAAATTATTTAATATTTATGGAAAAATACAAAATTATCACTTTTTGATTTTATTTAAGCATTTTAATAATAGAAACAGGCTTTTGATCACACGCACCCAATTCGTAGACTTCAATTAGAACACAAACTTGCCCTGATATCGCTGCAAATTATTGGAAATTATTTTGGGAATAACAGTACAATTTTTGTAATTTGCTTTGATTTCACTTCTAAAAATATTAATTTGTTGGTGCCTACTTAAATTAAGCCCATAAATCAATTGAAGCTTTTGCTATAAGATGACAAATAGGTGAAGTTGCTCTTCAGGTGGAAAGGGTTAAAATATTAATTATTTACATTTATAGTCTGCAAGAGATTACTTCCACCTTCTGGTAGCACAAGTGTGTTTTCTGGCAAGTTCCATGGACAGACAGTCACTTTAACCTAATCTAATCTAACCTATTAATACATAAATTTGTTCAGCTATTCAAAGCAGACACGGTTCGTTTCACAAGATTATGCTCACTATATTGTCGTCATACTATTTATACTCGGACTCTGACTGATTGTCAAAGGTTTCTCATAACCTGCAGAGAAGTAACAAAAATATCAAAATTTTGTGTTTACATTGATGAATCGGAATTCAAAGACCTTATTGGCCTTAATTAGTGCAAGAACCTTCAGAGGGGGCCATATACCTTGAACTGGGGTTCTTGTCAGAGTCTTGTCAAAGTAATTGAAGGGATTCAACTTTCACTATCTCTGTTAGGTCTATTGTCCATTATGAGTGACTTCTGTAAGTGTCAGTAGGAGTCACATATATCCTAGAACAAGGATTCTTGCCAGAGATCAAATTATTTTCCCTGTTAAACAATTTATTCTAACAGTAGTAATTGAAGAAATTCCACAAATTGCCTTTCATCATCTCGGTTATGTCTAAAATAACCCTGAACCTTGCAGTCACTTCGATCAGTCGCATAAGTCCTTCGTTACAGATAGTGCAACTCATTGCTTCATCATTTTACGTATTTAACTTTGACCATGAAGTCACTTAGCACTAGAAAGAAAAAACAAAAAAAGTTCACTAGCACCATTCCAGACAGAAACAACTGGGAGGAAAGCTCAGCATCCTTAATAGGGAACTCACACCAGATCTACACCGACGGCTCCAAGTTAAACGAAGCTGTTGGTGGAGGTGTCTTCTTAGACTCACTTAGTATAAATTACTCCTTTAGACTGCCGGACCACTGTAGCGTGTTCCAAGCAGAGGTTTCAGCCATTGAAGCTGCCCTGAATTGGATCAAAGAGAGCAGTGACTCTAGGCAAGATATTAGCATTCTCTCTGACAGCCAAGCGGCTATCAGGGCCCCTAGGGTCTCATGTTCTGACATCAAAAACAGTGATCAGCTGCCGCAAATCTCTTGATGAGATGGCAGAGCAGCTTAAAATCCACCTCATATGGGTGCCTGGTCACAGAGATATCCCGGGGAACTGCAGGGCAGACGAACTGGCTAGACAAGGAACGACTAAGGAGCTATCCTCAGAACTTGCCGGCTTAGGTATTCCATTGAGTACCTGCAAGCTGGTGATAGAGGAAGCGATGACAAAAACCGCCAACAATGCATGGGCAGCCTCAGAGACAGGCAAGACAGCGCAACAGATCTGGCCAAAGCTGGACTCGAAGCGCACCAAAAGTCTGCTAAGCCTCAATAGGGGCACGCTCAGGGTTGTTGTCGGAGTCATCACTGGTTACTGCATCCTTGGCAGCCCCGCTATTAGATTAGGGCTGGGACACCTGGCCAACGACTTCTGCAGAAGCTCCAGAGACATAGAGGAGGAAGAAACAATTCTCCACTTACTTTGTACTTGTCTTGGGTCTTTGCAGAAAACGGAAAAAACATCTAGGGTTTTGCCATACAGCCAACCTCGCGAACTTATCGGAGGTTGACGCCAACGGCCTAATATGCTTCATCACCTGTTCGCGCTGGTTAGAGACATCTTAACAACAAAAAAAAGGGTTAGAGATCCTGTGGTACCACAATGGGCCTAGCTTGGCCTAAGTGAGCTCTTATATGAGAGCTGCCACCACCACCTACCTACCTACCTAACACTAGAAAGATGGGAAATTTTCCAAAGACCACAGCGATCATTTTTAGAAATGCAAAACCATAAAAATGATCGCAATGGGCTTGCCAGTGTTAAGAGTTCGGTTAGTCCAGAAGTGGCTAGTAAAAAAAATAGCGTACTACTTGTAAAAAATTTCTAACTTCGCCTTCAAATTTCATTTACTATTTTATTCCCTTTAATATTGGAATATCCTTGTTTTTGCTTTCTTTCTGAAGGCGACACCGCAAGAGAGAGGAACTTTGTGACACTCAATGGAGATCAGTGAAGCACGATTCATTTTCACAATCTTTTGATTTCACTACTTTGCAGCTTACTTACTTTCAGATCAATCTAAATGACAACGACAAAAGTTCTACTGGTAGCTGGATCGAATCGAATTATTTGGTAACAGCTAAGCTGATTTTTCAATGCCAAATATCTGCGTTTTGACAAATTTTTTCGACCTGAAGATCTCCCAAGTTGAGATCAGCTTTGAATTTGTGTTTTAATTTTGATATTTTTAATATTATTTTTATTCCAACTTAAGTATTTTTTAATATAAGTTTCTAAAACCAAATTCTTTCTTAAATCACCAAAACCGACTAAAACTTACACACACATACACAGACACACAGACATCATCGCCAAATGTTGCTGCAGCTCTTGCAAATTCCATTAAATTCTTTGCAAATAACCGAAGGCGTTCAATTGTTATCAAAACAAAAACTTTTGTTGCTTTTGAATTTCACTTAATTTTTTTGTTTTCTTATTTTCACTGCAACGTTACGAAACAACTTGAGACAAGTTCATGCACGAGAAGGTGAACAATTTTTATTTTTTGGTAACATTGTGGAAAAAAAAGTGAAATTGCAATTGTTGTGGAGTAAACTGTTGTAGACGCCATGCAGTGCGGTTGTGATGGGGAATCGAAAAATGGAAGAAAAAATTTAGGAAATTTTTTATACATATTTAAGTATTTACACGCATTGTTCATGGTTGGTTGCTATGATGTCAAAGGTAAACAAATTCTCAACATAAGTTTTGAAAAAATTCATAAGTAAATGACTAAGAGTTGACGTCTTCACTGGGAGTTGACATCGAAACTTTTGCTAGTTTAAGAAATTCATAAAGTACCGAAAGGGTTAAAAATATTTGAAAAAAAACTCATTAAAAATACATAAAAACTTAATGATTCGAATGATCAACTTTAAAGGTTTTTGAATAAAAATTTTTAAAATAATTTTAATGATAAAATTTGAATTACTTTCCCATCGTTAAAAAAAAAACAA
Source organism: Melieria omissa (assembly GCA_963971225.1). Lineage (NCBI taxonomy): Eukaryota > Metazoa > Arthropoda > Insecta > Diptera > Ulidiidae > Melieria > Melieria omissa. Next base: position 15,066,418 of record OZ020267.1, on the reverse strand, counting down.
AACCCTGTTGGGGTATTTTTGATATTGTTTAGTAATTCAGAATTGCATGTGTTTTGTTTTTCTAAATTTTTTTTAATTTGCTACAAATATCAAATTTATCATAAAATACCCAATACAAAAACAAATACAACAAATTGTGAATACTCTGAACATCTTTAAAGTTGTTGTTTCTCTTGCTACTACTGGTACAAGTGCAAGCGACTCATTACGCGCCTAATTACTGCGCACAGCCACGTGCCATGTCGACATGCCGTCTTCACAAAAAACAAACTGTGTTGCATGGTGTACGCTGTTCCTCGCATAGCCCGCAGCGTGTTGCATGTGCAGTGCAGTCTGCTGCCTGGTTGGTTGCCCTTCGAGCAGCACACACGCGCATCAAAGTTCGTTCAGTTTACTTACATTTCTTTGGAAATTTCATGCACTTTCCTTACTTACTTATGTTGCAAGGAAAAGTTGAAGATAATTCTGATAGAATATGAAGACAGCATGAAGACACGCTGACAAAAAGTACTTACATACAAACAGAACGACAGTTACAAGAAGCTTGTTAACTTTTGCATGAAATGAGCTTGAAATTGCTCAATGACTGCGTAAAAGTGTAAAATTACATGATTATGTAGCTTCATTACAAACTACACTAATGTAGTTAAATGTAGTTAAGTATTGTGTGTCATTTTATGATTGGATGGTTTGGGTTTCACAACTCTGTGTCATTTATATATCAAGTAAAGAGAAGTGTCTCGAAGATGTGGTGAGTAGTGAGCTTTGCTTTGATATTGTTACGAAAATTAGTTCTGTTGTCTAACACAGCTGTTATTCGTTTCACTGGATTGTGTTCAAAAATAAAAAGAGTCGCCTGAAAAGTATCTTTGCAGGAAATCGGAAGCCAATAACGGGTTATAACGGCCAGTTGGGAAAGTAAGAAATCAATTCAACACTTTTTATGTTATGTCACTATGAAAAGTAACAGTCGAAGCGACTTAAGTATTTGAAATATAACGCTTTATTACAGTTTTAAAAGAGATTAGGTTAGGTTAGGTAAGATAGGCAGCTTGTTAGGCCTCAAAGGACCCATTACGATGCCCGAAAAAGATGTAGGCCAGTGCGTCATACCAAAGAAAATAAAGATAAACAAAATAAAGATGAAGAAGAAAAAAGATACAGAAACACTTCATATTCTGTGGTCATACTGTGTTCAGTTTTGGCTGAAACCAAACTAGCATAGCAATGTTCTCCAGTGGAGAGAAGATGACGTAAGTAAAGAGAGAGAGACTAAAATGAGCAAACCTTCTGAAATCCATCTGGGAAAGTAATTGGTTCAGTCATGAAAATGCTTTGACTTCTGATCGGAACCTCGGCTAGATGGATTTGCCGTCTCCGAGTACTAACAGAGGCACTTCAAATGGTTAGAATTGTTTTTCAAGTGAAAGTTGGATCTCTGTCATATCCTTCCAGTGAACCCTAACTAACCCAAACACTAAGTGCCCTATTAGTGGTTTTTATTTCAAGCAGTTGCGGCCCTTGGACATTTGCTAATCGAGAGAAAAGGCATTAGCTGAGACTCTAAAAAGAGAGCAATCGCTACGTGTCTATGTCCATGGACACTTCCAACAATTTATATGACTGATTGACTAACTGAGTGACTGACTCATCATCACAAAGTCCAAACCGCTGAAGCTGCAGACATGAAATTTAAACTGTAGGTCGGTTCACCTTTGAAAATAAACCTTTCCGGATTCTGGTAGAGGGGTGCCAACAAAAAATATACGTGCATCGGCGTTTTGAAAGTTTACGTCTGAAGTTTTTTAAAGTTTTCCCCTTTTTGCACATTCGTATGGTGAATCGCCACACGAACACCATGTAACCTCACATTTTAGGTATATGATGTGTTCAGCAATTTGATGTAGAATACTACGAAGAACATTTTTGTGGAGCATTTTAACCCTGTAGCTCTTATTTGTATAGGTCAATTTGACCCTTTTTTCTAAAATGCCAAAAATTTCCTGTAAAAAAAAGGCCAAAACTGAAAATGTGTTTAAATGTTTATTTCGTACTTTTAACTTAAAAATTTGTATGAAAAAACTTGATTTAGTGGTTTTTTTTGTTAGTCTGTAACTTAGTAAAACCACTTTTAATGATAAACAAGTGTTTTTAATTTTTTTAAATTAAAATCTTCAGGGGTCAAAGATGGGTCAAAAGTTTGTAGAGAAAAAAAATTATCTATTGGGGTTTTTTGACTCCAAACTTACTTTAGTAAAACCACCTCAAATGATAAATAAACTAACAATTGTTTATCATTTTTTCGAAAATCGAAATTCGACGGGGTCAACAATGGGTAAGGTTTGTATGGAGAAACATAATTTAACTTTGAATATGATGAAAGTACTTCAAATAAGAAATAATTAGACATAATTTTATTCTTCATTTTATCAAAATTTGTCGGGCCCACGATGGGTTAAGATTTTGTATTTAGGTTAGGTTAGGTTAAAGTGGCTGTCTTGGCCTGGGACTTGCCGAGAGACACACGTAGGCCACGGAATGGGCCCGTTGTGATACCACAAGTTGAAAGGTCTGTCTTACTGCAAGTCGAGAAGCCTATTCAAGCCATTTCGAAGAGTGGATGAACTCAAGCAAGTCTTTGATGCTAGCTGAACTGAAGTCATTCAAGTTGTCGAAGAAAGGAGAGCCTAGGGTTAAACGATTTTTTACTTTAAATGAGAAATAATTAGAAAATTGTTTTATTCGATTTTCATCAAAATCGTTCGGGGTCAACATTGGGTTAAGGGTTTGTATGGAGAAAATTGATTTAATTGACTTCAAATATACTGAAATCACTTCAAATAAGAAATAATTAGACAAGCCTTTATTAATCTTTTGTGTAATCAGATATTGACGGTGTTAAAAATGGGTTAAAGTTTGTATACGGGACGACTACACATTGTTTTAAATCAAAATCTATGGGCCTCAACGATGGGTTAAGGGTTTGTATGGAGAAACATGATTTGATTTACTTGAAATGTAATAAAAGCAATTCAAATAAGAAATAATAAGACAGCCCTGGCAGCTAGGACTCTAACCTTAGCTATAATATTTTATATTGTAGTCTAAATAAATAATAATAATAATAATATTTTTTTCATCAAAATTTGACGAGATCGAGAAAAGGTTAAGAAAAACGTGATTTAGTGGGACCACTGACTTCAAATTTGCGTACAAAGCCGCCGGGTCTGGTAGTAAAGTAAAATTCCTCATTACGGACAGTCCTTATAACCGGACGTGGACTATATTTGAAACCATTTTGATTAAAAAAATCTCTCATAAACGGACAAAATTCAACCAATCAGTTTTTTAAAAACCCTTATAACCAAAATCTCACTCTTATTAGTTCATTCTAATATTCAATTTTCATAAATTCGTATGAAATATTAAATAAATAAACGAAAAATATACAATTTAAACAAATTTTTTGTGCCATGAGGGAACATCTCCCATAACCGGACAAAAACAGTGCGACGATGAGTGTCCGGTTATGAGGAATCTCACTGTACATAATAATAACAATAATACTTGTTTAAATGTCATCATCATCATTGTATATCATTTTGCAATCTTAAATACTTTCATTGAAAATTATTGCTCTACTTTACAAACTACAATTAATTGAAAACATATACAATTCATACAAATCACTTGTGTGAAACGAGCAGCTGTGCTTCATTTTTGCCAAATTGATTTCTAATATCAATTAAAAATGCTTAAAAATAAAGAAGCAAAACAAGTTGAAATTTGCATGCAAATATATCATCAATTCAACCTAAATGTATCTAATGTAATTGAGGAGTTGCAATGTGTTGTTGTTGTATGGGTTTTCGATTTATTGTAGAGTTGTAGAAGTGCTGGTTTCCAATGCAAATTGCTACTAATTCAAATTGAGTATTGGAATTATGCAAACGCAATATCAATTTACAATCAAACCACGACACACACACACATACACACACTAACACACACACATGTATACACTTGAAGAGCATTGCACACAGTCATGCGGCGTAATATGATTTTAAACTCACTCATATTTCATGAACTGCAGAACGACAAGTGGAGGCGTCAAGGTGTCTTCATCAATCTTTGCTACTTGAATCTTTGCTGATGGATGGTGGATGACGGCTGCTGGTTGATGGTTGCAGTTTGGCGCCCAAGACGTTAGTTTGATGGCCTTGGATAGCGTAATTGTTGTTGTTGTTGTTGTTGTAGTTGTTGTACTTTGACTGCAACTGCTGACATTGCAAATTAACAGCGATTCAGATTAATGGGGATAAATAGGCGTACAGCGTCCCGAATGCTGGCATTATTTAGTGTGTGGCAATAATATCAGCTCGTAGCTACACACAAACAAACAAATCAACCAACCAACCAAACAAACAAACAAACAGACAAACGAGCGCAATAACCAAAGCAATACAACACAACACAGCACAACAATGCCACATACAAATTTCATATTAAGCACTCAAGACAGACAACGGCTACGATGGCATTGGCGAATGTACACACGGACGGACAGACCTGCCGACAGACACAATGAAGTAAGTCATTTGGGCAAATTTGTTCGACTGTCTCAACCATCCACCCACTCACCCACCGACTCGACCGCCGCGCAAAATTAACACACCGCCTCATGTGCCATGGCCGCCGCTATTAACTACTAAGTCGAGAGTCGGCGTTGAGGCTTTGGCTGCGTTTGCGGCCGGTCTCTTCATTAAGCGGAAGTTGCAAATAATATGAAAATTACAACGGCTTCGGCTTTGATAAATGTCCGCAATTTGATAAGTACTCAATGTTGTGGCGGCTGCATAATGAATGAGCCTTGTATGTGTGTGTGTGTGTGTGTGTAGGGCCTCGCTTTTGCATTTGCAAAGCCTCTGCAATTTCTCTTCGGTCGCTTTGGTTATGGCTTTGGCTGCTATGCGGTTAGTGGAGCATTGTTGTTGGGAAGGAGATGATGTGGCACTGTGCTGATTGTTAAATTCAAATTAATCTCAGCACAACTTGTATGGCTGCGCTCAGATCATTTGTTATGCTCACAATGACATTAAGCGTCATTTTATTGGCATTGCAAATGTCGATAAGTAGTCAGTAAATGAGTGGATTGTGCAATGTTCGACTTCATACCAAAGCTTTGCTCACACCAATCGACAAAGAGAGACAATTTTTCATGTGCACGTGAACTTCTAAATTGCTAAATAAGAATTCTTTTGCTTCATAAAACAAATAATTGTCTTTATAAATCGGAATTCTTGTGCTATTTATTAAAAGTTTCGCAGAACAATGCAAACAAATTTCGCACTTGATTGTGTTTTGTTCAGTGGAATTTCATAGCGACAGCTTTTCACCTGACTTCCACCAAACGCACAACAACAATAACTCCACAGCAAACAGCAATGTTAAGCAAAACAAATGACAGCAATTTTTATTTTCATTTGCTTTCAAATATCTGTGCACCCTGCACAACGGCTGCCAGGATGCTTTGGTGCAAAGCACATAAGGAACGCCTAAAAGTAGACTTGAACTGTAGGAAAAATTCATTCATTGAATCATTGATTCATTCATTTTTGTTTATCTCTGACTGTAAGTTAATTTTCAATCAACTAGAAGGGCATCATAACTTTATGGGACCACATCTTTCTTAACATTTTTGTTAGAAAATCTGAAAAATTATCGTTGACAATCATTGATTCATTCATTTTTGTTCAACTGTGACTGTAAGTTAATTTTTAATCAACTAGAAAGGTACTATAACTTTATGGGTCCACATCTTTCTTAACATTTTCGTTAGGAATTTTGAAGGACTTATATCTTTTCGAATTATTGGAGACACTTTTTGATTGATATAACTATTATAATTCAAATTACAAGCTTCAGAGTCAGCTCAACTTGACGTAGAGACCAGTCACTAATAAAAAATTGAAGCAAATTAATTTATTAAAACTTGGTATAGCTTAGTTGTTTAAGTTGTATCATAAAAAACGCTCTGGTATGAAGGCTCTTCAGAATCTTTTCTCTGATATTTCAGAGTTTTCCGCTAAGATTTCGACCCAGAAGAGCTAAAGAGATCTTCTAGAGTTTCACTATGTCAGTTAGTTTAGATATTTTCGACTTTTAGAATTCTGAAGAGTTCTACTTCAAAGTGAATCATGTATGAGGACTCCTGGTTGTGGAGTTACAGTGTTTTTAATGATTTAGAATCTTGAGATATTCAGGTAGTCACATGGTATGAGCGAAAAGACGCTGTTATGAAGATCTTTTAGAATTTGTTCCTGGAACTTTAGGGCTTTCCGTAAGATGTTCCGTCAGGAGAGCTGCAGAGTCGTACTAGAGTTCTGGTAGAATGTCAGTTATTTTGAATGCTTTAAACTTTTGGAACTCTGAAGAGTTCTATTACAAACTGCATCATGTTTAGGTCGCTAGGACTCCAGGTTGGGGAGTTACAGCCTTTTAAATGATTGAGAATTTTAAGCTGTTTGAGGTAATCACATTCTATGAGAGAAAAGACGCTGTCATGAAGGCTCTTCAGAATCTTCCCCTAATTTTCAAGGCTTTCTGTAAGATGTTCACTCAGGATAGCTGCAGAGTTGTACTAGAGTCCCGTAGAGTGATTTAGAATTTTGAGCTCTTTGAGGTAGTCACATAGTATGACGGAAGGATACTGTCATGAAGGATCTTCAAATTTTTTTCTCTCAATTTTCAGGACTTTCTGTAAGATGTTCACTCAGGACAGCTGCAGAGTTCGGGTAGAATGTCAGTTATTTTGAATGCTTTCAACTTTTTCAATTCTGAAGAGTTTTTATATATTTTTTTTCTTAAAAATGAATGTATTAGGATTCCTGGTTGGAAAGTTATAGTCTTTTAAATGATTTAGATTTTTAAACTGTTTGAAGTAATCACATTCTATGACAGAAAGGACGCCGCCATGAAGGATTTTCAGAATCTTTTCTCTCAATTTTCATGACTTTCCGTAAGATGTTCACTCAAGCGAGCTGTAGAGTCCTGCTAGAGACCCCATAGAATTTCAGTTACCTTAGATGCTTTCAATTTTTGAAAATCTAAAGAGTTTTACTACCAATTGAATTATGATTTATGTCCCTAGCTCTTCTGCTTTTGGAACTACAGCCCTTTTGAATAATTTTGAGAAATTATACTTGTTTCAAAGTCATCCTTGAACATTGATAGTCACTGCTATTCGGTGGGACAACATAAACTTTCAGCCAATTTTTGAAAAGCTGTTGAATTCCACTTTGAAATGGTTCATATTTCAGGGGATGCCAGCCCTTTTGGTTTAGAAGTTACAGGCAATTGTACAATTTAAAACGAAAACTACTTTTAAAAGTCACCTTTCAACATCGATAAACAAGCCGGGAAAACTTTCTGTAAAGTAATGTGGTGTGAAAGCTGAAGAGTTCTTTGAAATTAGCTAAATTTAGGGTCGCTTGCTCTTAAGGATTTGAAGTTACAGGCAGTCAGACAACTTAAAAACGTGATTTTCATCATCCCAAAATTGTCCAGACTTTCCATTTGGATAACGAGAAATTTCAAGGCATTTTTAAAAAGCTTGAGGTCGATATCTCTTTAAGCTTTTAGCTTCGTACTCATAAAACTTTCATAGAAGAAATGAACTTAAGATGGGCTGAAGGCAACATAGGACTCTCTGTGACCAACCTTTAAGTTTTGCCGTTTTAGAGAGCTTTTCTCAATAAAAAGGGATCAGACTAAAACCATGATCTGTGTATTGACGGATCACTGTTTAATTGGCACCAAAACAAGAAAGTTGTCTCTGCTTTCTAGTGACTTCTGTCGAAGCTTTATGGACGAGGAAGAGAAAGAAAACACAATTTACCTTCTATGCAGTTGTCTCGCATTATCCAAACGAGGGAAGACTCACCTGTCCAGCATCTTCGACAATCTGGTCATCCATCCAGTAGAACTATTTGCAGTCCATTAAGCTTCGTGAATAGATTAAACTGATTCAATGAGTGAGTGAACTTAAGTTTGATTGATTGTGGAATCACAAAGGGCTTTCAGGGCCTAAGTGGGCTCCACCTTAGGGCAGCTACTCCTACCTTAAGAAGCTACGAGAAGAGTTCTACAATAAAATGAATTAAATTTTAGGTCGCTAGCCGTTCAAGAGTTCAAGAGTTCAATCATTTTAGAAAATATGATTCTATCAAAGACATTTTTCAACATAGATTTTTTTCAACTTTCCGTGGAGAAATTTCAATCTCAATTGTTGAGAAGCTGAAGTGTTCTATAAGAAAATTGGCAAAATTTAAGTCGCTAGTTCTTCTGGTTACAAGAGTTACAGGTAGTTAAATCATTAAAGAAAATCTTCTTCTATCAAATACGTTTTTTTGCATTAATTTTTTCAACTCTATGTGGAAAAATAAGAAATTTCAACCTCATTTGTTGAGAAGCTGACGAGTTTTCCAATGAAATTAACCAAATTTTAAGTCGCTGGTGCTTCTGGTTCACGAGTTACAGGCAGTTCATTAATTTTAGAAAATCTTCTTCTATCAAAGTATTTTTAGAAAATTATTTTTTCAACTCTCTGTGGAAAAACAAGAAATTTGAAGCCATTTGTTGAGAAACTAAAGAGTTCTACTATAAAATGTGTCAAATTTTAGGTCGCTGGCCCTTCTGGTTGAGAAGTTAGGAGCAGTTGAACAATTTAAAAAAATATATAATTTTTCTACGTTACACTTTTGGTCACTACCTCTTTTGGTTCAGTACTTACAGACAGTTTGGTTTACGAGTTTTAAAAAGGTCAACTTAAGATCAATTTTTCTTCAAATTCACTCTCCAACATCTGCTCTCAGTTTCTCAGTGGAATATGGATGGTTTTCAACGATTTTTGGAAAGATGAAGCGAGTCAGCTGAAGTAAAATGAAATATGCCATATTTTAGTTCAATAACTCAGGTTCAAGAGTTATAGGTACGAATGAGTACAATTGTAGTTAACTACAATTATTGCTCTCCCATTCCTTTTTGAAAGATATCCCCGTGTAAGGTGGGTCCTTCTTGCCTTAAAGCTCCGGAAGCTCATGCCTTGTGTTGTCATACCTTCTACTTCTCGTTGTTCTTTAAAGTCCCACAAAACTCAACTCAAGTTGCCAGTAGGCTACAAGTACTAGTTCTTAAAAAAATATTTTTAAATAGATCTAACTGAGACCTAACCTAACCAAATTGTAGGTTACAAATATGTCGGCCACGAACGATTCAAACCTACTCAGTTGCTGTTTTTTTATTTATTAATTTTTTTACCGTTGCACTGCGTTCGCTGCTGCTCAGCGAGCTGTGAATAATGCGGCAATGCCGGCAGCAGCGACAATAATAAAATGCACTGTCGAAAGCAACAACAACAATAACAATGCAAATAACAACAGGCAAAGGAATTAATGAAAAAGTCGCTTGCAGCGATTTTTTCTAATCTAATTTCATAAAAGCGCAAAGGAAATACAGCATAGCACCCAGCAATAACAACAACAACAACAACGGCAAGAATTGTCATTTTATTTATTTATTGTGTACCTTAGCGTTTTTGCTCGTTTCATCGCCTTCGCAGCGAACGCGTGCATGGCGCTAAATTAAATTACAATCACACACATACACACACACACACACAGCGAAATGTTGTGCTTGTTTCGGCCGCTGCCGGTGCGTCGAAATGCCAACCAAGCGTTGAATGTCGCATTTTTGAGGCGAGGGTTGAGCCGCACATGCAACCAATGTGCAACACGGTCACCCCTCCTCATACACAAACACAATCACACACACATATATACACACATGCCCGCCGGCTTTTGATTTCGAAATTTATTTAAGAGGTTATTTTTTCACAAATTAGGCCGCCGTTAGTTGTTGTTGGTTTGCATATGCAAGAGAGGTCTTTATGTGAGTGGGGCAAGTGGGGGTCGTGATGAAAATCATTGTGTGCGCATAATAAGAAAATAATAAGCAAGCGTAATGTAAAATATTTGACAGCAATGCTGCTCTACAGGGTGCGACAGCAAGGATTCATAATGCAACGTGTGTCGTGATTTGGTGGTTGAATGCCAATCAGATGGAATCATCAAATGTTATTTGAAACCAGGTGTAAAGTGTTCTGAGAAAAAATTCTTCGTAATTCTTTGGGGCTATTCGTCCACAATCTTATTTGTATGTATGAGAAGTTAAACAATGAACTGAGCACTTTTGTTGGAAATATTTCTCTGGTTTATGGAAATCACTTTGCATTGCAACGTTAAAGATGTCTTACAAATAAATCAAAGTTCTTAAAACTCATAAAAAAGACAGCATTAGCTGAAGGTTCGAACCTACTTTGCTTCATCCAGAGACCGCAATGGGTTGTTCCGGTAAGATGGATTTCTCCACAACAAACATGAAGGACCTTAACGTCCCTACGCACTGCACTCATCCTTGTTAAACTGATATCACTATACAAAATTTAGAAGTGAAGACCTGACTTCTCTTTAATTAAGTAAGCATCCTTGAACAACTCATAAGACAGACCAATCGATGGTGATTTATTTTCGAGACATTGTATGACTCGGATCTGGTGAAGGTTGGTACAGGATTTCTAGGTGTTTGTAACAGAGTCCCAAATTCAGATTCTCTCCCAGCTAAAGACAGAGTTGTTGTTCCTTATGTTGGATCCCTTCCAGCTCAGGTTTTAGTGTCTGAAAAGACGTTTCTCATTATTTCTACTTTGCTTTTCTCTGGCTAGTTTAGGTAAAGTTAGACTGACCACGCATAGATCAGTCAGGTCCTTAGCGGCACCAGATGGAAGTACACAGACTTCATTGCTCTGCGAATATCTAAGCCCTATTGGCAAACTTTAGTAGATCGATTTTGAGATCGGAAAGTTGGGACACTTGTTGCTCCTATGTGCAAGAATCGTGTTTTATCAAGCGATTGAAAAAAACGAGAAGGTGCTCTATAGTTTCTTTCACTCTCTCCTCGTAACTAGTGGACGCTTGGTAGGTCCGCCATAATGAAACGAGTAGAAGCTGACTCAACTTTTTTGTCAATAGTCAAAAAATGTTACTCATGCACTTACGAAGTTCTAGAAACACTAAAGACTACATGGGCTTGGCTGTAAATGGACTTAGTTCTACAGAAACTTGGTAGTACATAGGCTTTTTTTTATTCGATTCTACATGGACATGGTTCTACATGCGCTTAATTCTAATTGGACTTGCTTCCACATACACTTGTTTCTACATGGGCTTGGTTCTACATAGACTTGATTCTACATGGATTTTGTTTTACAAATACCTGCTTCTACAATACTGGGTTCTACATGAATTTGGTTCTACATGGACTTGGTTATAGATGGAATTGGTTCTATATGGGCTTGGTTCTGGTTCGGCTTGGTTCTCCATTGACTTAACTTTACATGGACTTGGTTTTTCATGAACTTGGTTCAACATAAGTTATGTTCTACATGGTGTTAGTTCTAAATAGACTTGTTTTTAAATGATTCTACATGCATTTGGTTCTACATGGGCTTGCTTCTAGTTGAACTTGATTCTACATAGACTTGATTCTATTTTTTGGTCTACAAGGACTTGGTTCTACATGGACTTGGTTTTAGATGGACTTGGTTCTATATGGACTTGGTTCTATATGGACTTGGTTCTAGTTTGGCTGAGGTTCTACATGGACTTGGTTTTTTATGGAGTTGTTTCGATATAAGTTTGGTTCTACATAGACTTGTTTTTATATGATTCTACATGGATTTGGTTCTACATGGGCTTACTTCTAGTTGGACTTGGTTCTACACAGACTTGTTTCTATATGAGCTTGGTTCTACATAGACTTGATTCTATATGGATTTTGTTCTACAAGGACTTGGTTCTACATGGACTTGGTTTTTCATGGAGTTGGTTTTACATAAGTTTGGTTCTACATGGACTTGGTTCTACATAGACTTGTTTTTATATGATTCTACATGGATTTGGTTCTACATGGACTTGGTTTTACATGGACTTGGTTCAACATGGACTTGATTGTACATGAATTTGCTCAAACATGGACTTCGTTCTATATAGGTTTGGTTCTATATGGACTGGGTTCTACATGAATTTGATTCTACATGGATTTGGATTAATATAGATTTGGTTCTATATGGACTTGGTTTTACATAGACTTGATTCTACACAGACTTGGTTCTTCGTAGACTTGATTCTTCGTAGACTTGATTCTACATAGACCTGGTTCTACATGGACTTGCTTCTACATAAACTTGGGTCTACATGAACTTGATTCTACATAAACTTGGTTCTACATTGACTGGGTTATACATGAATTTGGTTCCTACATGGACTTGATTCTACATAGACTTGGTTCTACATGGACTTGATTCTTCATAGACTTGATTGACATGAGACAAGAGCTTGTTTGCAGATAAACTTGGTTTACATGGACTTGATTTTACACAGACTTGGTTCTGAATAAACTTAATTTTTCATGGACTTGGCTCTACATGGACTTAATTCTTCGTAGACTTTGTCTTGCACAGACTTAGTTCTACATACTATTGACTCTACATAGATGAGCAAATAAAGTAATCAAAATCTGAAAGAATAAGAAAATTTCAAAAACAATGTTCCTGTTCGCTTTATCCTTATTTCCCTGAACCTCTCCTGAACGCCAAATAACCCTGTATTTCGCCCCCAAACTTCAATTCAACCACCATCAAAATTTAAAAATATACAAATAACAACGCGAAAATACAACGACATGAGATATTTGTTAAAAAAGCAGAAACATTGCAGCACATTGAATTAAAAGTTATGTCATTTGGAGAATTTTTCGCACCAAAAAAAAAGAACGACGAAATCATTTTTTGTTTGAGTTGTGTGCAACCAAATTGAAATTGTTTTCTTTGGGCCAAACGAGCGAAATTCATACCCAGCGCATTGGCAAGAAACCACAATGCCGAAAGAAATGTCAAAGTGCGGCCAAGTATTAGATGTATTTTGCTTAAGTAAACTTACAACTTGAATTTTTATGCCAACTTCTCTGTGTCAGGGGATTTTCTAAATGCCCCAAAAGAATTTAATGCCTTGATTAAACTAATTTTTTGTTTACTCAACTCGCAAAGCTTTGACAGTTGTTGGGGTTAGTTGGGTGCCGTCGGTTGGTCGGTCGGTTTGTTGGTTGGTTTGGGCCTTTTCTTTTCTTGCGTGTTCGCCTTGGTTTCTTATTTCTTTGCTTTTGGTTTGTTCGTTTGCTTGGCGTCACACAGTTGCTGACAGCACGTCAACAAACGGATAATGAAACCGCAAAACTTTCAGCACAACTCGCCCGCCGTCCGCGTCCAACCTGCTTTGCTGCAAAGCGAGGATTAGCTGTCTTGCATTTGAATGCGATTCAATTTCATTGACTGTGAAAAGTGTAGGTGATGCTTTTGATCCAACTTGAATGCCTTCAATTTCAGTGCGGCCAACTAATGCGCAATGCTCTCAAAATTTCCGGTGAGCTCATTTTGCATTTGGCAATGCACAACAACAACAGCAGCAACAATAAAAACAACAACGGCACAATCAACTGGCAACTTTTGATGTCAACAGGAAGCGTAGCACTTTTGGACTGCGGTTTACATTTGTCCAATCGACCAACAAACCAACCAACCAACAACAACTCACCTGCAGTAACAACGCACATTTGAAAGCCGACCATCGTTTTGCTTGTCTCCACTTGCAGCAGTCAATTGAAGTGAGCGATTCGGTTACGACGGCTGCCATATTAACATTAATTCCCGTTCGACAGTGTGACAGGTTGCTTTGCTGTGCGCTGCGCTTTGTTTGGGCTTTTCAAAGGACTCGCCGCGTCGGCGTGAGACAGGCTTAAGCGGCAACTAAGGCCAGACTGGCCAGGTCAACGTAAATGAAAGACCGGAACTAGGCAAACGTCATAGCTAACTTTGATTGGAATGCAATGCTCAACACTAACAACAACTAATACTATGACAAAATGGCGTCAACAAAGAGAGAAGCGAAACTGTGATACGATTTTGGAATTTGGAATTTTTTTTTTTTTGAAGATAATTAGAATTTTTGTATTTAGAATTTTTTGACCAAAAATTTGTTACTAAAAAAGTAGGTGCTTAGGTAGCTTTGGTCCTTAGCGATAGCAGATTTCCAAGAAAGTGTCTAGTGTCATCGCTATTGGCTTCTAAAAGAAAATCTATAAAAGTGAACGTTAACTGTTAGTAAGAAAATGTATCTTCATCAACAACATTCTGTACCACAACTGGAACTGCAAGTGGGACATTGTTTTTAATAAAATGTTGTTGTTAGAGCAGAAACTGGACACGTGCACACGTGTTGCCGACGGCAAATGAAGCGTAATCCACTTTCACAGTCGAGGAGTTCTTCAACGTTCGGCTGAACATGAGTGACCAGCGCACTTCGGTACAAATTAAAACAAATCAAGTATTAAGCTATTGAACTTTGTTGAAACTTTTTCTTAAGGGAAAACTTAATAACTTGTTAAGTTATGAATTCAAACAAATGTAAAGAAAATCTGCAAATGACCATAAAACTTCTCAGCCCGTTGTGTCGTAGAGAGCTTAAATGTAAGATCGACCATTAATAGCTTTTCTGTCCAAACATTTTCTTTCCACTTTTCCCACCGAAGGACTCAGTTTCATCGATATCTATGAAAATGGTCTTATTAAGAAAAATCCATACGATGTCACTTTTTTCTGTCTTGTCGATTAAAGATTCAATTGTCATCTACACAGAAGGCTTCAAGTTGGGGTTGGTTACGGAAAATTCTTCATTAAATTGGGGATACTTTTCCCCCATGTGTAGTCGTGGCTTGGCCTAAGACGCTTCAATGTCTATTAGACTGAAGAAATGGCCATACTGCCGGCTTCGAAATGCATCTTTCATAATGATCCAAGTCGGTAGGGACCATTCTGCTACTGCGACGCTGACCCACAATACGACTTTAAAGCACTTGATATCACTAGTCCACGTTATGTAAATGCGAGCAGAAGTGCTCACAGAGCCAGGCAGCAATCAAGTCTCTTGCTGGTCAATGCATCATGTCAAAGTTTGTGACAGTCTCATTGTTGTCGTCTTCTCAACAATGTAGCCAATAAATCAATCTCTGTTGGGTACCTGATCACAGAGGCATCACCTATGGCAAGATTTAAAACTTTAATGGATGTAAGCTCCCTTTTCCTTGACATTGCCCATTGGGGTAGTCGGTGAAACATGCCTTCAAACAGCGGTTTGTTAAATAAGCAAACAGAATCTGGGTGAAAAAAAAACACCCCTGCGTCATTGCCCGATAATCCTGGCACTAATGGAGAGACGAGTTAGGCAATTGGGTCTTGGCTATCCAGACACCTCGTCAACCTAAGCCAGTGTTCCATCAGCTCGGTGATTGTTACTCAGCTGGTTTTCGGTTCGAAGAGGAAGAAATGGTCCTATGTGCCAGCACAGTCTATTGCAACACAGCGGTTGTTGTTCCAAAGAGAAAAAAGAAATTGAGACAACTCAGTTGGTTGCTGCACATTGGTTGTTGTTGCAAAGAGGAAAATGAAATTGTGACAACTCAGTTGGTTGCCGCAGAGTTATTGTTGTTCCGAAGAGGAAAAGAAACGGTCCTATATGACAAAATAATCGGCGGCCGCACAGTAGTTGTTTCAAGAAGACGAAATTTTACTATGTGACAGCATAAGTAGTCAGTTGTCACACAGTTGGTTATCGTTATGAAGAGGAAGAAGAAATTGTTCTATATGACAACACAGTCAGTAGCCACACACTGGTTGTTGTTATGAATAGGAAAAGAAACGGTCCTATGTGACAAAACAATCGGCTGGCGGACAGTAGATTTTGTTCCGAAAGGAAACTATTTGACAAAATAGTTGATTGCCGCATAGTGGTTGTTTCATAGTCGGTTTTCACAAGGTTGGTTGTCTTTCCGAAGAAGAGGAAGAAACGGTCCTATGTGACAACACAGTTGGTTGTTATTCCGAAAAGGAAGAAGAAATTGTCCTATGTGACAACACAGTCGGTTGCCACACAGTGGTTGTTGTTCCAAAGAGGAACACTATGTGTTCTAATGCTCATCGTAGGCCAAGAGAGGACTAAATTTCCAGGCCTCTTCGTTTGTACCGAGCTTTCTACTCTGGACATCACTGAGATAACGAGATTCATATTAAAATTCCCGTGCTTCACAGCGACATAAAGGAGAAGTCATGCTATCCCAGTGTGGTATAACAACGAGCCAACCATTTATGCTGAATTAAGCTTTTTCAGAAGAAGATTACCACTTCAACCTAACCAAACCTAGCCGAAACTAACTTAAGTAGTCTAACGACTTACCTCCACTTTAACTCCCCAATTATGTGACTCATACATGTTCGTATCAAACCTCACAAAATTTGCTATTTTACAGTACCGAACTCGATAAAATGGCGCACCAGAACCTCTCAAGTATGGAACCAACGCAAACCTTGCATATAGTTTTTACCAAAAAAATGTTTCTTTCTTTTTCAGAGTTCTCGTTCTGAGTGTTGCTGCCCTTAAAAAGGGGATTTATTCAGAATCTTCTTGGGGTGCTTCAATTCCCCCAAAGTCACATTTATGGACATTTTGTGAGAGAGTTTTGCCAGTTTAATAGGAAGCAGTTCATTCAAATGCAGTTCACGATACAACTACACACTTACCCACTCACACACAAGGAACTACCAGGAGCCAGGAGGACCTGTTGGCCATTGTGGCGAACGAACGACCGAGGCAGCAATGATAATTAAACGTGATGTTAATAAAAATTGCCACAAATTCAACAAGTCCCTTGTTCGACGTTGCAACCGCCTGTTGCCATTTGCCATTTGCAATCGCATTAAACGTTTTACGAGCAATAACAACAACAACAACAACTTCAACAGCGCAACTGTACTGCACAACAAATGACAAAGAACAAAAGCCAGCAACATTGCGAACATTGCCAGCCAACGGCCGCCATACGCGCACAGCGAATGTGCAACACACACACACTGTCACATGTAGGTACTCCTCACCTCACCGGGTCCGCGCCTGTACTCCTCGTGCCATGTGGGCTCGCACAAACGACGCTCCAATGAATCTGATTGTGTGTGTCGTATTGATCACATGGAACGCGAATAAATTTCGCATTTACAATGGCACCGCAGGCGCTTCGACCATATGCCGTCCAGTCAAGCGGCCACATGTCGCTTTCGGCTGTGTTGGTGTGCGTGCGATGGGTGGGTGACTTGGTGCGCGCGTTTTCCAAAGGTGACCCGGCCGTGGCCAGCAGCAGCAATGCGACCAGCAACAATGCGGCCTGGAAACGCGACGAACGCTTCTTTATTGTTGTACGCCGGCCAGCTCAGGGTGCAATTATCAGTAAGCGTAACAGGTGATCAATTGTAATAAAACTCCCAGGGTGCTTTACCTTTTCATTATTTCCCTTTCAGGGCGCCGCTACACGCTACACGCTGCCGCTCGGACTGTGCGGCATTGTTGGCCACAACTCGATGCGGTTTCGTAGAATACAAAAGACATTGAATGCATGAAAGAAGGAAATACAAAGAGAATTGTAGGAATTGCGAGAATTTCTGGAATCGCCAAGTGCTGCAAATACTTTGAAGGAAGAATGAGAGAGAAGGAGTGAAGGTTGTACAGGCTCTTGCGCAGGCCTCGCGTTTTCAGGGGCTCAGATTTTACTGAAGTATAGCAGGTCATTTTTTTTATTTTACTTCCATTAAATATTACAACTGTTGTAACATATAAAGTCATTCAATGCTCTACAAATTTTGTTAAAAAAAATAAAAATTAATAAACCTAGGCCCCTCTAAATAATATTTTCGGTATGTGCTGTTGTTTGACAACGAATCCAAAAGCATCAAAATTCTCTAATACATGATTCAAAATTGAACCAAACTTCCTCAAAATCTTACCAAAACTTGGACAAATTTTCACTCATTTTCTCTTTAAGACCCCAACTGAAACATCATCCACCAGTTTGTCCCAACCTGGAAACCTGACCAACCAGTCAAACGGATCGTAGCGTTCAATCGGTCGCAACTCCTATCCGAACCATACGAACTACGGGCCATCTGATTTCATTTTCTTTTCACACCGTTAGCTTTAACCGTTCTCGAGTGCGCTCGCAATTATTGCAGTTACTGCTCTCGCTGTCGCTGTTGTTGTTTCATGTTTTTTGCAGCTGCTGCCACTGCAATTGATGAGTTTTGCAGCGACGCATAGAATTATGTTCTCGAGTGGCAATTGTGCTCGGGGCCATGGCAATTCCGCCCCATCATCCGCTTTAGTGTGACACATTCGACGACCGACGCAACGCGACGCGTCGACGAGGGCGATTGCGGCGCGAATTAAGCGCATTTTGCAGTACAGTTGACAATGAAAAAAATTAAGCACAACATCAAAATACGTTCGTCAGTGACAAAAGTGATGACTGCCATTTGACTATAGTGGCAACATTAATTTGAAGCTACTTGCAGGTAATTTCAGGCAGTCAGTTGTTCAAGGATTGAAAGCATTGAAAAACGAGGCAGCGATTGGTCTGAAAAAGTAGGGAGAAATGCGATCGAGGGGGATTATTAGCTTAGTTGGTAATTTGCGGGCTTTCAGTTGGCAATATTCTAGCCAGTCTGTCCGGACCATATTTGAAGCTTTAATTGCAACATTTATTTCTAAGTATTGTGATGGCTCTGCGCAACTGCGAGTCCCCTAAAATAGGCAACATGACAATACTGAACGAGCATTTGTCCGCAGCAGCAGTATTGCATACTTTTAGGGGCCATTTTGTGGGAATTATTGCAAATCCGATTCGAGGCAATGCTATAGATTGTTCGAGAACAAGTTTGGTTTTGATTAGCAACGGTGCAAGTAATGTAACTACCGAATCAGTAGAGTGAAAGTAAAGTGAAAAATAAGCGGAAAATTTTAAATAAAGTGTCTACTAGTGGTAAACTGTGCTAAAGAATTTTAATGTGTTTTATTTTGGTTTTATTTATCAATCGAGCGATACGAACTACGTCAGCGTTGTACAGCAAAACCAGAATGTTTGCTTGAATAGTTAGAAAAATAATAGAAGAATTCAGCTCATTGTTGAGGCTTTTAATTTTCTGTTGAGAGTGCAACTTTCTAAAAAAGTATATGAAAAGTTGCCACAATTCTACGAGAAGTTGGAAAATAAACACAAAAATTGTAAAATACTCGTATACTATTCTCCTTTTTTTTAAATCGATCCAAAAATTAAACCCAAACCAGGTTTCTAAATGAGCGCCAAAGAAAATCAAAATTTGACAGCAAATTGAAAACGAAGTGATAGAAAAATGATTCAAAAACATTAAAATTAAAAAACAAAATCAAACCGACAATGGTTCAGTATTTAGTAGCAAATTTCCTCAAGATTGCAAATTTGCTATGAAGCAAGTTGTAAAAAAAGTTGGAATGAATAAAAAAATTTATATAATTTTCCGAATTTCAAGTGATTCCAAAAAAAAACTATAAAAAACTTTAAAATTGTAAATACTTAATTTTACATTTAGTAGCAAATTTTCCCAAGCTTCCAAATTTGCGTTAAAATCTATCAAAATCTTGCTACAAGTTCAAAAATCACAAAATATATATTTTTTCAACTACATTTCAAGCGATTTCTTAACTATTAAAAAACTATCAAATCGTCAATGATTTTATATTTCAGTAGTAACACATTTTTTCAAGCTTCCGAATTAGCCTCAAAAGCTATCAGAATCTTACAAGTTGAAAAAATAGTTGAAATGAATACAAATAATTATAAATATAACTTCTCCAAACTTTTAAGCGATTTAAAAAACCATAAAAAACTATCAAATTGACAATAATTTAACATTTATTTAGAACCAAATTTCTAATTGGTTCTAATTGGTTTCTAATTCTTTCTCAAGCTTCCAATTTTGCATCCAAAGCTATCAAAATCCTACAGCAAGTTTGAAAACAAGTTGAAATAAATCCAAAAAATCAACAAATTCATAACATTTTCGACCTTTTAAGCGATTCCAAGTCCTATAACGAACTATTGTTAATAATTTTGCATTCAATAGCAGATTTTTTTAAACTCCTAAATTTGGTTCAAAAGCTATCAAAATCTTACGGCATGTTGCAAAAACAGTTGATTGAATCCAAAAAATCGAAAAAATACCTAATTTATCCGATCTTTTAAGCGATCCTAAAACCGATAAACAGTTATCGAATCATCAACATTTTTACCAAAGTCGAAAAAGATATTAAAAAAAAAATCGATAAATACTCCGTTTTCCACTCACTTTACAAGCGATCCAACAAAGTTAAAAAAAACATTGTCAAAACATTAATGATTGCACAGCTAATGACAAATTTTCTTCAGTTTCCTAATCTACGCCAGAAGCTACTGAAACCTTATGGCTGGTTGGAGGAAAAACTTGATTTACACAACTTGAAAACATTTCTCAACAACGATTTATCATGGACCATATTAACCCTTTATCATTAATTCTGGTTTTCTAGCTTGTCTACCAAGAAAGTCTTTTAAAATTTAGTTACAGTCTTCTTCTTCTTCTTGACTGGCACGACAGAAACCGCCCGTGTTGTGCGTGCGAATGGTTTTACAAGGTTGGAAGGGACCTAAAGTTTTATGCCGATTCCGAACGGCGAATTGGGAGCTTTTTCATAGGTAATTTTACTCTCAGAGGTTTGTCATTTCCTGCTGAGAGGACGGCCGCCGAAAGAAAAATTGTTGTTTTTTCTTTTTTTTCGGTGTTAACGCAACGGAGTATTGAACCTGGATTCGTGCGC
Source organism: Melieria omissa (assembly GCA_963971225.1). NCBI lineage: Eukaryota > Metazoa > Arthropoda > Insecta > Diptera > Ulidiidae > Melieria > Melieria omissa. The sequence goes on along the minus strand of OZ020267.1, from coordinate 15,045,539 downwards.
CGCATTTGACTCGCGGGCCAACGCACTAGCCAGCTGAGCTACGACGACTGCCGACTGTAGTCGCTCATTCAAAAAGCTGACTAAACAGCAGATTCGCATCTAAAGTGAACAGAATTGAATGCAAATAAGATGGAATCATGTTTGGATATAAGCGGAAAAGAAAAAGTGACAAACTTTTATGACGAAATGATGACTTTTGGTGACAAAATTTTGATTGAGAATGAAATTTGGAACTTTACAGAAAGCTTTGACTTAGGAGAAACACATTTTTTGTATGCAATTAAGCCATCACAATGAGCCTTTTGAGGCCTTCGAGTGTAGCTGATGAGAAACTAGCAAGCTGTCTCTCTGTCCATGGCTATCTTTGAAAATTACAAATTGTGTTCAGTTCAATTAATTTTCTTTATTTCAATTAAATTAATTTCAAGTTTATTTCAAAAACTGTTTATTATTTTTCTTGCATCGGTAAAGTCTTCTTTATTGACATTTTCACTTAATTTACAGAAAACATACAAACAATTTTCCACAAGTCATTGCAGCAATTATCAAAGAAAACCATAAAACCAACAACCAAAGCCAACGTCAATGGGGAATTTCATCTTTCACACCATTGACAGCAGAAAGCTTGGTGCACTACCAATGCTGCTGACAATCCTTTGTTGTCAATTTAAACTGCTACAAAGACATGTCAAGAGGAAACCAATGTACATGCAAAAAAGGTAATGGAAAAATTTCTCAATGAATGCTTTAGTTTTTGCCTAATGAAACTGGCATGAAAAGAGAAATGAAGAGAATTTCAATACAGCTTCATAGTTGCAGTCTGTAAGTGTTAGGAGAGATTATATGTTCGAATATATAAATTTGGATATATTATATTATTTATTTTATACATATATAGATATATATAGGTATGTATTTAGATATCAACTTGATCCTAAGTGATAAGTTAAACCAGCTGGACTATCAAATACGACTCATGAAAAACCTCCTTTTGTCCTCAAATAAAAGGCAAACATTTATTTATGAATTACATATCTGAACATAACTGAATATTAATAAAAAGAAATTAATTACCTTTCAACGAAATTTCAACACACCAAAGTGCGCCAAGTGTCTGTCAGCGCGTACGTCACTCGACTTGAATAGAAAAACGTTGGAGCTTAGGTGCAAATTTGGAGCAACACCTTCAAATTAATTCGCAATTACATATGCAGCAAAGCCATTACGACCACTCATCGCAGCATCACATAGCCACCAACATCACCAAAAAACCCAACAACAACAACAATAAAAGAGCTGCGCATCACCCTACACGCACTAAGGTCGCGATTGTGGCTCGCGAGGGAATTTTTTTCTTTGGGCTTTGGGGTGAAGTTCAAATACACTAATGTGTCATGTTAAATTAACACTTTAATTTATTCGGCGTTTCACAGCAAAGAGCATATTTAATCAGTTTGTGTTGGCGTGCGCGCGTTGCGTCTGTCCTGGTTGGCGGGCTGACGTTCGTTTGGTGTCTGTGTGTGTGTGTTCGCTCACTGCACACTGCCTGAAGCTGCGAATGTGTGTGTCTATATGTGTGTTGAAAATTGCAGGTGCTGACGCGCTTCTCTGTTGGATCTGAGTAAATTTATTCACAGCATTCATTAGTTTTTCAACTGGCTGAACAAAAAGTTTGCAATTAACTGGTTCCCAAACTACTTGCTTAGGAACTGGTTGTAAGTTTCGGCACAATTAAATAGTTCCTAAGGTATTTGTTTATCAACTGACTAGCAGGACAGGGCAGCTTTGTAGGGATGTTTAAAGTGAGTGAGGCCAAATAAACCACGTTCCACTTAACCCTTTGATGACCCCTTAAGATTTTATTAAAAAAAAATGAAAATCAGGTGTCGAATTCATTGTCTTTGGAAGCACTTTTACCTAGTTTGATGGCCATTAATTCATAATTTTTCACCCTTTTTCAAACTGTTAAGCCAGCGTTGACCGCGTCAAAGTTTGATTAATAAAAATAATAATATTTATTATTTTTTTATTTTTATTTATTTAATTTATAAATTTAAATTTAATTTAAATTATATTTATTTATTTATTTATTTTATTTATTTTCACCGATATTGAAGTCAACCACCCATCACTTCAGGATTTCTTCATAGTCTTTCGGTACTTGAATCTTAACCCATTTTCGACCCCGTTAAATTTTGATTTTTTTTTTATTTTAAATAATTGAATTTAATTATTTTTAAATTGCATTATTTTTTAATTTAATTATTTAATTTAATTATTTTTAAATTGCATTATTTTTTAAAATAATTAAATTCAATTCAATATTGTTACATTTTAACAAAATCAAAATTTAACGGGGTCATAAATGGGTTAAGATTCAAATACGGTCCATTAAATCAGGGTTTTTCATACATCTTCAAGAACCGATTTTTAAAAAATCTCGTCCCTTAGCGAAAGTTAATTTTCTAAAGTACATTTTCTATAGTTTCAAATACAATTTTCATGAGTGTAGCTTCAACGGTTTTGGCTGGTTGATGATGAATCAGTCAGTCAGTCAGGAGACAAAGAGTAGATTCAAAAAACTAGTTTAGAAGTAAAAAAAAAATTAGATTTTAATCAATCTACCTCTGGACTTATGACAACTAGATCCCAAAAAAAGTAATAAAAGAACTAGCCCAGATGTAACTAGTTCCCAAACTACTCTCTAAACAACTAGTTAAACAACCAACCTAAAATTCACTAGTTTCTAAACTGCTTGCTTAGTAACTGGTTGAACTAAACTTCTACAATTATGATAACTGAATCCCATATCCAACGATCTAATTTCGAAACTACTCTCTAAACCAGTTGGTTGAACAAAAGGTCTATAATTACTGGTTACTAAACCACTTGCTTAGAAACTGGTTAAACCAAATTTCTACATTTATGATAACTTAATCACATATCCATCAATTGAGCAACTAGTCCCCAACTATCTAGTTCCCAAACTACTCTCTAAACTAGTTGGTTAAACAAAACATCTATAATTAACTGGTTACCATTTTACTTGCTTAGGAACTGGTTGTACCAAACATCTGCAATTATAACTGGAACCCAAATTAATCAACTGAGCAACTAGTCCCCAACAAATTAGTTCCCAAACTAATCTCTAAACCACTGGTTGAACAAAACTTCTATAATTAACTGGTTATCAAACTACTTGATTAGAAACTGATTGAACAAAACGCCTAAAATTACGATAACTAGATCCCGTATTAAATAATTGAACAACTACCTCACAATTAACCACCCGCGAAACTACTTACTTAGCAATTGATTGAACAAGATCTATAATTAACTGGTTACCAAACAACTTGCTTAGGAACTGTTTGATTAAAGCATCTACAATTATGATAACCAGATCCCAGATTCATTGATTGAACAACTTCCCCACAAAAAAAAAAAAATTAAGTATAAATTAAGTTCTGTAACGACTTTCTAAGCAGAAAGTTAAACAAAACTGGTCTTCCAATTAACTGGTTCCCGAACTACTTCCTAATAAATTTGATGGTAATTTAAAACTGCCACGTCGAAAGAATGACTTCGTTCTTAAGCCAGAAAAATCCATTCCACAATTAACTTTGATGCTCAAAAAAACAGTTAAAGCATCAGCCGCGCACCATTTCTTTATCCTGCTGGGTTGTAGTAGTTACCAAGTCCGGACGCTGTGCAGCGTTGCGGCCATGAATGTAGCTGAAATTGTAAACTGAAGTGTGAGTGTTGCGTTTTGCAACAATTTTAATTTTGCACTCTTGTTGCTGACTGTCTGTGCGATTATTTTCAATTGCAACAGCGGCATTTAAAATTCAAAACGGAATTTTTAAACGCAATTTAACGCAAGTGTTAAATTTCTGCTGCCTGCACTCAAACACACACATAAACCTATATAAATACACATACACACACACATACTCATTGACATGTGTTGTGTATATAAGTGAAATGTGAATTAATTTTAAATATTTGCTTAATGACGAAATGAAATTTAATAGTTTGCAGTTTTATAGTGTTTGCAGCATTTCAATTCGATTACATAATAAATATTTATATGATATGTGGTAAAAACCTCAGGCATTTCATATCGAGTCAAATACTCATTACATGCACAACAACAAATACAACAAATACTTTAATGACTTTTGTCTACTGTCAAGAATTGTTAAGCGTTCCAACTGCCAGTTGTTGTCATTAGAGCTTAGAATTGCATTGTTGGCGATTATGTCAAAGTACATACATACACACACACACACAAGCACATATACATCATATACCAACATGAATATTTGCAATTAGAAGTAATTAAATATTGAATACTTTATGCTCCAAATTCTATGAAATGTGCTTTATTCATTTTGTCTACTCTACACAGTTCAAGAGCATTTTTCAAGCACAAAATCAAAATATTGAAAGTTTATATCAATTATACTGTACAACAAAAAAAACAAGATTCTAACAACAGACTCCGGCAAAGGGATCCAAAAGAAAATATTCACGTATCGGCAGTTTAAAAGTTGACGTTTGATTTTTTTCAACTTAATTTCTAAATTCTTCTTCAGTTTCGACTTATTTCCGGCGTTTAAGTTGAACTTTGTGCTTTGGTGTATTCAGAGATCTATAGTAGAATTTTAGGGCGAATATTTTTGTGGTACATTTTATCCCTAAAAAGTCCTGTTTCAAAGGACAATTTTGGCATTTTAGAGAAAAGGGGTCAAATTGACCCATAAAAATGGGAGTTAGAGGATTAAAATGTTCCACAAAAATGTTCTCCGTAGTATTTTACAACAAATTGCTGAACATATCGTATACCTTAAATGTATATTTTACATGGTTTTGCTCAGCCAATTCACCATAAGAATGTACAAAAGAAGGGGAAATATTGTAAAACAAATTTTCTCTAAAAATTTCCGAAGTAATCTTTCAAAATTTCAATACACGTATATTTTTTTTGGCTCCCCTGTATCAAAAAAAAAATCTTGCCTTCCACCTTCTCTTCTCCTATAAAGTACAGAGTGGCACAAAAGTTATCACCTTATTGGCAGATTGCGGTAAAACTAAATGTTGCTTTGACATTCATTCATTCATTTATTAATTCATTAATTCATTCATTTATTTATTCATTCAATCATTCTTTCATTTATTTATACATTCAATATTTCTAGCATTCAATAATTCTTTCATTATTTTATTCATTCATTCATACATTCAATCGTTTATAATTTATTCATGCATTCATTAATTAATTCATTCGTTCACTCAATTATTTATTTATGCATTCATTGATTTATTCATGCATTCATTTATTCATTCATTTATTTATTTATTTGTTTATTTATTTATTTATTCATTCATTCATTTATTTATTCATTCATGCATTAATTCTTTTGTTCATTCACATTCATTCATTTGTTCATTTATTTCTTCATTAATTAATTCATTCATTAATATATTCATTCGTTCATTCATTCATTCATTCGTTCATTCATTCATCCATGCATTCAATATTTATATCATTCTTTCATTCAATCATTCATAATTCATTCTTTTGTTCATTCACATTCATTCATTTATTCATCAATTCATCCGTTCATGCATTCATTCATTCATTCCTTTATTCATTCATTCCTTTATTCATTCATTCCTTTATTTATTTTTTCATTTATCCATTTATTCATTCATTTATTCATTCATTTATTCATTCATTTATTCATTCATCCATTCATTAATTCATTAATGCATGCATGCATTTATTCTTTCATTCATTCATTCACTCATTCATTTATTCATTTATTAATTCACTCATTTATTCATTCAGTCATTTATTCATTCATTCACATTTATTCATTCATTGATTAATTCATTTATTCGTTCATTCATTCATTTATTCATTCATTTATTCATTCTTTTATTGATTGATTCATTTATTTATACGTTCATTCATTCATTCATTCGTTCATTTATATGAATAAATGAACGATTCTTCATTCATCAATTCATTCATTCATTTATTCATTCATTTATTCCTTTATTCATTTTTACATTCATTAATACATTCATTCATTTATTCATTCATTTATTTATTAATTCATTCATTTATTGATTCACTCATTTATTCATTCAGTCATTTATTCATTCATTTATTCATTCATTGATTCATTCATTGATTAATTCATTCATTCTTTTATTCATTCGTTCATTAATTCATTCATTCAATTATTCATTCATTCATTCAATCATTCAAATTCATTCATAAACAAATTATAGCCAAAGAACACTGGGTGACAACTTTTGCACCACCCTGTATAAACAAACAGACATAAAACTATAAAATCCACATCAGAGTCTGAAAAAAAACTCCATCGATTTCGTCAAAGCAGACTTCAACGCATTCTACTTGAACGCATCCTATTTGGTTAAATAGTTTACTTAGTTATCACAGTCGGGTCAACGATGCTGACTCGTCACTTTCTGTCATTTATCCACTTACGTAAGTCTTTTTCGCGCTCAGTCGCTCAGTTGCCAGACTTAAGACGCCAACTAATCCACTACAACAATGACAAACTTTAAAGCCTCATCAACTATTTAGCAGATCACATAAAAATTGAAGGAAATTGTCTGAGAAATTACAACTAATGCCGTCTGCTTAGTGTGTCTGTGTGTGTGTGTGTTGAGAAGCTCAACATGTTGCCACACACAATGGCGGAGCATCAGCGTGACATGCACAAGAAACAAGAACGGCCGCAGCAGCAACAACAACAATAATTACATCACAACAATACAGCGAGCGCGCGCTGCCAATACAACTTAAGGCGGCGCACATTCAAAGCACGCGCTGCCAACATGACAAAATGTCAGTCGAGCTGATGCGCAAACGATGCACAGATGACAAGCAACAACAACAACAGACAGACCCAATGTCAAAGTGCAAAGGCGCAAGAAAGCGAAGAGTTTTTGGTTGTTTTTTCTGTATAAGAAATAAAATGAAATAAACTCTTCGCAACAAGCCAGAAAATCGTTTAATCCGCCGCAGCGGCCACAGGAGACATTCATGCCACAGATGACAGCTGGCTGCGCGAGCTAATTGTAAGCATGATGGCAAATCACAAAGCGCATTGTCTGCTCCAAAGGACACAAGTATCTGCTGTTTGTATGTGTGTGTGTGTGACTCTGATGCGAGGGTCGAGTCAAGTGCGCGTCGAGTCCATTGTGCGCTTGGCCACATTTAGCGCCAACTAAGCCCCTGTCGAGGCGCTTTGATCCGCATGCTGCGCTGGCCAAAAGGCACAATTCAACAATGGCGCAGCGGTGAGCACTTCTCGCTCTCATTACTCGCTTGTAGCTTGGCTAAAGCTGGCCGATATGTGAATTTGTCGTTCAACAAGTGGCAACAGATAATGGAAATTAAATTTGCTGCCCATCAGCGAGGCGGTCAAACGAGCTGGGCGAACGAACGAACAGCAGCGGGCGGCATTGGTCACAGGACCGCCAGCAGCGCACCAATTTGTCAGCAACCGAATTTATTTATGGCCGTCGAGTGGCCGCGCAGCGCACACAAAGCGCTTTGTGCGGCCGTGCAACGTTGCCAACAATGGATGTCAACTTAGCAGCGTGTGGTATTTAAATTTGATGCACGGCGGTGGCGGTCGAGCCTTTACACACAGACACACACACACAGACACATTCCGTGTACTGCGACGCTTTTGTGTCACAGCGCCCTGCGGCGCACACTGCGTTACACGGGGCGTATGAGTATCAACTAATTACAGTCGCATGCAATGATGCAAGCGAGACACGCGAGCTTTTTGTTTTTTTTTGGTCAACTTTTATTTCAATTGTTGATTTTTTTGTTTTGAATTGAATTTGTTGTTGTTCGTGTTTGCGGTCGAAAAGTAAAATTTCGCCAAAGGCCAACATTGCATTTGCATATAAAATATTTATGCATTGCTCACTTATTGTGTTTCTGCTGACTGCATAACAAAGAGAGCAGCGAATGCAATAACAACAGCAACAACAAGAATAACAATTGTTTTGTGCGAATTCATATTTATTTGGGTACACACACACGCACATGTTGCATACATTATTTTATTGTAGTTATTTATTTATTTGTTTGTTTACGCTTTCGTTGTTGCCACGCTGCCTGGCTTTTGTTGCATAGACAGCTGGCAGGCATTTTGCGGCAAACATCTCGAGTGGCACTCGAAGGTTGTGTCGTGCCATGGTTTGGCATTGTTTTGCATCACAACGACCACTCGAATGTGCCAACGAGTGCTTGTTGGTATGCAGCCAACTTTGAAATCATTAAGCAATTTAATAGCTCACACACACACACACACACATGTATTATTCATGTGTTTGTATGCGTGTACAAAAGAATATTTGGAATTTCATAAAATATCTTATGTTTTCTTTTGAGCGAAAACATTTTTCTTGCAGGTATTTTGTACTTGCAAATCAGTTTAGGCAATTTTGAAGGATCTCTGTGTGTTGCAAGATTTGAAACTACAAAGCAACAAAGTGCTTAGAGACACAAAGCTTGATTGGTGTCCTTTGCACTGCACTGTAAAGTCAGAGTTGATAAACCAGTAACCTGAATTTCTCAGATTACTCACACTGTTAGGTGGGGTTTTTGTTGTGTTCTAAGAAGAATGTCACAAAAAGAATGAATTATGGCCAAAATTTCAGAGAATTCAAATGAAAAGCAAAATATAATATTTCAGTTTGTGTCGACTGAAATTATTTGTTACACCGCACGCAACATCCAAAACATATATTTGTTTCAAAGAGATTCGTTAAACTACTTCGAGGATATCGCAAGATACTTATTTGCCAAGGCCTTACTGACATATTTTCCTCCTGAAAGTTCAAAACAGAAAATTTGATCAAAACGCGACAATTTTCCTCTTTCATTTGATACCCACATCTTTATTATAGCGCAGCCGCAAATATTAAAAAAAATGTATGAAAAGTATGTCTCCATAACATTTTAAAGTCCTTTTAAAAGGACATCGGATCAAATAAAAAAACTGAGTTTGCCATGTTACTATAAATGACCTCTAGTTTCCCGCCTTTATGATATTTTGAATGGATCAAAAGTACTGTTGCACGTTCTTGCAGGAGTCAGGGCTTCTTCAAATTGCTTCTTCTATCCTTCCACATCGAACATGTTTACATGCAAGTTTCTATGTTTTGTTAGACATGACAATTTTGCTCAAAAAGAGGTGGACCTGCCCATTTATCAGCCGTGTTTAGGTTTTAGTTGAAAAACTTTATAGCAAATATCTTTAAATATCTCAAATAATGTCAACAATATTTTGTGTTCTACAAACATTTAAATGAACAAATGCTTAGATTTTCAGACAAACAGATGAAATCATTCATTGAGATGAATAAACGTATGGACGAACGAACTGATAAACTAATCATTGAGGTGGATAAATGATCAATGACCAAACTGATGAATGGGTGGACAAACAGGCAGATGAATACTTAGTCAGACAGATGTACAGAAATGTAAATGGATGAATAAACAGTCAAAGAGTCGGGAAAATAATGAACAAAGAAATGAATGAGTGGGCGAATAGTTAAATGGATGGACGCATATATGAATGAAAAGTTTGATGGACGAATTTATGAAAGAAAATATGTTTGAATAAATGAATAAAAAACGGTAGCTCGAGTGAACGGACGGCCAGATAAAAGGATGACAGATACTAAGTGAAATGAATGGATGAACGAATAGATAAAATGGATGGATGAAGGGAAATATGAATGAATAAATGAATACAAACGGTTGCTCGAGTGAACGGACGGCCAAATGAATGGCAGGACTAAGTCAAATGAATAGAAGAACGAGTAGGTAAAATAACGTACAATTTATGGACGTACGGACGAATAAATCAATGAATAGATGAACTGTCGTATGCTCACACGAATGGATAATTGTACAGTCAAATCTGTGAATGGAAAGACGAATAATAGGCGAATTGATCTATGGATGAAAGCGTAGATGAATGGGTAGACAGACAGACAGGTAGACGATTGGATGAACGGACAGTCAAAAGGAAGAACAACAAACAGTTGACAAAATTAGCGGATAGGCAGATGAATAAATGCCCGAATAGATAAATGATTGGTTTCAAAGACAAATGAAAGGTTGAACACAAAAATTGATGAATGGAAAAATTCATTAATAGACGTAAAGATGAATGAACTAATGAACATACAAATGGGTGAACCAACAAACAGATACTTATTCACACAAAGCGATGGATCAATAGTTGAATGAATGAATGAACAGACAAAGAACCGGACCAATTAAGAAGGAACAGATAAATAAATGGAGGAATAGATGCATACATGAATGGATGAACGAATAGATAAATTGATTGGCAGGCAGATATACTCGAGTGGACGAAAACGTAGCCGAATAAATAAATGGACAAAAACACAGTTGAAGGAATGCATGGACGGTACAATGAATGAAAAGACGAATAAATAAACAATGAAATTAATGTACGAATAGGGAAACAGATAGACTTATAAAGAAGGGAATCGTTGAATAGAAGAAGGCGTAAACATTAAAATGAATGATTACACAAATAGAGAGATACATTGATGAACGAACAGGCGAATGCGTAGAAGAATACAGTAACATTTGGATAAAAGGATGGGCTGACAGACGAATGGCAAAAAATCCACGCAGCTATTAAGTCAAACGAAAGGACAGATGAATGAATAAACGAATAAAGTGATGGGCAAATAAAGTGATGGGCTGACGGACGAATGGAAGATAACCCAGACAGCTATTTAGTCAAACGAAAGGACGTATGGACAGATGAAAAAATAAACGAATAAAGGGATGGATGGATAAAGGGATGAGCGGACAAACGAATGGAAGAAATCCCAGACAGCTATTTAGTCAGACGAAAAGACGTATTGACAGATGAATACATAATCGAACAAACATAGAGTCGGACAAGTGTAATAGATGGAAAGATAAACATTTACCGTGCGCTTAGATGATTGAATAGGTGATCAGTCGAATGGATGAACGAAAAGATGAATGCTTAGACGAATAGATAAATTCAAGGAAACTTAGATAAAGAAATAGATTGGCACTGAGTTGAATGAATTGACAAATAGACAAACAGTGGAATGAATGAAGGAACAGACAGATAAATGAATAAACGATTAGACAATTAGTTTGGCTCATGGACGATTAGAATGTTGATAGGATGAACGAAAAACTAAATCAGTATACATATTTTCGTTTTATAGACGACTTATTCAGAATAATATAATTATTTAGAATTTTTGTTTGTAAACTATGTAATTTCGAAATTTATTCTTACTTCTTCAAAGAACATTGAACATTAACTCACATACACAAAAGTACACAAAAGCTGGTTGTGATTTATTTTAGCTTTTACCAAAAGTCATCAACATGTTTTATTTACTAAACAAAACTAGCAATGCAGACTAAAGAAATTCCATTAGTCAAGTTTTTCCTTAAGTATAACTTTAGCAAATTTTTTTGTGAAACTTAAGCTCTGCTTAAGAACTAAAAACTCCACTCTGACCAACAGACAAAAGTTGCTCAACAGAGAAAAACTTACTTATAGTTGGTTTTAAAGAGATAAGTTGGAAACCTACAAAAAGTTGTAGCCAACATTTGGGCGCTTCTTGTTGGCATCGGGCAAACACACAAATGCAACAAAAACGAGAGCAGAAAATCTACAAAAACTTTCATGACAGCTGACATGAATAAGTCGAATATTTTTTAATGTGATAGGAATTTAGGACAACACCTCATTGGATTTGGAAGTGTTTTGTATTTTTTAATTAATATTTTTTTTTTATATGATTTAATGATCGCTGTCGAAGCTCTGAATCGATGAATGAACGGAAAATTTTTACTTTAAGAACTAACTTTGTGAAAAGAATAAACAGCCTCGATGTTGATCGACTATGGACCGACCAATGATCGACCAACAATAGACTACTAACTGAGTAGACCTATTCTCTATGACAACAATGAAACTGTTGAAGTTCTGAATCTATTAACGAACTCAAAAAGTCCTCTGCTTCCGACCTGGTTTAGCGCTTGAAAGACTCCGCATTCTTGGTTTCTTCCCGTTTCGGTTTGGCTTTTCCGACTTGACGTGTTCCTCTTCTTCATTCATCTAAACATAAACCTTCATACACGACCACATGATGTAAATTTAACCTACAAAGATAAATGGCATCATTTTTCTTCAGTTAATTTTCGACTTAATTACAAAACGGAGCACAGATAAAATATGACCTTTGCATTGAAAATTTCTAGCAAAGCAACACAACTCTTGAAATCTGTTCTACAAAGTCGAATAAAGTATGTGGGCCACATGTGTGCCGAAAATTCTCTGTAAAAAGTAGAACGAAAAAGTCAAAGTGAAAAGTGAAAGGGTTGATGGGGTTGATGAGGTTCGAGACACGAGTAAACGGTGCACAAGGCATGGAATGTGCGAAGCATTGGAAGGAGCGACATTTTATTTTGATTAAGTTTAACGCAAGATTTCAATTTTAATTAAGCAAGTTAGGGCGAAAATCACCTGAGGTACATGCGGCAAGTTATTTACACAGTTAAGTACAACCCACAAAATATGCTGAAAATATGGGCGACGACGATGGGAGAAACGACTACAAGTGCCGCAGTGCTGTTGAAGGAGTAAAGCGAATGGCTGAGTAATCGAACTTGTTAACTGGAGAGTGAAATAAATGGCAGCAGAAACAGGCTGAACACGAGCCGTGAGTTGCGGCAAGGCAGGTGGAAATTAATGAAACGCCGCACAAACAACACACAGCACAGACATTGAAATGGAAGCGCAGGCAGCGCATGAAAGAGCGGCAACGTTTTGAACGCACACACACATACAAGAAGTATTTAGAAGTGTTTGTGTTTATGTACGGCTCAACACAGACTGCTAAATAAACTTAAAAACAATCAGAAAAACAGCCAACTAAATTGGCTAAAGGATATAGCAGATTGATTAAGTGACTCAAGTTTGGTTGTTCTAAAACAATTCTAAAACAATTGCGGTATTCACAAACTGTTTAAACATTTTCTGCACTTAAATCACGAATTTGTATGTTTACAAAATTGTATTTATAAATGTTTAGAGCTCAATCCTGGGCTATAATAAAAGTTAACAAAACAAAGTAAATCATACTTGATTCTCATCGATTGTACCTTCGGATAACACATCTATTTTTCCATCATCGAGAACATTTTGGGTCAATTTGATCCTGTTAACTTTTCATCGAATATAACTCCAAAACTATTGAAATTTTGACTTAAAAACCTTCAGGGGAGTACTTTGAACATTGTTTTAACAATTCATTAACCCATTAGTGCCCAATTTTTTGTTTCGACTTTCGAGCTAATTTTCTGAAAAAAATGGCCTGAATTTTTATTAAAAAACTAGTTCGAATATAAACACATAAAAAAAATATTATTTTTTCATTTTACTATTACTCCAAATGGAATCATTGGGCACTGCGGAACGTTGTGAAATTCAACGAAGCAATGAACATGCATCCCACGATGTTCGATTCGCATTCGAAAATTTATCGAAAGCTCGATCGCCTTTGAATAATGTACTCGTTTAAGTAAGTGTTCCCAAATGGGAACATTGGGCGCTAACGGGTTAATAAAGTCAAGTGAAGTAAAGTACAGGAGTAGTGCACGCAAGAAGGAGTTGGGGGTTCAATCACCCAAATGCAAATACAAATGGACTTGGGCACAAAAGTTGTACGAAAACCCTCATAATGAAATCCTGTGTGCGCCACTGAGTAGGAGTATGGGTCTGCATGACCCAGTGTGTTCTCCAAAGGTTAATCATACACTGGCCCGTGGTAAATCACTACTGGTAGTGATAAATGTTTCCAATAAATGTTCTTGGGAAAGCTGTCGTTTCATTGCCCTATAGATTCTTGTTGGCAAAAAGTGTTGCTTCTTTCTTGTTCGCTTACTACTTATATTTGCATTTTCTCTTAGGTGGAGTGCGGCTCAACTTGCATAGAGATAGTATTAAAATATAATAGAAAATAACAGAGATTTTGTGATAAAGGCATAGCTCAGTGACGCACATAGAGAGGGGTTTTGAGGGCTCAAACCACACACAAACATAAAAATGTCTGGAACAAAATATGTTTTCGAATGGTATTGGGCTCAAAAGTTATACGCAAAACCCCTAATCTATCGATGTGTATTATTTTCCGTAATAATCTTCTATGCTCTAGTAATATTAATATAAATGTATGATAAGTTGGGTCATCTTTTTGAAATCAAATGTTGTCCAAGTCCATGTCATTCAATTAGGGTAAAAAATGTCAGTTTTCGTACTGTTCGCCATTCAGCAGTCACTTGATTCTGTTGTGTATTAATCTTTTGGGGCCAATTTTACTTGTTCAAGAAATCATTCAACCAAAAATGTGTTTTATTACTGAAGTGGATAACACGAACAGAACACAACTATATTTATATGAAGTTAAAAAATGTCCTTTTATTGTTAAATATTCTAACAATCAATAGTTCAATGGTGACTAACACAGAACGCAAACGTCGAATGATAGCGTTGCCACCTAAAATGTCAGAGAAATAAGCCTTCAAGGTTCAGTCACAACTAATAAAACTCCTTCTTTTTCATTGGGAAGTTAAGAAGTTTGAAAGTATTAAGACTTTGCTAATCTATTTTGGGTTTTGCTTGGTTCAAACCCAAAAGTTGATAACTTCACTTATGTGAAATAACTTTATATGAGAAGTTACCTCTGGTGAGATGTTTTGGAAATTTAACTAATTTTGTATTTTTTGCATTGAAAAATTGTGTCCAATGTTGAATGAACCATTTAAATCGGTTCTGTAGTTTTTAAAATATCATGTTTTCTTAACTAAGTAATGCATTTACCTATTGTGAAAAAAATTACATGGTCATATTCTATAATATGTCGAAAACTACTTAACCGTTTTGAATGTTTTCTTCAAAATCTAGCAACATTATATTGAGCAAAAAATACAAAATTATTAAAAGTTTTAAAACTTACCGCCAGAAGAGACAGGCGCCTCTCACATTAACAAAGTTTCCTCACATAAGTAAAAAAAAATGGCCAGTTTTGTATGGCAGTCCCCTTAAGAATTCAAGATAGAGGCCAGTTTTGTTTGAAAAAAGTGTTTAAAATAAAAAATAAATGGGGGTCAGTCTTACATTTGACACATCTGAGGGCAACCTGGGAGAAGTGGGAGCCTATTTTATGAAAACAATCATTTTGTATGAGAGCCACATTAAGGGTTGAAAATAGAGGGTAACTAAGTTCGGATGAAATGTTCAAAAGAGAAAATTAGTGGGGGTCAGTAGTAGATTTTAACAAGCTGATTGCTGATATTGTGAACACCTCCAACATTCATCTGCTGCTGCTTGTTTAAGTGTGTGTTTGTGTGTGTGTTTGCGCGCATATCACATAAATTGTTTTCATTATTATAAAATTTTATTAATTATGCTGTTGACTGGCTGCGGGTGTTTCAATTTAAAGTTGCCATGCTGCATCAGCGCTTTTCCATCAATATTAATCATAAATAATTGTCAAATATTTACAATATGCATTAATAATGTGTACACACTCACTGGCAGTGCGGACACAGTTGAGTCGATCTCATTATTTTTGTTGTTGCTGTTGTTGTTGTTGAATAACACAACCAAAGGTGTGCTGCCACCTTTGGCTAATTAAAAAGAGAACGCCAACATTAATTAACAGCACACACACATACACACACACACAAACACACCCTTCACACACACAAACACAATGTTCTCGTAATTTTTATGTAAATTGCATTTAATCAGTCGAAGGCGCCTGTGGTTAAAAGCGTTTATTTTATTTTCACCGACTTTTTACTGTGCGCTGTCAAAGGATAAGCAAAGAGTGAGAAAGAGACAGAGGGAAGGAAAGCTACGCAGGGCCACGTAAAAACAGCTGCGCCATTCTCATTGTTAACAAACTTTCATTTATTTTGAAAATCAACTTGAAACACTTCGCCGCATCAACTCAATCGAACTGAACTCAGCTGAATTCAACGCCACAAATCAAGTGGGCGTGGAAGTGGCGGGGCGTCCGAAACGAAAACGAAATTACACACCGAAAAGGATACAATTTAATAAAACGCCCAACCATCAAGCAGCCAACAACAACAACAACAGCTAACAAACTCAAACCTCAAACTGCTTTCGGCAATTGTACAAACATTGAAAAATCCACCGACGGTCAACGATTTTCCACCTTTTTTTCGATCCTTTCTGTCGACATCGACATCGAAATTTTCGGCTGCTTTGCATTTTGCACCTTGTGGCGCTGTGGCTGGTTCGCACATTTGAAGAATTGCTAACGCTTTGCGTTCGCGCTGCAGTTTGCCACGCAAAAAACCAACAACAACAACGAAATACAAAATAATGATTTTGTTACCTTTGGCGTAGGGTTCATTTTTCAAAGCTCCCCACTGACCCCACCCGACACTCGCAACCGAACTCGCCAACCGCCAACGCCATGCAACCACGTCATTTCACATTTTACCACAGGCTAGAAATTTCAATTAAATTTAGTCACTAGTTGGCCTTTTGTTCGCCACTTTGCCATGTTCTGGATCCCGAACACATAGAGTATTGTTTTTGGTTTTTTTTTTTTTTTTGTATTTCACTGCAATGAATTTTCGTAGGAAATTTACTCAGCTCTCGCTGCGTTCTATGGTTGGTATGTTTTTTTTGGTTCGATGTTTCTGATTTCATGGAAATTTGCGTGTTTATGAAAAGGATGGCGAAGGCACGAAAGGCCAAAGCGAAAACCCAAAACACTTGAAACGTAATAGAGTTTCTCTACTCCAGTTGATTGCATTTCGAACGAAGCATTGTTCTCGGACGAACCTTCGATTCAATTGTGAGCCAAACGAAAAATTCAAATCAAATCAACTCTCGGTTAGTTGCTGGTCTTAATGAGGTTTTCGATTACAACGTAAACGCAATGTTTCGTTATACGAGTACATGCTGGCATTTGTATGGAATGTGGAATTTCTAATCAGTGCTGGAATTAGTGGAATTCCCAATCAAACAATAGATTAGAAAAGAGTTAATGAAGGGTTTTCCTGAAGCGTGAAATAACTTTAAATAAAAAGAGTTGTGTATGGTATTATTCCCAGGCATATTCTATGTCGTAATATTTGCCGTAATAATGAAAAATAATATCAATCAAATAGTCTTCGTGGCTTCGTCAACAGGAATCAATCTTAGAGGTCCAATTTTTTGTGACTCTGTTGCATAAGTCGAGCTGTGGTCAAACTATGCTTTGAATGATGTTATTCTCCAGTTGGGAAATTGTTTTTGGTTTGTTTCCATAATCGAGCAACTTGACATAGTCACAGAAAAACAAATATTACTTACTTACCTTCCTCACTACATTAATAACACCCAAACGGAATTCCTACTGGCATCGCTAAGGACCTAATAGGGTCTATGCGTGGCCTTGCTGGCAGCCAGTATAACCTAACCTAGTCTACTTACTTAACTGGCCATAACAACAACATAATGCCTTATTAAGCTTCGGCCTGCCACAAAGGACCTCCTTAACTTCCACAGGAGACACGGTATCCCTCTTATGTGTTGACCTCCAATCATCGCATTGAGCACCTTGAGAGGGAGTTTCACTTCCAATGTTCAAACATGGATTTATTTTTTTTCTTGTTCACTCCCTTCGAAAGCATAGGGCCTCCGCGAGACATTGCCAGGGTAGGTGATTAGCCTGCCGCAGGTAGTCCAAAGTGATGGGGATGCCATCTAACGCCGCTTAGGAACGACGCCTCCGATGCTGTGAGCTGCCGTTCATAGCGCCATCTGTTGTGTAAAGGACGTGAGACAGGTAGTATGGTTGGGTACTCCGCAAAAACGCTGTTTTGAGCTTTAGAATCTATAGTTTTTGAACTAGAGAACTGAAATTTCGCTATTAACTTCAGAATTCAACTAAAACTAAATGACTAATGACTTATTATGTATCTCAAAGGGTTAAAGGGGCATGTCACACCTATTTCCCGACAAAAATATCCCTTAACGGACGGTAAATATTTAAAAGTTCATATTTTGAAAAATATCTTTATATGGCAACCCTGTTAAAAAATGGGCAAATCACGCCCATTTTAGGCATTATGTTGTTCTCATGATTTCCAAAGTGTTTGTACGAAATTTCAGTTTCGTGTCTCAACTTTTTCGAAAGCAATTGTGAATACCTTCCATCAGACAGACGAATTGGAAGACATATTAACAGACGGACATGGATAAATCAATGCGATATATATACATATCCCAATTATATACATTTAAATACATATTTATTCCTTTTAACACCAGTCTTGCTGTTTTTCATACGTTATAGTTTTGCTCAGCAATTAAAAATATATCGTTGCTCACCACAACTGAGTACAAAAAGTGCTTGGGTTGGCATGCGAAAATTGCTCGCATTCATTTTGTCGCAGTACGCCGCAGATGAGTTTGGTACCATCATATAGCTGAATGTCCCACCTAATAAGTGTATAGGTATTTCGAGGAATGCTGTGGAATCTCAAAAGTTGCAGTCCAGAGAAAATCCCGATTTTTCTCATTTTTATCAAAAAATTAGGAAAAGGTTAGATATTATTTTTTGTCCAAATAAACATTTTTTAAATACAATTTTTGGATATATTAACTACTTAAATATCATAACCCCACATGTGAAAAATAATGGGATTTCATTAAAAAACATAGATTCTACGGGCATCTGAAGACAGCCCTGTTAACGATATTTTGCTAGAAGTAAAAATAATATAATAAAACGTTCAACTTTGAAAGGCCGTAAAGTCCAGGTCATGGGATGAAGAGACTTGAAAAGTTGATTTGCTGTCTCACTAGTCTATCTATATTATGACAAGTAAAAAAAATTCAGATTCGCAACTTTTGGATTTCCTCCAATGCGAACGTTTTTGCGTGTTTTTTCCCAACGTGCGTCACTGGTGCACCGTTTTGCTCTATATTTGTTTTCTTTTGAGTGAGTGGGAAAGGACGACCCTCAGATGGTCGGGTCGGAATTTTCGAACTAAGGTATATTGCTGTGCTAAGGAATATTAAGAGAACAAGAATAATTGGAAAAGTTGGAAGAGTGCGACACCATGCACCAGGTAGGAGTCGAACCCATGACCTCTAGGATGATATACTAATACACTCACGCTGGGCTATCGAGGCTGCTAACATGGATTCTGGATGTTGATTCGCTGTGCTGCGTCTATGTCTTTAAACAGCTCATACAGCTCGTTTTTCGTTCCCATTCCATAGTCGTTGCCAATACGAACCTTCCTCTCGAACATCCCAAGGAGTCACCATGTCATTACGCAATTGTGTCCATGCTTTTGCGCCATAGCGAAGATCAGACAGAGTGAGTTTTCCATAGACCAGTGGTGCATACAAGATGTCATTTGGGGAGGAGGGATTTGCGTACAACTTTTGAGCCCAATTCGATTAGAAATCATGTTGTCTATCAGCAATTTTTGTACTTTCCTGCCATAGACCACAAGTTTTATCACTCGAGAGAGGTCTCTGATATTCAATTGCCTATCGAAGTCCTAGTAGCATCTTTCGGTAAAAGGAATCCTTCGCTGTAGCTCCAGGCTGAAATCACTGCTGCTGTTTACAGTGAGCCAAGATAGACGAAATCCTGGACAACTTCAAAAGTATGCCTGACAGCTTCAACATGAGACGTGAAATCTTAGTCATTTCCAATCCCCGCGTGAAGACAGCGAAATTTAACGATTTTGATGTCATTTGAAAGTAAAAACTCCAACTAAGAAAACCCCAAAAAATCTGTGCGAAAAATTAATTAGTATCTGTGCAAAAGCGGCTCAAAGTCGAAACTTTTTCACAAAAAAATGAAACAAATTTTTTGGTTTTTTAGTCGATTAGGTAAAAAAAATCGTAAGAATTCATGGGAAGCAAGAAATTTATAATACTTTCAATATAGACTGAGAATTGATGTGGACATTTTTGCTTTTGATATTTTCTCAAAATTTGTAAAGCTGAGGCTTCTACTTCACATTTAATTGAAAATATTTTAATATTTAAATTTAAATTAAAAATCTGAAAATTGTCAAAACTTAAGGGAAAATATGTAAAAAAAATTGTGAAAGTATGTTCCTGAATTTTTTATTTTTTATTTTAAGAAGCATTCTTTCTTTGTCGAATAATGTCATTACATCCTCCTCCTCAGAAAGTAATTCAACACTTTAAAAAAAAGTTTCAAAACACACGTATTATTTATATACTCGCAAAACTATGGACCAAATATAGTAAAACTGGGTTTTTAGTTTTTCTCTCTGATGTCAGGATTTCTTTTAAAAGGATTTTGAAATATCAAAAACATGTATATATCTCAAATCATTATTTTAAAAACTGGGCGCTATGTAAGACATCAAGTTTAGTATTAAATGAGAGAAGAAAAGTCGCAAAAATTGATATTTTTTTTTAAACCGAGCTCTATGTAGAACATTAATTTTGGTATCAAATGAAAGAGAAAATTCCTAAGAATTGTAAAAAATTTTATTTGTTGGTGTCAAGCACAAACAATTTTATGCTTGAATATCCTTGAAAATTTTCAATAGTTTTTGTATCATAAAAATATATCTTAAGGACTCATATGTCCACTGCCACGGAATCTGAAAGTGAGTAAATATTACCTCAATGAAATGATGAATTGTATACCTGCAAAGCTGTTAGCAACTGCAAGTAACCAACATAACCACACTTTATGATAAATCATGCAACAAATTGTTGCATGAATTATTATTGCAAGTTATCATAAACACATGGAAATTTATACAATGCAGCAACTAAACGTCGAAGTAATTTCATGCTCATGTGCAGTCACGTCTTGCACGATGCTGTGGTCGGCTGAGTGGGCCGCTGGATCGAAATGCCGGCGGCCGTTGAATGCAATTTTCCGCGCTGAGCGTTCAATTCAGCGGCAGCCCACTTGGCAGCGATATTGTGCACCTTCCGCTTCCGCTGCCCCCCTCCTTCACTTCCTCACTTCTTTAATGCACTTTTCAGCGCAATTGTGCAACTGACTGCTGACGCCAATTGCCGCACACACACACACACACACACAACGACAATCAACTGCAAAAGCACTAACCGGAAAAACCTGTACGGCGTATTCAAAAAAAAATTTGAAAGCGTCAACCTGTCCGCTGTGAACGTTGTGTCGGCGTGCTTAAATAAATTTCGCTGTGTCAAAAGTCAAATCAGCGACGGTCGAACGGTGGCACACACCCACACACACACATCGTCGAACGCTGTGCGAACGTGTGTGTGTCGGCAGCCGAACCAGATTGCAAGAGGTGAACAGTGCCAGTGGTCGCCGTCACATCTTTGCCGTCCGGTTGTTGTTGTTGTTTTTTTTGTTCTCTGTGTCACTTTTTATGAGTTTTTCATTTCGCCGCGCGTGTTCATTTGGTTGATTTTTTATTTATTCGAGCTGCTCGTTCATGTGTGCAAACGGATGTGCTGAATTTTTATTCAGTTTACACTTGGCATGGCGCCAGCGATGGCTGGGACCATCGAACACACACACACACACACACACAACCGCACCGCAACACTTTTGTACTACGTGATGTGGCACATATTGTAACGGTTTAAAGGCAATGAAAGGATTTATGCGCACAAAAAGGTGACCCAATGGGCGCAGTGGGAGTTGGCGAAATTGGGCGCGACGGGGGCGTAACGTGGTGGCGGCTGCCGTTGGGCGCTTGAACGCCGAAGAGCGCTAAGCGCTCATGTGCGCATTTATTGTGGTTGGAAATTGCACAGCACACACACGAAAAAAATAAACGCTGAGCAAATATAGCAACAACCAGGTTACACAGGTCAACCAAGTTGAGAAAAGTTTGAAAAATTATGGAAATTATGAAAAACTATGTTTGGCGATTTTTAGGTTTTTAGTTGTGTTGGTGGTTTTTTTACTTAAAAAAAAAAATAATAATAAAAGTGTCAATTCAATTTCTTTCTGAAACCTGTGCAATAAATTCTAAGGAGTACAAATTAATTTAGCCCTTTTTTATATCCGAAAAATTATATATTTAAAAATAATGGGCAGATTAACCCGAATGTGCTGGAATTCTTTTTTACTTTTCTTGCGAATTTCACAAAAACAGTTTTTGAGTCATTTAATGTGACAAACATCATTGAAAAAATTAAATAAATAATATGGTTACACTAGGCGCTACCGGGTTAACCCACTGCTGCCGGGTACCAGTTTCGCCCATAAGATTTTGATAAAATTTCATACACG
The DNA here is from genome assembly GCA_963971225.1 of Melieria omissa. Classification (NCBI taxonomy): domain Eukaryota; kingdom Metazoa; phylum Arthropoda; class Insecta; order Diptera; family Ulidiidae; genus Melieria; species Melieria omissa. The sequence goes on along the minus strand of OZ020267.1, from coordinate 15,023,111 downwards.
ACCTGGAATTGACCCAAAATGATCAGAAACAAAGTTTCAGCTTTCTATCTCTGCACGTAGCTGAGATATTCATTGGGTATTTTGTACCCATTAGGTAGCAATGATAGCTTTTTTCCATACTTTTTAAAGTAATCAGCTAAACACGTGAAGAAAAGAAGTATTGTTTAGTGTGTGAGGTTCTAAGGCCACTTCGTTTCGCCAAATTGTCCACCTCCGGAAAATTCACAATTTTTGGAGTCTGGTAACTCAAGCTAGATGGCGGGTGACCTCCACTAGACTAAGGTAGTTTCATCTTTACCCCAACCATCCCTATCAATGATTTTGAGATATCTCTACCACGAACTTTGCTGTGATTTTTTTAAAAAGTCGGTTTTAATGGGTAAAATTTTACCCATTAGGCAGCAAAGGGTTAATCAATGTTTTGTCCATTACTGGTTAATACTTTTTCTCATCTCCCAAACAACTTTTTAATTCTAACTATTTGATTTTTTGAGGCAATCCAAGTTAGGAGCCAATTTTCTTCGAAAGAAGTGAACCGAAAGAAGTGAATCGGTGGCCTGCTAAACCGTCAAACCTGCTTCCGTTGGAGCCAGTGGCGCACTCAGGGGAAGGGGAAAGCTTTCGGGTGTCAAACCCCCAAAATACAAAAATTTGTGGTACAAAATAAGATTTCAAATTGGGCCTAGGATTCAAAAGTTCAACTCAAAAACTCCTCCAAAATGAAACCCTTTGTGCGTCACTGGTTGGAACAACCAGTAATCAGAAGAAACAATGTTCGAAGAATACGCAGAGTGCAGTAAAATATGCCACTTGAGTGTTTTCAGATTTTTTTTTAAGATTTTTGCGACATAAAGCCGAAGAAAACTTTTGTAATTTCTTTGCTCATATTTCCACTTTTATCCTCCTACTGCGCAGCCTTTGAATTGTTTATATAGATTTCAATCATACAAAATCAATTGTTAAGTCACTCTTGATGATTCTGCAAGCTCTTCTTGCATTGGATTCATATTTTCGTAATGTAACATAATGGCTGCAATTCTTTGTCTTCGCATTCTATTGGCCATTCAGGACGAGGCCTGAAGGCTTAAGCGAGGCTAAAATCGCCATTCTGTATGTGTCGAAACCATTCTCTAAACAATTTATTAATTAGAGAATTGTCTCCATAAACTTCTTCAAGCATTCGAATCACTTTTCTTGCAATTGAAGCAGAAAATTAAAACCTCCTAAAATGCTGCATAGTTAACACAAAGTTGGGCACAGTGGCCCACACAGGATTTCATTTTGGAAGGGAAGAGAGGGTTTGCGTACAAATTTTGAGCTCAATTCCATTTGAAACCATATTTTGCACCAGAAATGTTTGTATTTGGGGGGGTTCAACCCCCTAAACCCCCCTTATGTGCGGCACTGATTGGACAATCTCAACACATTTAAAAAACAAGATTTTTTGGTATAATAATAAACTCAAAACAAAATCTTTGGAATCACAGCAATTAGCTCTCACTAAGAACCATTCACAATAGCCAGAGCCATCTTTTGAAAACTGATTGAACCAAATCATTTTTATTCCCATTAATAAAAAACCTCAATGAATCCATTTTGAATCTCTCTCTCTTTCTTAGTGTTAAACATTGAAAATTTCTTTGAAAAATTTCTTTGCAACAATTATTCGCACCAAAATTTTGTGTACCAGTATTACGAAAATAACAACAACAGCTTGAAAAAGTGTCCCACAGGGGAGGAGAGACGCAGTAAGCGGATGCGAGTAAAACGTATGGCAAATAAAACTGGACATGCAATAATTTCGCTTTGTTGCGCGACAACGATTAACGACAATTTCAACTGACATTTCTAATATGAAAGGATGCTCCGACCGTATGGGATGAGCAGGAAAAGGGGGGAGGGGGGAAAAATGTAAAAAAACAAATGTGAAAAAAATTTGAAAAAGTCAGCAGCAAGAGTACATTTTCCACAATTCGCGCCAGCCGCAGCCCACATTCAGCGTCATTAAGTATGTGTGTGTGTGCGACTGACTGTTGGTTGGCTGGCAATAATGGCGACTGACATGGCGACCATTATGCCGTATGCTAATTTAGCGCCGCCATTTGTTCGGGCGCCAACGCAAATTAGTGACAGCAGCTCGTTAAAGGTTTTTACTCTTTTTTTGTTTTGCACAATTCAAGTCACAAATTGTTTCGCTATGAAAAGAAAAATGTCTAAATTATTGGGCACACAAAAAACCAGTTTAAAATTACAAAATCTTGCAATACAAAAAATGGCAAAAATCTCTTGAAAAAAACATGAAGAGATAACAAAAAATAAAAAAAACTTGTGCCCCCAGCAGAAACTCATTCAGACTCATTCAGTCAGTTGCGCTCTTCGTCATTGCATTCGCTGTTGACTTGAATTGATTTCTAATTTCCGGCATTTAGCTACACACTACGCACAAAACACACACTCACACACACATGCGCACACATATACACAGTGTCCATACATGTGTGCACATCTGTTGAGCATTTCCGGCAGCAGCACGCATTTCCGTTCGGCAAAATGTCCCTTTTCAATTGTCCAACGGAAATGATGGCGATTTTTTATGCTCGATCTCGCATTGACCATTAAATGCCGATTTCATCGACCGGTGCCATTTCATGCTTTACAGATAAGTAAACAATTTATTGGATACGCAGATCAGGCAGAAAATTACAGCCTAATTTGATGGGAAATTTAAGTGCTATGCTGCTTAGGAAATGCATTATTCAATTTCTAATTATCGATTGTGATTGGAACAATTAAATATGAACATTGTATTTTAATATTTATACAAAATTTATTGAAATTAATTAAATCAAAACTTAATAAATTATTAAAGTTAAATCAAGAACTTTTTTTCAAATTATACATATGTAATTTTACAAACATATTTTTGACTGCCTGAAGTCAGAAATACACAGTCCAACAATTATGTATTTAGACTGCCTCTATAAAACACAATTAAAACACGATATCTGCCAATTTGTCGGTATATTTATTCGAAATACAGTGGTGTCTGGATATAGTAAACTAATTATTGCAAAGCCTGTTCACACTATTGAGGTTGTTCACTATATCAAGGTCAACATTTTTGTTCAAAAACTCATTTTATTTGCTCAAATACACTTTTTGTTTTTTCCTTGAAAATTTGTTTCTATATTTAGAGGCTCGATGTCAAAATTGGGGTGTTCAATATATCGAGGTGTTCCCTCTATCCAGACACGACTTAATAGTGATTCAAACGCGTGTTCCAGCTCATTTTTTTGAATTTCCTCCAGTGCTCTCGTCGAAGCCCTTTGTATGGTCTGAATGTCATCAAAAAAGCATCCTTTCAACTTCAATTTCAGTTTCGCGAACAAAGAGAAGTTGCACGGTGCCAAATCAGGTGAATATGGCGGATGATTCAACTCACAGACCTGATTCCGAACCAAAATATGACGAACAATGAGTTCTGTGTGACTCGGTGCATTATCGTACAACAGAGACCAACTTTTTGGATCGCGGTATTCTGGTTGAATACGACGGATTCTGGCCATCAAACGCTTCAAAACTTCGAGGTAATATGCGGTAGTAACTTTTTGACCAGTTGGAACAAATTCTTTGTGGATAATTTCTTTGCTATCGAAGAATGTGATGAGCATTGTTTTGATTTTTGATGGAACTTTTCGTGATTTTTGGCTTGTGGTGAGTTTTTTGTTTTCCATTCCGCACTTCGAAGCTTGGTTTCTGGAAACACTTTCATCAGCCGTAACAATTGTTCTCAGGAAGTTTCTGCGGCTGCAACGATGTCTCTAGAATGACTGACTCTCATTAATTTTTGCTCCTCGTTCAATGTGTATGGAACAAATGTTGCGCAGACCTTTGTTTTGCACAAATCCCCGTGAAGAATGAGTCGGATAGTTTCTCTGTTGATGTTTAAGGCCTCTTCCATCATTTTCAGTGAAGCATTGCGGTCTTCTGCAATAAAATCACGAACTTTCTGGATCATTTCCGGCGTCCAAACTGAAATTTGCCTTCCTTCTTTTATTTCATGTTCCAGCGACTCTCTGCCATCCACAAAACGTTTATGCCTCAAAAAACATTTGATCTTGATAAACAAGCATCGCCATACGCTTGCTGCATCATTCGGAATGTTTCTGATACTTTTTTAACAATTTTTGCGTGGAATGTAATGACCACTCTTTGCTCTATGTTAAAATTCCAACATCAAGGTTAGGTTAGGTAGGGAAGGGTGTGTGCGTCCCAAGGGCAGCACTTCCACTCGGAGGCCAAAATGGCCCATTGTGAATCCCTTCATGGAAGATTCTGGAGCTAACCAGTGGCTCTCAGTTCGGGGCAAACCAATTCGACCTCTTGATGAAGGAGAGTAGATCCGATATTTCAACTACTGCTGCGCAGGCCAAGTCTACCAGGAACCTTGACCCCAAGGTACGGAGTCGGCGTTCCTGCAGAGCCGGGCAGTGGCACAGGTAGTGTTGGATCGTTTCCACTTCTTCCTCATCTCCACAGCTTCTGCAGACATCACTGGACGAGAGGCACCATTTGACCAGCATAGATCCAATGGCGCAGTGTCCAGTGATGACTCCAACAAGCTGCCTAATAGAGGTTCGACTCAGGGACAGTACATATCGTGTTTTCCTCACGGAAAGGGAAGGCCGTATTGCCCGGCAGGTACTGCAATCAGTTTTGCTCAACCTGTCAATACGCAAGTACAGGGCAGATATCGGAGGGAGCACAGAGTTATCCACTTCGGTGAGAGGCAGGGCGACCCCCTTTCTTGCCATCTCGTCCGCTGCCTCGTTTCATGCCGCTCCAGGGTGGCCCGGAACCCAGCAGGGAGTCACTCGGTGATGTCCGATGCCGCGAAGTGCAGTGCGACAACTCTGCACTACCTTTGATTTCACAGTCGCTGATTCCAGCGCTTTAAGGGCTGCGTGACTATCCACATAGATTGTGATATCCGTGGGTGATAATCCGCTGTCCCGGATTAATTCAGCAGCTTTCCAGATTGCATAAATCTCCGCCTGAAAGATGCTACAGAGGTCCGGGAGTCTGAAAGACCGTTGAGCCCCTAGTACATCTGAGTGGAGACCAGCTCCTGTACCTTCCTCCATCTTAGAACCATCTGTGAAGATGGTGATGGAGGCGTCTCTTGTCACACTTGTAAGTCCCCATTCTTCCCTTGAGGGAAAGGAGGTAAGTGCGCGCGAATCAAAATCCAGGTATGGAATCAGATAGTCCGTGCAGGAATCTAATTGATGTTCCGTACCTGGTCTCGTAAATGACCTTAGAATCCCAGAGTGTCCATAAGCGTGCTCTTTCCACAAGTTGGCCTCTCTCAGCCTGAGAGCGCCTTTAGCGGCACAGCACTTAATGACTGCTCTATTGGGTGGAGATGTAGAATCATCTCTAGGCCTGCCTGGGGAGTGCTTTTGACGGTTCCTGCTATTCCCATAGCCGCCAGTCTCTGCACCTTCATAAAACAAAAACGTGTTTTGCAAAATGAGTTTTCATAAATATTAAATGTCAACCAAATGTCATGAAATTTTGATAGTTAGTAGAGGAATGTTGAAGCATCAAAACGTTTCGAGTCTTAATACAAATCGCACTGTGTATATCATTTGAACACTGATCATCTGAAAGCAAAACTGATGGCCCGAACGCATTAAAGACGACAGCGAACCGACTGCATCTGTCAAAATATAGAATCAGAATGTTTCTACTGAGACGATTATTATTTTGACGACTACACAGTAACACGACCACCGACTGAACACCGAACATTGAGCAATTCTCTATTTTGTAGGCAACAAAATCAAAGCAGTTTGCATCACTGCTCCAAAAAAAGATATTTTTAATGAAATCTTTCTTAACTTTTCGATGTACTTTGAACAACCATTTTCTAATATTTCGTTTAAAAGTTAATAGTTTTAAAATAAATTTAAAAATTTAAGGTTTAAAATTTTAAATTAAAATAAAATTTGTTCATACAAATCGACCGATATTCAAAATTATAATGAACATGTGGAAATATTTATATGAATGCAACTTTAAGACAATATTTTTCTAAAATTTTTTTCTTCTTCGTTTCGCAGGCAAACGTTATTTCAAAAAAAAATTTTATTTGATTGAAATTTTGATCTTTTAATTCTCTTTTTCACTCTGCTCCGAGCAGTGTTCATTACACTGTTCTATTGTTAGTTCAAACAGCATTTGCCATTTGCAAATTTTGTTCATTTTTTCATACACATTGTCAACTTTTGCCATTAATTATTTTTCCACTGAAAGCATCGAAGACATATCAGTTGCATAATGCATTTGACTCCACAATGCATTCGACACAAAGGTTAAATTATGCAATGGCTTCATTAAATGCACATAAACTCTCTCTCTCACACACACACACACACACACACACGCTCACAAATTGTGAAAATCATAACTCATTAGCGCTGATATCGCATATGTGCGCCAATTAGTATAATATGTATGAATATTTTACGATTTCGCGTTGGTTTGTTTGTCCTGACGACTAATTTCGTATGTGCATAGATTTGTGTGCAGAGGAAATTTGCGCAATTTTGCGCTAATTTGTGCCATTTTTGGCCCCGTTTTGTGTCGAATGAGTTTCATATTTTATTTGACCGGAATTGCACTGAATGACTGCGCACTCAAATATTCGCATATTTAAGTATGTAATGGCGGCCAAACGAGCGGCATAATTAAATCAAAACGAAATGAAATGCGCTTAGCGATCATATTTTTCGCCAAACTGTACAACTGTTGTTCCACATACAAACATACACATACCTACATGCCAGCATAAGCATTCATATTCATATTCGCACACAGAACGAAACATTTGCGAACACTGTGCCATGTCATGTTTTAATTAATAAGCGCACCAAACTTTGGCCAAACTGAGATATCATCGTTGACTGAGTGCAAATTTTTAATGACTTTCACAAACGAACACACACACACACACACCAACACACTGATGTGTATGTTCAGACCACCATTGAATTTGTAATGGCAGCAACTTTGCACCGAAAACTGTGCAAACATTTCCTGCGGCTAACAAAGCAACCGCAAGGCGCACGTGGCACATTGCAAAGGCCAAATGATTCGCAAACAGCATAAATGTGTAGTTTTTCAGATTGTAAACTGTACTCGAAACCACGAGGCCACCAAATTTTGACAAAGCCAAAATTAACATGAAAAAATTCAAGTTGAGGTTGGGAGTTTCAAACAACTAAATGTAACATGAGAAGTTCTACACGCAGACATTTTGAAATGTCTGTTTGTTGGAAATTTTTAAAAGTCTCTTTTCTTCAACTTTTTTTTTCAATTTATCTTCAATTTAGCTCTAAATTGAACTCAATTTGTCATACAAAAATCTCAATTTTACTAATTGCAATTAATGCTTAATGCCATTTGGCAATATGCTACTTTGTGGACGTCTGAATCCATCTATGATTTCAAAAAGGAACTTTTTTATTGGTCCGTAAAATAGTTTAAAGTATTAGGAATAATACAAAAGCTCAAACAACAACGTTCTTTTGAATGCTACAAATTAAAGAAAGAAGGAAGAGGACAAAAATATGACACATTTTTAATTTGACTTTTTAGTTTAATTCCGCAGCCACCGTAGCTCAGCTGACTGGTGCGTTGAGCCGCGAGTCAAGACTCCGCGAGTTCAATACTCCGTTGCGTTAACACCGAAAAAAGAAAAACAACAACTTTTCTTTCGGCGGCTGTCCTCTAAGCAGGAAATGGCAAACTTCTGAGAGTAAAATTGCCTATGAAAAAGCTCCCACCTCGCCGTTAGGAATCGGCATAAAACTGTAGGTCCAACCTTGTAAAAGTAGCTAAAGTAAATGAAGAAATATTCGATTTCTATTTGCAAGTAAACATTTTTATGTTTAACCTCTCCAACTCTGAATTTTACCCTTTGTCTCGATATTACTTTTTGGTATTTAAATTAAAAGACATGTGCACACGATATATTAAGTCGACACTCCTCTTTGTTAGAGCTAGTTTACTTTTGATCAATTTTGGCTTAAAACGGGTTAAATAAATTTTGTATCAATAGTTTTTTAATTACAGAAAAATTATTTAATATTTATGGAAAAATACAAAATTATCACTCTTTAATTTTATTTAACGTTTATTGAAAAAAACAGGCTTTTGATCAAATGCGGCCAATTCGTAGACTTCAATTAGAACACAAACTTTCCCCGATATTGCTGCAAATGATTGGGAATTATTTTGGGAATAACAGTAAAATTTTTGTAAATTAATTTGAATTCACTTCTAAAAATATTAATTTGTTGGTGCCGAATTAAATTAAACCCATAAATCAATCTTAGCTTTTGCAATAAGATGACAAATAGGTGAAGTTGCTCTCAGGCAACTTTGGGGTCGAAAAGGTTAAGTAATTATTACAGCCAGAACGATATGGTTGCTGTCATATGACAACTCTTTAAAAAAACAGGGTCCGGTAACAAAAATTAAAAAAATGAGTAATTGAATTGAAATATGAATTTAATAATGTTGATATAACCTTAGAAAGACTAAGACTAAGTCAATACATTTAAAGTTTTAACTTTCGCCAGTAAAAATCTGTAGCGAGAGGGTTAAATGACCATAAATTAAGTTCCATTCGCCATGCAATGCCATGTTGTACTGTTATCGATAAACAAATTCATTCACAATAGATCGAACCAAAGGCAAAAATGAGAAACTGTCAAAGGTAAAAGACGTTAGTTATCATTTGTCTAATTTGAAATTTTGTTTGAAAATTTGTGTGCATCAGTAGGGATGTTGAATAAATATTACTAAATGTTCAATAAATGTTTTCAAGAACGTTTTTATACATAAACAGAAATACATTTCATTTCTCAAAATCAAAATATGTTCGATAACATTATCGATAACAGCTAAATTAGGCTTTGTGAACAGCAAAAGCAACAAACTCAATTAATAGCTAAAATGTCTCAATTTGTTTGGCTGTTAAAATATTTTTGTACAATAACAAAATCACTTTGTAAAAGGACTTTAAATTTTGAGATCCTTAAGTTTTGTTTTTCAAGCAACTTCATTCCTGAACAAAACACTGATGCGACAAAAATTACTCAAAAGAGGTTGGTAGGAGCATCTTCTTCTTCTTCTTGACTGGCACGACAGCCCGATTACGAGACTAAGGCCTACCTACCCGCAACCAACCGTGTTGTGCGTGCGAATTTTTACAAGGTTGGAAAGGACCTACAGTTTTATGCCGATTCCGAACGGCGAGTTGGGAGCTTTTTCATAAGCAATTTTTACTCTCAGAGGTTTGCCATTTCCTGCTAAGAGGACAGCCGCCGAAAGAAAAATTGTTGTTTTTTTCGGTGTTAACGCAACGGACTCTTGAACCTGGGTTCGAGCGTTGCATTTGACTCGCGGCCCAACGCACTAGCCAGCTGAGCTACGGCGGCGGTAGGGGCATCACTTTGCCTTATTTAAAATCTTTTTCTTCAGAGTCGGCTTCGGCCAAGATAGCCGAAGTTTTTCGCACTGTAATGCTCTATTTCGAAGCATTTTATCAAATATCGGGTTTTATGGATATTTAAGACGTTAAGGTTGCTATTAATAAAAATAATCTCTAATCAGTAATTTATGTCGATTTAATTTTTAAATTTTTTGTTTTTGTATAATTTTTATAAATTTTCATTTTTTAATTCTAAAATGGATCAAAGAAATTAATAAAGAAAGAACGACTAAAATTGATCTGTGTTTTTTCGGCATAGAAAATTTTAGTTATGCCGAATATTCTGCTTTGGTTTCGGCCAAAAATCCACCTTCGGTCCTACACTACTAGAAAGGAAACTGATACATACAAAAAAGCTGTCTGAAATCGATCTGAGGAATATTACTTAAGAATTTCGTGGACAACATTGAAAGATACGAACTCGAAGGAGAAAGTGCACAACAGATTCTTTACAGTTTTCGTTTCTACAGGTTCTACAGCTGTACAGCAGGCCCAGTCTTTTGGCGTGTTGGCCAGAGGGTCAGAGTCCAGTTTTCTAGCAGTCATCGTTTTCATTTATTTATTTATTTAAATTCAGGTTTTCAATGTTACAGCTTTAAGAAACTGTGGTGCCCAGTCATGATTTCCTACAGAGTGTTTGTTTCGAAGGATCAGTTTATTGGATCTACTCTGGCCGATCGAGGAATGTCTGTCTGTCGAGGCAAAGTCTGCCTTCACGTGGATATTGCATGTTTGTTCTGGTGTTTGCTTTGTGCATTCTTCAAATGAAGTTTGCAAGTGGAGATTGGAATACCAAATTCTTCAATAACGTTGATGCAGAAAAGCAGGACATATCGTACTGTCTGATATATCTCTCGTTTCCATGTGATTTGCCCGTAGAAACTTGACTCTTATTAGGCCGATCTGCTAGTGATTTTGATCAGCAGGAGAATCGACTTGGCAATGTATGTCCATCTGCAATCCATCAGTCTGTGGGTTGGTTCGTACTTCTGGTCTTCTATTCATCTAACGCTTCGGTTTGCAAATAAGCTTCTACACTGAGTGAGTATATCGAGATCAAATAATATTCAAGAATTGCAGCGGAACGCCAAAAATATAAATGTTTAAGTTGCTATTTGCAAAAACTGTAATTGAGATTTTTTTAAAATGTACTTTTGCTTCTAAACTGGAAAAGCTAGATACCTTTAATTTACACTCGATAGCAGAACTCTATAGATAGGAAAAATTGGTAGAAATTTTTCTTTATGGTATAGGAAGAACCAGTGGTGGATCCAGGGAGGTTGAACCGCCGAAATATTTGGATCGACTATAAAACTACATCAAAATTAAGAGGCATTTTATAAAAATTAAAGAATTACTTTTTAAAACCGAATATTTTTCTGAATCCGCGCCTGGGAATAACTTAATATAACTTTCAAAATACAAAAATATTAAAAAGCATTTTATAAAACTAGATGTCTTTAATTTAGTCACTTGATAGCAAAACTCTACAGATATGCAAAAAATTGATAGAAATTCTTCGTTATGTTATCGGATTAAATAATTTACGTAATACAAAAATCCTTAAACGGCATTTTGTACAACATTATTTAAATCATTAGACTAAAAAGACGGGTTTCTATTTCTCTCACTCTTTTTGCTGTCCAAATCACTAACAACATCATTAAAAATGCACTGTTTTTCCATCACATATTTAATTTCAATAATATTATTCAACACATTAGGCAACGCAGCTACTAAATAGTTACAGATGGTGAATGCCGCCAACTTTCCATACCGTACCGTAACTTCTCCCGTGTCGACATGTAGCGTGCGGCCATTGTTTTCGGTTTAGCGGAACAACACTAAACGCGGAGCTATGCATGTGACGGCTGAAATGTGAGTTGTGAATTTTTCATTTTTCTTCTTTTTGGCTCATTAGCGCCGAAAATCGGCCAAAGCCGACATCCAACAATAGCAACTGGCAGCAGCAAAGCACTGATTATGTTGATGATGTGGCAAGCATATTTTTAATTAAAAATGCATTATTCGCACAAAATACATGCGCACGTGTGTGCGTGTGCGTGTGTTCGTGTGTTGTATTTTCTTACAATTTCACTTTAAATTTGCTTTATTCTGTTTTGGGTCCAAAATGTTGCCTGCTCATCAACAATAATTATTAATGATGCATAATTGTTGGTGAATGCGTAACTAGATGAAATTAAATTGAAAATTTTATGCATAGCTTAGTTGTGTCGGTGTCGGTGTCTGTTTGATATTAAAATAATATTTTGCATGTAATATTGAAATTAACAACAACGCTTTCGATCGCCCTTCAGCTTCGCATAATTAAATAATTAATTAGTTGAGCTTTCAGTTCATTTAATCCACGTGAAATGCGTTTTTGTTTGTGTGAGGTAATCCACTAAATTTAGTGAAATATCTCTACAGATGTAAAGATACGAGTATCTATACACCTAATATTTGTGTGAGACACACTAAGGTCTCTTTATTGAGACTTGGAATTGGACTTTTACTTGGATTTGGGCTCAGACTCGGACTCGTACCTGGACTTGGTTGGTTGGTTGGTTGATTCAAGTCCCGATGTTACATCCAACATGAACATTCAATTAGCGCGTTTGCGCCGTTTTGTTACCACTATTCCCGGTAGGTACAGGGTTTTCCAACAAGAGGTGTTTTATTTTGGTATTCAAAGAAAAATTCCATTTTTTTTAGATAAATGATCGGATGTTTATTTCATAATAAAGAGGAAGGTATGCTGTTAATAATGAAAAACAACATCAGCCAAATGGCCACCACGACCACGCTTACAGGACCATAACCTTTTCATGAAATTTTCCATAACCAAATCGCAAAGTGGCTGCCCTATGTCCTCGATATCCTCACGAATTCTATCTTTGAGGTCTTTAATCGACGCTGGCTGTTGGCGTACACCTTATCTTTCACGTGGCCCCAAAGGAAGAAGTCGCAAGGTGTTAAATCACAAGATCTCGGTGGCCAATTGTGATCGCCTCTTCCAGAGATAACACGGTCCGGAAACTTTTCCCATAAAAGAGCAATGGTTTCGTTGCTTGTGTGGCACGTAGCGCCGTCTTGTTGAAAGTAAACGTTGTCCAGATCAATACCATCCAACTCCGACCATAAAAAATCATTAATCATCTCTCGATAGCGCAATCCATTCACCGTAACTGTTGATCCAACCTCATTTTCGAAAAAGTAAGGTCCAATGACTCCGCCGGACCATAAACTGCACCAAACAGTCACACGTTGAGGATGGAGAGGCTTCTCAACAATAACTCTTGGGTTTTCCGAGCCCCAGATGCCAACATTTTGCTTATTGACGTAGCCACCGAGGTGGAAATGGGCCTCATCAGTCAAGATGATTTTTCGATGGAATTCCGGATAATTTTCATGCATTTCAAGGACCCAATCAGCAAAGACACGACGTTGTTGATGATCGGTCGGCTTGAGTTCTTGTGTTAACTGAACTTTATAAGCCTTAAGACCCAAGTCTTTATGCAAAATACGGTGTAATGACATTTTTGGAATGCCCAATTCCAAAGAACGGCGAGGAATTGACAAACCTGGGTTTTCTTCAACACTTTGGGCTACAGCAGCAATATTCTCAGTTGTTCTTGTGCGACGTGCACGGGTTTTATTCTTCACATCACTAACTTGTCCCAACAGCTCGAATTTTTCCACCAATTTCTGTATTGCGGTCCAACAAGGTGCTTCACGACGACCCAAGATTTTCAGCATTTTTGTAGTGAATTTTAATAATTTCAATGCGTTGCTGAAGCGTGTATCGTTCCATTTTTAGTAGTGGCGTAGTTTCTACTTGTCAAATGTCAAAGACTAAAAGTTTCAAAAGTGACAGCGACCGAAATACCATGTGATTCAAAATAACACCTCTTGTTGGAAAACCCTATACTTACGTTTTATCTTCCGGACCCTTAACAGTGTATATTCTATATCCAATCCGTGAAGTTGATGAAAGAGAGTAGCGAGTGTATGGTGCACTTCGCTAACTCTTCGAAATTCTGGAATGTTTGTTTTCCCATCGTTTTCCATCTCCTTCTTGACAAGACCGGACAGGCGCAGAGATAATGATGGACGGTTTCCTTCTCGTTTGGGTTTTCACAGCTGTGACAGCGGGTACTAAAGGGAATCCCCATTTTAGCCGCGTGCTCTCCAATGGGCCAGTGACCTGTGATGACGGCAGTTAGTCTCGCCACGTCCCAGCAGCCATTGTTTAAGAGCTCCGCGGTCCTGTTCTTATCATATGCTGGCCATAGTGATCTACTGATTTTACAGGATTCCATCCTCTGCCATCTAGTGTTAGCTTTGGCGAAGAAGTCCTTGGAGACCTCGTTCTTGATAGAGCCTAGTGGGGCGAGAACCGTCAGCGCCCCTCACTGTCATCAAGAGTGGAACCTCTTTGAGCCAGTTCATCGGCTCGTTCGTTCCCGTCAATGTTATTGTGCCCTGGCACTCATATCAGGGTAACTTTGAACCGATGAGCTAGCTCTGTGAGCATCTTCCTGCATTCGCGCACTAGTTTTGACGATAAGGTCGACGAGTCCAGTGCCTTAATCGTAGATAGGCTGCCGGAAAGTATAGTGATCTGGCTTTTGTAGCATACGTCCGTCAATGTCATCCTGCATGCTTCCCTAAACCTCCTCCTGGAAAACGCTTGCTGTGTTTGAGAGCCGGAAAGACACACTTAGCTTTAAGGCTTGATTACACGTAACGAGTAAAGTGACGAGACATCAACTGTAACGAGTACTCGTTTCGTCTAAACAGTAAGGCGAGTTCTTGATTGAGTCAGTGATCGATGAAAGTGGCGAGAGAGTCACTAGAATCACATCTTGTTTGCTAGGCCGAGCACTACTTTACCGTTATATTTTTCTCTTTTTCGCAGCGATTCGCGGAAGCGCTCGTTACATGCGGAATCGCTCGTAACATGCGGAATGCGTCACACACCACTTTTCGCTCGGTTGAGTTTAATTGCGCGAGTTGCTTAGTTCATTTTGTGCATTGTAAAACCGAACTTACTCGCCACGTGTCAAAATACGTTTGAACAACTCGTTGCTTTTGCTCGCTATCCCAATTCTTTCGGCCTAGTACCATTTTGATGTCTCGTCACTCGAATCGTTACGTGTAATCAAGCCTTTAGATGTTCGGAGAAGACTCCTGCTCCTACTTAGTGATGGGACGATTAATCATTCGATACACAATACACGATTTTTTCTTTCAATTCACGATTTAATTGTACCGAAAAATGGGTTTGGGTTCATCGAAACGTTCATCGATTAGATGCTAAAATAATCGAAAGAAAACGTATTACTACCTTTTTTCTTCGCGCAAAATAAAAATTTGACACAGACACTTTGATGCGATGTTGAATTTGATTTATGGGCCCATCACAAGTTGCTTAGCTTTTTTTTGAATGCTCACGTTTTGAAACTAAAGTGCAACGCCATCAATGCCTGTGAAGAAATGCGAACAATGTACCCTAAGCTTTATATAGTTAATAAATAACTCGTCGGTACTGTTATCTTTTAGGAACTTCGGTACCAGCAGAGCCCCTCTTTTCAAAAGCAGGTGCAACTGCCACTGAAAAGAGGCACAGGTTCACGATCTCCCGCCTGTCAAAACTATTTTTTCTAAACTCTGCAATGAACAAATAGAATACAAATATATATGTTTTCTTTTAATATGTACTCACTTTCTTTAATTAATTCATTGTTATTGTTTTTAAAAGGCAATTGATAAAAATTTACCTTTTAACATACTTAAAATTAGACGGTTAAGTTAAAATATTAAGAAAATCATTCGATTATTCGATTAATATCTATTTCTTTCGATTAATTGAAATTAATAATCGCTCTATTTCAATTTATTATATGATTCATTAATCGATTAATGAATTTTTTCCCCATCACTACTCCTACTCCGTATTCCAACTTGGTGCCTAAGCTTAAGGCACAGTTATAATTTTTGCACAATTTCTGTGCATTTGTCAATGTGTGCGTAAATAATGGAAAAAAGTAATTGAGCCGCCGACTCAAGGGACAATCAACTTTTTTTTATCATCAGCCTCAACACTGATGACTTGAATTTCATTGAATTACACTGAATTCTCTCTCATTTCAAGGCAGTTTCAGCACATTTCATTTCATATTAAATTTAAAATACTTGGACATTTTATTTGCTAGTAAATTAATACTGAAAGTCGCATGCAACAAATTGCGCTGACATTAACTAAACGATAGGTGTTCATTACAACTGTTGAATGGCATCAATTACACAGCAATTACAGCTGCTGTACTCGACAATAGCAACAACTACAAGTAACTACGCACTGCTGATGGGTTCAATTAGTTGTTGTAAAACTGTTGCCTGGCCATATGTGGCGTCCAATTAAAATTAAATCAAATGAAATTAATCTCATGTAACAGCTCTCATGTTTTGTTTCGTTCATACATACATTTTCTTTATTTTCATTTGAAACCGAAAATTAACTAAACTGCTAAAAACCAGCCACATTGGCAACAATAGCCGCTCGCATACATTCACACAGCCACACACACACACACACACATACCCACGCGTAGAGTTAAAACCACGTTTTATGGTTACTGCGCGGCTTTTAGGTCCCTTTCGCCATAACAGGCCGCAAAACAACGAAACGAGTGGCAGCCGCACATAATGCCGACCGCCGGTCATTTGCGTCGACCACATTTGCCAACTCGAATGCCAAAAATGGCCTTCAATTAGGCCGTCATTGTAACAAAATCTGCCATACACCGGAGGGCGCAACGACGCGACGCCACCGAAGCGCCCCGCAAGCGCCAAATCCACTTTATTTCGCATTCGACGCAACGAATGGCCGCCATTTCCGTTTCAAAGGCCAACGCCAACAACAAAGCAACACACATTGTAAGTACACAACAACAGTTGCATGTGGCGACTATAGAAATGGGCGCATTTGCCGTCGACAACTGCGGAAATGCGATTTCGCTGCTTGTTGCGCCCCTCGGCCTCTGTCCTGTGCCCTGTGCCCACACCATATTTAGCCAATTGTCCTGTTGCAGTTATTGTTATGCACATGACGCCCACACACACACACACACCCACACACACACACACACACCCATTCACTTCCCATCAACACAATTAAACGCCGCAATTAACGTTAGTTAACCTCGTGCAACATTGCACGCGCCGTACCTGCCGCGCGGTAATTGCTGCGCCGACCCGCCCCCAACCCCCCTGGCAGCTCTACGGCCGCGCGTTTTGTTCAGTTTTTTGCACACGCGGCTTTTCTAAATTTTAATGCTGGTCATTTAATATGCTGTAAGCCGAGCCACAGCAGCACGCAGCGGAAATGCCACCACACAAGGCGCCATGACAGCAGCGTAGTCTCAATGTTTTTAATATATAAACCATCATCTTAGCTTTGCCTCGATCCCTTTTCGCCCACTGAGGCAACGCGCCTGCGCGTCCGCCTAATGGTCGCCATTCGCGCACTGTCGCTGTTGTTGTACGCGTTGGCTCATTTTAATTACGCTAATTTTTTATTTCATTTTATTTCGTGCTTCACTTTAATCATTGGCGACCGCGTTGCGCTCAGCCGCCAACCACTGCGGACCACTTGCCGCCACCGCTGCTGCCGGTGCTGTCGCACGCAACTGCACGCACCGTAAAAAGGATTTTAATTACTGCATTTCATGCAATTTGTCGAATGATTATGATATGTGCGGGCGCGCTGTTTTATTATTCTAATTGAGCGCAAAGCGAAACTGTCGCAGCGCCACAAATGGCCGCCGTGAAGAGGAAATTCAAAGCGACGCAAATGTCAAAAAACGAGATTACTTAGTCGATTTTGATTGGTGCTAAGTGTGATGCAGATTGTTTAAAATGTTTTATACAGGTTTTGTGAGAGAAAGTTTGCAATAAGCTTCTTTTTCATGAAAGCTTTATGTACCTAAAGAGTTTTTTGTTTTATAGGAATGCCCGAGTTTTGCTGGACACCCAAAGAGTGTCTAGTTGCTACCCAATTCAATTCTTAAAGTTGTATTTATCTTAGTCATAATCATAGTCATAGTCATAGTCATAGTCATAGTCATAGTCATAGTCATAGTCATAGGCATAGGCATAGGCATAGGCATAGTCATAGTCATAGTCATAGTCATAGTCATAGTCATAGTCATAGTCATAGTCATAGTCATAGTCATAGTCATAGTCATAGTCATAGTAATAGTCATAGTCATAGTCATAGTCATAGGCATAGTCATAGTCATAGTCATAGTCATAGTCATAGTCATAGTCATAGTCATAGTCATAGCCATAGTCATAGTCATAGTCATAGTCATAGTCATAGTCATAGTCATAGTCATAGTCATAGTCATAGTCATAGTCATAGTCATAGTCATAGTCATAGTCATAGTCATAGTCATAGTCATAGTCATAGTCATAGTCATAGTAATAGTCATAGTCATAGTCATAGTCATAGTCATAGTCATAGCCATAGTCATAGTCATAGTCATAGCCATAGTCATAGTCATAGTCATAGTCATAGTCATAGTCATAGGCATAGGCATAGGCATAGTCATAGTCATAGTCATAGTCATAGTCATAGTCATAGTCATAGTCATAGTCATAGTCATAGTCATAGTCATAGTCATAGTCATAGTAATAGTCATAGTCATAGTCATAGTCATAGTCATAGGCATAGTCATAGTCATAGTCATAGTCATAGTCATAGTCATAGTCATAGTCATAGTCATAGTCATAGTCATAGTCATAGTCATAGTCATAGTCATAGTCATAGTCATAGTCATAGTCATAGTCATAGCCATAGTCATAGTCATAGTCATAGTCATAGTCATAGTCATAGTCATAGTCATAGTCATAGTCATAGTCATAGTCATAGTCATAGTCATAGTCATAGTCATAGTCATAGTCATAGTCATAGCCATAGTCATAGTCATAGTCATAGTCATAGTCATAGTCATAGTCATAGTCACAGTCATAGTCATAGTCTAACTAACCCTCCCAGTGCCATCGTTGGTCCATTAAAGTTCCCGCTTATCTCAATTAAAGTTCCCGCAACTAAATTCTTAAAAACTTAATCGCTCCCACTGAAGTTTTCTGCAGTGGCTTAGACTCAAATGTCAACTGACTTTTTGGCAACTTAACTACAGACATTCAACTACTTATTTACTTATTAACTTGTTTGTTTATTTGTTTATTTAATTGCAACACAAACGACTCGAACAACACAAACGACAACAAACGCAATAAAACGCAACGTCAGCAACTTTTACCATTTGCGTACTTAGTTGCAATAACAATAACAACAAAAGCAACAAATTATTGTCACAATTGTTTCAACACTGGCCATGGGCAATTCGTTGCATTGCAACCAATAATTGCACCTGCTGCAGCAGCAACTGTTGCTTGCTCTCGCTTCGGCTTCGTTCATTTGCACAGAAGTTGCCCGCTGCTGCCGCCTTCTGTAACTTTCTACCATTTGTGTCAGTAAATCGTTTTTCATTTTATTTGTCTCGGGTTTTTGTTTGTTCATTTGTTTGTTTGGTTTGGTTTGCGGCCAGCAAACAGCAGCACAGCCAAGTTCGAAATGACTGAAATAAGTGAAACTGCAGCAGTCAGCCGAGGCGGCAGCAGCTGCTGCCAACGCAACAGACTTTTGCATTGTCAACACAAAACTGCTGCACATTGTCTCTTGTTGGCTTTATTTATTATTATGATTTGTTGTTGTTGTTGGTGTTGATTTGGGTTTTTGCCATAATGACTGCTAACAAGTGGCATTGAGAAGTAGGAAAGCAGAAAGAAGATGACTTCAGGACGTCAGACTTTAAAACACAATATTCGTAAAAATAAATTTAAAAAAATTATAAAATTAGAAAGTCATTAAAGACAAACCTTAACACAACAAATTCAGGTGATTTTGTTTTCAAATTCACTTTTCAGTCATTAATTAAATTTCAGTAAAGTGGCTTCATACTCGAATTATGATACTTCATTCGAGTTTGAAGGAACTTTACTGAAATTTAATTAATGACTAAATAGTGAATTTGGAAACAAAGAGCATTTTCGACTCAATACCCCTTCAAACCTTCAAACTTAACGACTCATAAATATGTGTTTCAAAATATTCACACATATTAACAACAACAATAACAGCGCATTTAATACATTTTAAATGTGAAACAGTCGAAAATCTTGATAAACCCATCGCCACCCATCGACGTCAGCTGGCTGCTTGGGTAATTCGCCAAAATTAACAACAAATTCCGTCAATATGCACAATTCTGATACAAGTCATTATTCATACCAGCTGGCGAGATTGAATCAATGTAATTTACTGTCATTACACGGTAATTACAAGTGTGGCGTTCATCACAAACGCCCACCGACCGCATCTCTTCTTCCTTTTGTAGTCTGAAAGCAACAAAGTTCGAAACGCCGACTTGTCGCTTCACTGGCGCTGCCGCCGCACACATGTGCAGGTAGTTTGTGCGTGTGTGTGTGTGTGTGTGTTTGTGCTTGAATGATGAAAATTAGACCTTAAACTTTGTCCTCGATGAGAGTAGAAGAAGCGCCTCGACCAAGAAATTTCGCCTAACTACACATATCAATGTCATCTGCACTCAGGCACAAAACAAACTTGATCCGTGACCGAATTGGGGCGACACTCGCCGCTTCGACAGTAGTTTTCCCCCTTTATGCCGGCACACACAGCAAAGTTTCATATTGTCTGAATTTTGTCTGCAAGATTTGCTGAGCGGAAAATTGTATCAACGTTGGTTTGGGGCAGTTTTGTGAGACGATTATGGAACTGAAATTAGCTGGTTGCTTTCTTTTGATATGGCATGCAGATGATAATGCCAGGATCACGATGGGATCCCGTCCCGTCAAAAAGTCTGTCTGTCTACTGAGAGATCAGATATTGTATGAGGGAATCCCGTGCTTTCACTAGAAGGCATTGTTTCTCATTGCGAGCGTCCTTTGTAAATGCCAGCAGGTAACGCCAAGATCACGTCAGAATAAATAGAGTAATTTTGCAATGTTTGAAGGTCCCTTCAGAAACTCCGTCTGTCTGTTAAGATATCAGATATCCTTATGAAGGAATCCCGTACTTCTACTGGGAGACAATGTGGTTCATTGCGAGTGTCCTCTATGAATGCCAGCTGGTAACAACAGGATCAATAGAGAAATTTGGCCATGTTTGAAGGTCCCTTCAGAAATCCGTCTGTCTGCTGAGATATCAGATATCGAATGCAGGAATCCCGTACTTCCACTGGTAGTAAATGTTGTCCATTTCGAGCGTCCTCTATAATGCCAGCAGATAACGCCAGGACCACGTCAGGATTGATAGAGGATTGGCCATGTTTTTAGGCGCCTTCAGAAAGTTTGTCTGTCAGTTGAGATATCAGATGTCGTATGAAGGAATCCCGTACTTCTACTGGGAGACAATGTGGTTCATTGCGAGTGTCCTCTATGAATGCCAGCTCGTAACGTCGGGATTAATAGAGGAATTTGCCCATGTTTGAAGGTCCCTTCAGAAATCTGTCTGTCTGCTGAGATATCAGATATCGAATGCAGGAATCCCGTACTTCCAATGGTAGACAATGTTGTCCATTTCGAGCGTCCTTTGTAAATACCAGCAGATAACGCCAGGACCACGTCAGGATTGATAGAGGATTGGCTATGTTTTAAGGCCCCTTCAGAAAGTCTGTCTGTCAGTTGAGATATCAGATGTCGTATGAAGGAATCCCGTACTTCCACTGGGATACAATGTTGTCCATTGAAAGAGTCTTCTGTCAATGCCAGCAGGTAACGTCAAAGTCAATAAAGGAATTTGGCCATGTTGGTTCGTTCCTTCAGAAAGTCCGTCTGTCTGTTGAGATATCAGATGTCGTATGAAGGAATCCTGTACTTCCACTAGGAGACATTGTTTCCCATTGCGAGCGTCCTCTATAAATGCCAGGAGGAGGCACATCCCTATAACCAGGTTTCCCTTGAAAAGTTGCTTAATCTCCCATCGAGCACATCCTTAGGTGGCGAATAGAGGTAACCTTGACAGTTCATTGACCTCTTGGCACCGTTCTAGACAGAATAGGATGACCAATCGTTTGCAGTCTAAAGCAGCCTTAAAGGTTGCAGTGGGCACCGAAGCGCAAAGAGTGCAAAGAGTCTCGATCTCTCGATCAAAGAACTGTTACCGTAACCTTACCGGATACCATAACTTCAGCAAACACCTGTAACTGTTACAACTTCTCGACGGAGTTTAGTTGAGCTTTGAAAATAAAAATGAAGAGTACATTATTTGTGAAGAAAAAATTAAAATTTCTTGAGTCACTTCAACTGTAGCCTTGAACTTCAACATAGAAAGTGCCACTCCTTCTTCATTGTGACAACAACTGTGAATTGCGGCATCGTTAAAGCATTGTTATTCCCCTACAACCCCCAATAATAACTTTTGTCAACACCCCTACTTTGATTTTCTGAATCCATGTTCTTGTTCTCATAAATTATGAACATTTTACAAAATCTGGCAACTCTATTCCGCATGGTTTGTTAAATTCAAATTTAATGACGTGTAAAAACGTTTTCACGCATTTTGATTACATGCCACCACCGAAGCTTGAGACATTTCAGCCAAATCCTTGCAACCCAAACCGCGATGCGATTTTCAACTTCAACCCGCCACAACACGCTTGAAAAGCCGCATCGTTGTTCGCTGTTTTGCTGCTCTTTCATATGAATACATGTAACCTATACAAACACACACACACACACACGCACATATATATGAAATGCCGCCATTATGATGACACAATGATTAGTGACATGCCGCATCCTGTTCGGCAAAAGTTCATTTGGTGGTTGCACTACGTTGTCTTTGAAATACTTAAACAATGGCGGCCGCTTTTAATTCCCGGCATCAACCAGTCAGGCAGTCAGTTGTTACGGTTACGGCACGTTGCTCTCGCTGCCTTTGTGCAAAGTTTATGCCGAGGAATTTATGTTATTGATTAAATGTAAAATAGCGACGAACATTTGAGGTTATGTGCGACAATAAGTTTTAGTGGGAGCAGTTCGCGCGCGCCACAACGCATCCGGGTGGGCGCGCATTGAGACATTTTCTGAATGGAATAGTTGGCAACTTGGTTGGAATCGCATATTCATTGGTTGACAACGACTACTACGACTAGGCTGAGGTATTTGCAGCTAGAAAAGCTATTCGAACAAAGCTCTCAACTGTAGCTGGACTATTTTTCAATTTAAATGGCCAAACAGTAAAAATGTTGAAAAAAATGCCTTGGGACTGTGTATGATAAATGCCAAATGATTAAATTTCTTGTTAGATGAATGAATTATAAACGTCAGATGGATTCTAGGGGTATTTTACATGAACTCAAATAGAGAGAGACAAAAATTTGAGCCAGTTGGAATTGTCTGGATATTACGAAACCAACGTAGGATGCACAAAACCCATGTTTAAAGACTCTTAGGGAACTTTTAAGCCTCCTCTCTACTGCTACTTAGATTTCTATTTTGAGGCTTTGCTTTAACTACTTGGGGTTTTGTTGAGCTCAAAGAGACTTCCAAATTACGAATCCAATCTATATTGAAGTCCAGTGGCGCACACAGGATTTCATTTTAGGGGGAGTGGTTTCGCGTTTATAAACCATATAAACCATATTTTTACCAGCAATTTTTATGTTTGGGGAGGGGTTGAACCTCCAAACCTCCCCTGTGTGCGACACTGTGCCAAAATACTATATAAGCTGCAAAGAGACATCTGCTCATTTTTCTCTTTCGGAGGTAAGTTTTCTTTACTTTCTTCTGGGCATTTAGCACCACACTTCTTTCCACTACGATCTGAAGACAGTTCCACTAAACCATACCAATAATTTATGTACAAGAGGTATTCAACTAAACGGAGATCATACTGCGCTATTCTATTCTACTTTTCATGCTTGACTCACTTCTGCAACTCTATATCCGATTTATCGATTTAATTCATCTACTCCTAATAATTAATTAATTTTAATAATTGACTGGCACGACAGCCCGATTACGAGACTAAGGCCTAGTTTCCCGCAACCAACCGTGTTGTGCGTGTGAATTTGTACGCGGGTGGAAGGGACCTACAGTTTTATGCTGGTTCCGAACGGCAGGTTGCGAGCTTTTTCATAAGCAATTTTTACTCTCAGAGGTTTGCCATTTCCAGCTGAGAGGACAGCCCCCGAAAGAGAAAACGAGTTTTCCCGTTATTTTTTTAGTTGTTATTACAGGCAGTATTGAACCTGCGGTTGCTGCCTTCGACTCGCGGTCCAACGCACTAACCAACTGAGCCACGGCGGCTGCGTGGCTCACCTACTCCTACTCCGGCTGAATCCTCTACCTACTCTTTCACCACCTACTCTGCCTAGTCTTTCTATCCTTACTAACTCCAATCCTTTTCATATTTCTACTATCACTCCTACTCCTACTTCCACTCCTACTTCTACTTCTACTTCCACTTCTACTCCCACTTTGACTTTGACTTTTACTTATATTTTTACTTCTATTTCCACTTCTACTTCTATTTTTACTTCTGCTTCCACATCGATTTCTACTTCAGCCCTTCTACTCCTACTTCAACTTCTACTTCTATTTCTACTCCTGCTTCTACTTCTACTCCTACTTCCACTTCTACTCCTACTTTCACTTATATTTATATTTCTATCTCCATTTCCACTTCCACTTCTTCTCCTACTTCTACTTCTAATCCTACTTCCACTTTTACTTCTAATTCTACTCCTACATCCACTTCTACTCCTACTTTCACTTCCATTTCTACTTCTACTTCCACTTCTATTTCTACTTTTACTTTTACTTCTACATCTACTTTTACTTCTACTGCTACTTCCACTTGTACTCCGACTTCAACTTCTATTTCTAGCAGCACTCCTACTTTCACTTCCATTTCTACATATACTCCTACCTTTACTTCTATTCCTTTTTCTACTTCTACACCTATTTCTACTTCTACGACCACTCCCACTTCTACTCCTAGTTCAACTTCTCTTTCTACTTCCACTTTTATTTCCATTTCTACTCCTACTTCCACTTCTATTTCTACTCCTACTTTTACTTGTCTTTCTATTTTAACGTCCACTTCTATTCTTATTCTTATTATTATTATTATTTTTATTCTTATTCTTATTCCTATTTCTATCCCTATTTCTGCTCCTACTCCTACTTCTAATCCTACTTCAACTCCCATTCCTACTCTTTCTCCTAGTCTCTTGTACTTTCCTTCTTACGATTTATTTTCCTGCTCATTTTCCCATTTCCGCCCCTGCACCTCTTCTTATTTTTGTTCCTTTTCCTCTTTCTGTCCCTCTTTTTCTTCTTGCTCCTACACGTCTTACTTCTTCATCTCCTATACCCTTTCCTTCTTCTTCTTCTTTTTGTGCTGCTTTTATTCCTACTTCTTTTGTTTTTTCTTTAGTACCTCTTCTTCCCCCCTTCTTCTCCTGTTCTTTTTCCTGTTTGTATTTTTTGCTCTTTTACATTTTTGCTTCCTACTTCTTCTCCTGTACCCATTCCATTTTCTTCTTATGAGTCTCTTTCTGTTCTCGTTCTTGTTCCTGTTCTTAACTCACCGAGTTGAATCTTCTTATGATTCTATTTTTGCTCTTCTTTTCGTCCTTGTTCCTAGTTTACCGAGTTGTCTATAATTCTGATTAAATGAAAAATTCTTTAATTGTTTTCACCAATCACCTTCAAGCATTAATCGATTAAAGAGAAAACAAAAAAAGGCAAATTTAATCAGAATCAAACATTTTCTTTTACTTGGAAAATATTTCATCGATTAAAATTAGCTCCAACTCGCAACAATCTTTAAGTTTCCCCATTCCCGAAAACCCATTCATCCATTTCGTCATATCAAATTTTCGTCTGTGAAATGTGCGTTGCCGTTGTTGACGCAGTCCGCTCATAAAAAGAACAAAGCAAACTCACTGCCCACACATGATTTTCGGCACTGGCCACACAATCAGCCGAACCTCGACGACCGACGCCGACGGCACATTTTAAACACAATCACTTGGAAACTTTGTTGAATTTTGACTGACAGCGTTTGCATTATTAATTTGTTGCGCTCAACTCAGCGCCGGCCAAAACGGATTTGAGCTCAAAAGTGAAGTCCACCGAAGCGCACATAATGAAGGGTCGGCACGGAGCGCGGTGCGTCGCATGCGGCGTGGACAAGGCTCCTGTGGCCGAAAATATGAGCGATTGCCGCATGGTGGCTGTGATCTGTAACAACAACAATTACAATAACAAAAAACCCAATGAAAACTTCAACAAGATTTATTTCACCTCAATTCATTTCGGCTGCTTTGGTTTTTTGGATTTTTTTTTAAGATTCGAATGAATTCATGTTTATTGTTGGGCACGTAAAGCAAACAACTTGAAAATGTTTGATAAGCACGTATCATGCATTATGCATGTGTGTGTGTGTTGGGCAAAAAGGTCAATAGAAATTTTAAAAATAGTCGCCATTTGCCTTGTGTATGTATGTACATGTATGTGTGTGTGTGTGTATGTGTGTGTGTGTGTACTTAGTTTCAAGGCAGCTAGGGCAGAGTTCCTCATTGTAGACTCACTAGCCAGAGGCAGGACATGCTGTGAATTGAGTCTTCTTCTTACACACCTGGTTGCCTTGTGTGCCCCTAAGCGTTAAAATGCTGTCAGCTATCTGTGTAACCAATTGAACAATTTTGCTCAAACACCTAAAGCATGAAAGGATACCACGATTTGGGCCAATGGAAATTGTAATTCATCGATTTCAACCAAAGGATTCTTAATTTTCTAGCAATCTGATGGTATGCCGTGGGTGAAAAAGGGATCGAAATGAATAATATTGAACACTTATCGAATATTGAAGTGAACTATGGTTTCCAGGGCATTTTCACATCAGGGCTTATAAATAGTTTCTTTAACCTTCAAATGCTGAAATTCGCCTCAAGGCGGTATAACATATCGCACACGCACAACAAAAGTGACACAACTCACAATTTGTGATTTTTCAGGAAACGCAAACGCACTGTTTTTGAGCTAAAAAAAACATTTTTTTTAAATAACAAATAGACCGCTCAGTAGAAAATCCTTACAGATTATGCTTTATGATGAGTTGCAAGCAATTTTTTTAATTTTACACTAGAAAATCCAAATCCAATTTTGAGTTGTGACTGTTTTGATGATATTTTAATTAAATAATTACCGAATTATTTCAAGTTATGACACTTTTTCTGAATTTAATAATTATAAATGACAGTTAAAAAGTTGAAAGAAAAATTTTGAAAATTCATAATTAATTTTAGTAATTAAAAATATATACATATCAGGTGTACAACTTTGCTTCCGCCGTTTTTTTCCAAAATTAAAAGCTTTATTGCGAAAAAGTGCTTACAGATGTATTATTCAAAGTATTGTCCGTCGCTAGCGACAACTTTCTCCCATCTTTCCGGCAATTTTCGGATCCCGGCTCGAAAAAAGGAGTCCTCTTTTGACGCTATCCATGAAGCAATCCATTTTTCCAATTCTTCGAAGGATTGAAAATGTTGATCTGCCAGGCCGTGTGCCATCGAACGGAATAGGTGGAAGTCAGAAGGGGCGACATCTGGGGAATACGGCGGGTGGAGCAAGACTTCCCATTTCAGCGGTTCCAGGTACTTTTTGACCACTTTTGCGACGTGAGGCCGAGCATTGTCGTTTTCTCTTCCACCACCATGTTTGTCTTCGACATCGAAATCACCATTTTTAAAACGTTGAAACCACTCCCGACACGTTCTTTCACTCAGAGCAGCATCACCGTAAGTTTCTGAGAGCATTCGATGCGCTTCAGCTGCATTTTTTTTCGAATTGTAACAGAAAAGTAAAACTTCCCGCAAATGGCGAGAATTGGGCACATAAACGGACATTTTCGAGCGTGAATAATACGAAAACAAGAACAACTGTCACTGAAACGGCGATGACAATTCGTTAGGCACTGTCCACACTCACTTTAAAGGCATTACCATCTATGTATTTCAACCAGCCTCAGCCGTTACAGCCACCTATCGGAAAACGGCGGAAGCAAAGTTGTACACCTGATAAATTGTCAGAATTTTGCTTAAAATGAACTTTAACAAAAATTTATTTCATCAAAAGTGACACAATTTGAGTTAGGACTCTTTTGCATTGAGCTGCAGCGATCAAATTGCATCAAACTTCTGACATGAAGAGAGACCTGACTGTACAACAGTTAACAACAACAAGATATACTGAGCTTTTGCTGATTGGTAGATTTATGCATTGTGCACAGTAATATTAACACATAAACCCGAAATTGAAAAACTTTGAGTTGTGTCACTTTTGTAGTGCGTGTGCGATATATACACTAGACACGATTTTCCTTTCCTTTCAATGTTGAAGAACCTCTTATTTTATGCAGTTTGGTAAAAAAGGACATCAGTAAAAAAGTTATGGGGCTAGTGTGGGGTTAAATGACGTCACATTGAGATCAAAGTTCACTACAAAAGCTGAAATTTTCAACAAATTGTTCCACAGCTGCTCAGACGTTGCTCTTAGAGGGTTAAAATCTATGACTGACCCCCTCTAGATTTTCTTACTGAACATTTCTTTTAAATATATTTATACTCTATCTGCAACCCTTAATGAAGCTCCCATACAAAATGATAATTTTTATAAAATAGGCTCTAACTGCTTCCAGGTTGGCCCCAGATGTGTCAAATCTAAGACTGGCACTCATTTATTTTCTCTTCCGAATGTTTCTTCCAAACATACCTACCCGCTATTTCCAAGTCTTAAGGGGGCTGCCGTACAAAACTGGCCATTTTCTATCAAATTGGCTTCTTTCCCACTTGTGAATTTAAATTAAAAAGCATTGTATCTCATGAACTACTAAACCAATTTGAATGATTTATTCAGCGATCGTCAGCCTGCTTTAGTACAAAAAATACAAAATTAATTAAGGTTCAGAAATTCACCACCAGAGGGCACCTTCCATACAATCGAAACTGTGAGGTTGTCAACTTTTGGGTTTCTACGAAGCATATTTCATTTCGAATATAATTGTAATTTTAGATGAGTGTTAGGTTAGATTAGGTTCAGAGGGCGTGTACGTAAAGCCCATAATTTTATTTTGAGTCATCATTGCCTATTAGTGGGGTCAGTCATAGAATTTAACCCTCTGGGAGCAACTTCTGAACAGCTGTGGTACTGTTTGTTGAAAATCCCTGCTTTTTTGTGAACTGTGACCTTGATCTGACATCATTTGATGCCACTCTAGTCCCAAAATGTTTTTGTACTTGTACTTTTTCACCAAACCGCAAAAAATTAGGGGTTCTTCAGCATCGAGAACCCATTATTAAGAATCTCCATACAACACTAAATCATGTCTATGGATTTCGAGTATACAGTGACGACCGAGCTTGATTCCACTCCCCGTAGTAGTCAACACTAAAATATAGATAAAATCTATGGTAAAACTCTCAGCAGGATATGGAAATTTTACGCAAAACTTCTTCCATAGATACAGGAACTCAACAAAATTAAGTTTTTACCATCAAAACTTAACATGCAACAATAAAAAATAACACAGTGCAACACTAAAAAAACTGACAAAGTCAAACATGTCTCATTCGGTAGAGGACCTCAGTAGATAAGAAAGTACCAAGGATTCTTTTTCGGGATGTTCAAGTTTTTTTTAAATGCAGTTTAAAGATGGCGGCTTAGTGCCCCTTACTGAAACTTTTAAAACATCATATCTCTTGACTCAAATGTCGGAAAGGAAAAAAATCCCGGAAAAAAATCCCTTGGTACTTTTTTATCTACTGAGGTCCTCTATCGAATGAGGCATGTTTGACCTTGTCCCCCGAAATTTTTGTTTAAAGTTGTTGCACTTCACAGAAATTAATAGATAATTTCTTAAAAATGTTTTCCTGCAAATAATTTGCGTTAAAAAGAAAAAATATGTTTATTAAGCAAGCAAGAAACAAGAAACAAGAATAACATTTTAAATCTTCTCTTGAAAACTAAAAGGTTAAAACTTTTCCGCATGCATGCAACACAAAAAGCAGCCAAGCTTCTGATCCAAAATTTTCCATGTATGAATATACAAAATATTCCCATTTTTCCCCCCGCTCGCCTTTGCCGCTCTGCAGGCACCCGTCACCCTTATTGAACTGCCAGCAACATGCAACGCTCCAACGTTTGTTTCTTTGCGTTGAAATTTTACAATAACGCCGCTGGCAAATTAAAAACAAGCAAACATTCCACCCACATAACGGTACTATGTAACAGAGTTGCTGTTGT
The DNA here is from genome assembly GCA_963971225.1 of Melieria omissa. NCBI lineage: Eukaryota > Metazoa > Arthropoda > Insecta > Diptera > Ulidiidae > Melieria > Melieria omissa. The sequence goes on along the minus strand of OZ020267.1, from coordinate 14,993,143 downwards.
TATTGTTGTTGCTGTTATTTTTTTTTTGCAGTTGCAAATGGAATAATGGAAAACAATTTGAATATGACAGCACAAATGTCACAAATTGAATTGTTTTGTCTCTGCCAGTAAAACTGTCATGTTCGCCCTTCTCTCTCGCTCTCCCTTCTCCTCTTGATACCCTCTTTTCCACTTCTGTATTTGGTTGTTTTTCTTTTTCCTACCTTTTTTCATTCATTGCCAAATTTCTTTGGCAACATTCCCCGCTCCACAGATTGGCTCCCTGTTCCACTTTTAATTTGATAATTTTTCTTCTTACTTCTAATGAGCAGAGAAGGAAAGTGAAATTAAAAGCAAATTCAATTCAAGCAACAAGAATGCAAAAATAAAAATCTGTCAAAAAAATTAGGTAACGAAAAAAAACGTTGTTGTTGTTGGTTGGATTGGCCCTCGTTTACACGTGTCTGGCCCCGCAATGGATCAGTTTTTTTCTGTTGTCTACCTTTGCATTTGATTTGAATTTATTGCAAAGTCGTGTAGCGTCGGTAGCACAAATCCCTAATGGCAAATGACAGCTGATGACATTTCATTGTAATTTGCTTCAATTTAGCAAAAAACAAAAAAAAAAAACGAACCAACGAATGACACGAAACAAATTCGAAATTAAAACGACGATAATTGTTCAAGTTGAAGTGCAAATTAACGTTTTTAATTAAAAACTAAATGTTAAGAAAAACACTTTAGGTTGTTTTGGTGGACTATGAATGAGTCAGATGTCAAATTAGAGAGAAGAGAAATTAGAGAAGATTTTCCTTAATATTCTGGCCTGGATGTCTTCGTTGATTTCAAAGATCTTTTATGTTGACCTTTTCAGTGTTCAGAGCCTCAATTGAGTCCAATAGAATCAACAAATATGTCGAGAATATGTTGTAAGGATTATAAGTAAGTAATTACCTTTTCCTTCCAAAATCTAGATAACTGTAGCTGTTTGAACCATTCACAGTCTACTTGGCTTTGTCAGAAGTTCAAACTTATGTTATGAGTAAGGAAATCTGAGGCCGAATGTTTTGTCTCTGACCTTCGAACTATCTATCTGTTTATTGACCTAACTCCCACATATCTATCTACGCACATACACACTTATCTATCTCTCTACCTACTCACCTTTTTGTTTTCTTAAATGGCTGATTTGATTTTGATAATTAAGAATTGTGTTCTCTTTATAAACTGTATTTTCCATTCGACTCGCTAAGTTGCAGTTTTATCAGAAGTCCTCTAGAACACTAATAATATTTTTGTAATTTTTTTCTTATCTGAAGTAGTTGTATGAACAAGAAGACTTGTTCTGCACTCTTCTTCCATTGGGTATCTGGGCTCGTAATCGTATTGTCTAAAAATGTCTACAGAACCTGCGGCAATGAAGCAGAAACAGAGACAATTAATCACTTCCTCGGTCACTACTCAGTTCTACAGAAATACCGCAGCTTCTTGTTGAACTTTGGGTTCGAGTCCAGGCTTCTTGTTGAAGTCTCGGTTCGAGTCCAGGCTTCTTGTTGAGGTCTGGTTTCGGGCCCAGTCTTGGCAAAACCTCAAAAGCTGAACTGAATTGGATCTACTGAACTTCATCAAAAAATCGAACTGGTTATTGATTGAAATCGATGGCAAGACACAGTTAGATATTCCTTCACTTTCATGAAAACTCATTGTAGCTTTTTCAAGACAATATGCGAGAGATTTTTCAATGTCAATATGCCGTGACCTAACATAACTTATAAGAAATGTTCTACTTGTTTTTAACAAACCAACTTTTGATCTGATAGCTCAGCCTGTTACTTACACTTCTCAAGGATGTTTTTGCGCTCAAAAGCTTATCAGACGCCGAAAAAAACATTAAAGATTCTATGTTTATTGTTAGATTATGTTGGGCGATTCTTTCATAAAGAAAGTTTTGCCTTTTTTCCAATCATGTCTACAGAGCTGTTAAGATGAACCAGAAACAGAGACAATAAAACACTTCCTCGGTCACTACTCAACTCTACAGGAACACCAGAACCTCTTTTTGATGTCTCAGTTCCTGTCTAGTCTTGGCTTTCTCAGGGAAAGTTTACAATTCAAACAAAAATGTTTAGTTTAGAACCCCTCAAAACCCCCTCTTGTAAGTCTACTGAACTATGCTCGCTGAACTTTTGGATTTGCTAAACCTAAATCGAAACTTTGTCCAGAAATCATATTTATTCATCGATTAAAATCGTTGTTAAGGAACAGTTGGGCATTTCTTCATCTCTATAAAGCGACTTATAAGAACTTCTTTAGGACTCAATGCTCGTTTTACTGAAAACACCCTTCGGCACCTAACCTTAGTTAAATGAAAAGTTTTTCTTAGAAGTATTTTTAGCAAACTAACATTTCATTTTGTAACTTAGCCTACACTTGTACTCTGAATGGATATTTTTTCGATCCAAAGCTTATCGGAGACCGAAATTAGCAGTCATGTTCTTACTGTTTTTTGTAATGTTATAACTTAATTCTTTCATAAAAAAAGTTGTATCTAGGTTTTATGTTTGCTGCACTAGTAACAATCTGGAAGCAATAATATAGTTAAAAACTATATCCGTAGATACTTCCATATCGGAAAATATCATTCAATTCGTTATGTCAACTCCTATCAAAGTTTTCATTCGTTCCAGCGGACGTACAGACGTAGCTCGCATCTCTACTTCTCCAACACCGACCACGCCTAATTTAATTTTATAATTAATTTTTATAAAAATTTTAAATTTAAATTTTAAAAAAAATTCGCATCGCAGTGAACATATCCCAGTGCAGAGTTTATTCCCAACAACATAAAAATAATGAAAACAATTAAAAAAATATGTCAACTAAAATACACAAAATATAAAAACAAAACTGTGCCGCCATATTGTTTGTCAATTTATGACATTCAACTAATTAATTAAAAATCCCCTATCGACAGCACAAAGCACCAATCGACTCGGCCTGCGTCAAGTGTGCATTCGTTCGTCGTTCGGGCGTCGTCGAGTGGCAGTGTTCAGAATTTTGTTGTCCTGTCAGTGTGAGACCGTTCGGTTGGGTGCATTGTTGTGCTTGTATGGGTGCTGCATGCGGTTTTTTTTTCACTAATTTTTATGGCTTTTGAGTTTATTAAAAAAAATTGTTGCATGCACTTCATCTGTGCCATCAAAGTTTGCGGCATTGTTAACAACATCCGAGTGGACGCACTGCTATGGTTTGCCGCTTTATGACAGAGTGCACTTTTCGACTAAATTTGCTGTCTGTTGTTGTCGTTCGGTTCATGTTGTGTGTCTGTCTGTGTGTGTGTGTGTGTGTGTGTGAGTGCATAGACAACAAAATTGTGCCCACAACAAAGTTTCAAATTGCAACATAATTTCGACAAAGCTTGTGTGTGTGTGTGGTGTAAAATTTACAACCAAAATTGCATAACTGAACGCTGAGCAGATAATTTTCTAACTTATGTGCAGCTTTGGTAAAGAATTTGATAAATTAAATAAAATTATTTGTTTTTATGTGATGAGGTTTTTAAATTTAAATCTTCTTAAATACTAATGAATCCTTGTCCATTAGCATATTTGATTTTCCCTACGAAATCGATCTGCATAAGTTCAATTCAATGCTAAGATTGAGTTTTTGAGAAACCTTCTTTCATCAATTGGTTCCTTTCATCTTTCCTATGGAAGAATTTACTGAAGCAGACAAAGTATTGGATGCCTTTTCGTATCCTGAGTTCCTAAGCTAAGTTTTAGAGTTGTGTTGTTATAAGAAACGTTCAAACTAACAACAACTATGCCACGCTTTACCTCAGATACCTTTAGATCTGTCCAACAGTCAAGAAGAATATTGCATTTATCTCTCCTTTGAAAGAGTTTACTGAAGCAGACAACGTGTTGGGTCCTTTTCCGTAATAAGCGACTTCCTACCAACAACAACAACAACAACAACAACAACACTTTACCTCATCAATATCCAACCTCATGTTACTTCATATAGGTCCAACAGTCAAGAAGATCATTGGATTTATCTCTCCTATGGAACAATTTACTGAAGCAGGTATTGGGTTCTTTTTTGTATTCATTTACTGTTCTTAGAGTTGTGTTGTTATAAGAAACTTCCTAACTTTTTCCCAAACTTTACCTCATGTTCATCTGTCCAACAGTCAAGAAAATCGTTGGGTATAACTCTTCTATCGAAGGATTTACGGAAGCAGACAACGGCTCCCTTTTCGTTGGGTCCCTTTTCGTATCCATTTGCTGTAATAGCGACTTCCTCCTAACAACAACTATGCCGAGCTTTACCTCATCAATATCCAACCTTTGTTACTTCATGTAGGTTCAACAGTCTAGAAGATCACTGAATTCATCTCTCCTATGGATGAATTCACTAAGCAGACAACGTATCAATTTTCTGAGTTCAAAGTTGTGTTGTTATAAGCTACTTTCTTTCTAATTGAATTCATCTCTCCTATAAAAGAATTTACTGAAGCAGACAACGTATTGGATCTTTTTTCGTATCTATTTACTGCAATAGCGACTTACTCCTAACAACAACAATGCCCCACTTTACCTGATAAATGTCCAACCTTATGTTACTTCATGTAGGTCCAACAGTAAAAAAGATCATTGGATTAATCTCTCCTTTCGAAGAATTTCTCCCTTGAGTCCCTTTTCGTATACATTTTCTGAGTTCAGAGTTGTGTTGTTAAAAGCAACTTCCTACTAACAACAACATGCCACGCTTTTCCTCATGTAAATTTATCCAACGATTAAGAAGATCATTGGATCCACCTATGGATTCTCCTATGGAAGATTTGACTAAAACAACAAAAACTATGCTGCGTAGATCTATTCAACAGTCAAGAAGATCATTGACTCGTCTCTCCTACGGAAGAATTTACTGAAGAACAACACCAACAACAACTATGACAAGCTTTACCTCATGTAAATCTGTCCAACAGTCAAGAGGATCATTGGACTCATCTCTCCTATTGAAAAATTTACTGAAGCAGACAACGTATCCCCAGGCTTTACTTCATGTAGATCGTTCCACTTTCCATCTACTTTATCCTTTTCTATGAATGTTTGTATTAAAATTCACGTTCACCGAGAAGATTCTGAAAATCTAGGGAGCAATGGTCAATCTTTTTTGGATAAACAAAATTCCCAGTACCTCATACCTGATTCTAAAACAGATTACGCAAAGACTTAAAGTTGATTCGTTAAAGTTGCATTCTGAGCCCGTAAAACTGGTTTCATCCATTTTGTGGAAACCTAAGTTACTTTCTTACCAACCGAATTAGTTACTTATAGGCTCAACTTGTGCTTAATTGAATTTTAATCGATTAATTTTTTTACAATATTTACAATTTATTTACATTTTTTGAAAGCAACACTTTAGTAGTGGACATTTTAAGGCGAAAACAGTTATTTACGTCAACACTTTTTCTTAAAGTTGAGCTCATTATTTTTTTCGTTTTTTTAGTTGGCATTGCAATGGGCCGAGTTCAACTGCTCGGTGACGCTCATCAGAGCATTGACGAACTCATCGGGTGTAATGGAGGAGAGAACTTCATTGGCCATCGGCACCACGTATTTGTTGTAGAGGGGCGTAAGTGCTGGACGCAGCTGCTGCACCATCATCAACGCATAGTTGCGCATGAATTCGTTGTAGTAGTTGTTCAGGGCATTGTCCCACTTGCGGTTCCAGTTGTTGAATGTAATGTCGCCAACGAACAGCTCGATGACGTCCTCGGAGATGCTCAGGAAGTTCTGGGCGTTCGGTGCCAACTTGAACTGGCCCACCACGCGATAGTCGGTGACCTTCATGTTCAGCAGACCCTCGCCGTCGACCTTAACATCCAGACCGGCAATCGAGAGTTGTGCATCCAGCGAGTACTCGCCGAGCAGCTGAATCTGGGGTATGTTGATGTCGTACGACAGAACGCCAGTGGCATCGTCATAGTCAAACTTGACCATCTCTGCCGTGTTGAGGCCAGTCACATACAGATCGGTGTAGTTTGCTGCGATGCTGTTAGAGAAAGACAGAGAAAGGGATTCGAGTCGCAGGCAAGCGAGCTGAGTTGTCTCAAGTCTTACCGGTTGTTATTGTTGTCGATGTTGATGCTGAAGCTTTTCTCAGTCCATGGTGCCAGGATGGGAAATTGCAGCGGCTCATAACCGCACGGCATCACCGACTGAAAGGCTTTGTAGTACATTTTCAGCGCACTGCCCAAATCAATGTTAGGCAAAATGTCGTCCGTCTGCGCGGGGTTTCCATAGGCTGAAAGAAGCGTCCAAAGAAATTAAGGAAAATACTGTTTGATAATTCAAGGCTTCACTGTACCAGCGCCATGGACAACGGCCACACACGCCAAAGCGCCCAAAATCGCTATCAAGTTTGAGGTCTTCATTCTCGGTTCAGCTGCGTTCACTGGTTGCGAATTGCAAAACTACTCAGCAATTGTTGCCTTCGAATCAGACTTTTATATGAAATCGCAGCGCAGTACTCAATGGTTATCAGTGGCCATTGCTGTTATCAACTGACAGTCATTGTTTGGCCACTTAATCGGCGTCAGGTATCCAACTCTGATTGAGATTCATGTGGCGCAAGTTGTTGTGGTTTTTCGTTACGGCATTTACTCAGTGAATCAATCAATCAGTGTGAGTCAGTGCAGAGAAGGTTTTCTTTTTCACACTCGTACTTTATAATCTGAAATGACGAATAGCATTTCTAAGCAATCAATAATCGCACTAATTAACGAGAATTAACTAATTGCCAATGGTGCTGATAAAAATTGTGTGTCAATATGTGGAATAAAACTAAATTTTTTTATTTATTTTATATAATTTTTTTAATATTTTTTTTTTATTTATTATAAAACTGAAATTTGTCTTGAGAATGTAAAATAGATTTTTAAGTTCTTAAGCTTCCTTGGACCACACTTCCCAGTGAAAGTTGCGTAGTGGTTAATGCTTTGGATTGGTGATTAGTGCATTGGATTGCTAGAGGAAGTTTTGAGGTTCAAGTCCCGATTCAAAAATCATAAAAAAGCGGCAGAACCTCATCTTACAAGCTTTTTGAACGCATTGGCTTCGTGCACTAAGGGTTACACCGTAGGAGAGTGTTGCCAGATGGATTTCCAGCATTCTAAAATGAAGTCCATTTCGTCCTAAAAACTAAAATTTTCCCCCAAATTTAAAATGCTCTTATAAAATAAGTATTTCATGAAAATTACGCACTTTATTTGGTACATGAAATTAAAAAAGACCAACTAGCCAATATATCTGAAGAAGATCTTGATATAACAAAAATTCAACCTGCAAATGCAACATTTTAAAAAGCGTAAATTAAAAATGTCTGTAAAATATTTCACCCTAAATTTTTCCTTAAAATATTTATCATAAAATTTCCCCCCAATCCAAACAAATAAATCCCAAATCTAGGGGAGAAACCCCTAATCTGGCAACACTGTCGTAGGACAACCAATTTTGCACATAAAATCGTAAAACTGTGGGCCAATTTTAATTTTTCTTCTAGCATCGGGATTTTTTAAAGGAAATTAAAAAAAAAAATTATAATTAAAAAAATTATTTAAAAACTATTAAAAAAAAGAGAAAATTCCCTAGAATATAAAACTTTCGGTTTTTCAATATGTTAAAGCTTTATCCTTGAACACCCTTGAAAATTGTCAATAGTTTTTTTTTCATTAGTTTGAGGACCAGTATGTACACTACCACATTCCCGAATGCCGTCTGTCTAACTTTATTTAGTAATGATTTTCTATTAAAGAATAGAACTGAACTGAGGTTGGATAACTGAGCTCAAGAGACAGAAACGCCTTCTTTGAGCTCGTTGCAATGTCCCACCAAGCTAACAATTAGATTAGATTAGATTAGATTAGATTTGAAGGGGGAATGTGCACTGAGACCAAAGCTGATCTATTGTGCCCCCTACAACTTTAGAGAACGTCCCCTAGTCCCACCGACCTAATAAAGCTTAGTAACTTACGTGGGAGAAGGTGTTTGACGTTTTCTTCTGCAAGCCAGTACTGGCCCAGGTGCTGTCCCCTACTACGGCAAACCGCATCGCAGTACAGTATGACGTGCTCGGGGGTTTCCTCCGCTGTTCCACAGAGTCTGCAGACGCTTACCTGTTCTATCCCGATTGTTTGCATATGTTTCCTCATCCTGCAGTGCCCGGTTAACAGCCCGGTGACCAGTCTAAGCTGGGTTTTTCCCAGTCTGAGGCATTCTTCACTCCATCTGGAGTTATAACCTTTAATGAAGATTTTCGATTGCCTAAGACCTGCTAACAATTACAAAAATACAAAATCTAATTTTTTAGTGAAAATTATCTTTTAAAACTTTATTCTTAAAAATCCCTGAAAATTACCACTAACTTTTTTGAAAGTTCCTCTTTCCTAACCTCACTTAACTTGTCTTTGCATCTGGAATCAACACAGTTTTCGTTTTTACAGTTTTCACAGTTTTATAGACGCGATCCCCAGAGTATTGATTTTTATAAAAAAAAATTTTTTTTAATTCAAGAAAAATTATAAAATTACAAAGTCGCATTGGCTAGAGTAGAAAATGCAGTCCTATTGACATCTTGAAGTAACTTTGATCTTTGTATGGAAACTAATGCAAAAGGTTGCTTTCCCTAAGACACCTTTCCCCAAAACTTATGACCTCGATGGATTCAACCCAATTGTTCTCATTTAAAAACGTAGCTAAGTTCTCAAGTTCTTCTTTTAAAACACTGTCTAATTTTTTCTTTAACATTAATCCTGAACCAGCGCAATGTTACACTTAAATTTGATTTCAAGTGAAGTGTCTCCTGACTCCACTATCTTTTGATTATTCCTATTTTGACACAATGCATCGCTTGAACTAGTGTCCTACATGAATACATTCATTTTGGCGACTACACTACTGTACCTACTGTACGGGTACTTGGTATTCGAAGAATGTGTACAACAAAACGAATAGAAACGAGAACCAGCGAGCGTCGCTTCTCGATTCTATTCATATTCGGTGAATAGAGAACACTGCAGTGCTCGTATTCGGTGAATAGCGAACACTGCAGTGCGTATTCGGTACTCGAGAACTTTGCGAAGTATTCGAAGATCATCAGTTTCATCGAATATTTTTATGCGCAGTATGTCACTTTTCCATGTGTATACTTGTCGTGTGGTTGAAGTGGCTTATTAGTTAATACGCAAAATGGAAATTATTGAAGAAAGTAGCATAACAAATAAGAAAATATTAAATACAATATAAATATTTAATATTTAAATATAAATATAATAAAACGAGTATATTCGAATATTCAAGCAGTTTGAACTATTATTCGAATGCTTTTGTACTCGTTTTCCCGCTTCGAGCGAATATGAATAAATACTGTACGTCGACTCGTTTCTGTTCGGAGCTTACTCGTACTCGAAGAGAGCTGTGCTCGTATTCATTCGGACTGGTCCGCAGAGATGAAGTGAAGTATTCTATTCAAAAGCATTTGAATGTTTTCAAATAGCAAAAATGCATACTCGTGCAGGACTCAAGTTTGAACTAACGCTTCTTTGATCTTTTTTGAATTCGGTATAAAATTATAAGCAGCATACGGCAGCCGCCGTGGCTCAGTTGGTTAGTGCGCGGTCCAGCGAGTCGCATGCAGAGCGACGCAAGATCGAATACTGCATGTAGTAACACCTAAAAAAAATAACGGGAAACTCGTTTTCTCTTTCGGTGGCTGTCCTCTCAGGTGGAAATTGCAAACCTCTGAGAGTAAAAATTGCCTATGAAAAAGCTCCCAACCTGCCGTTCGGAACCGGCATAAAACTGTAGGTCCCTTCCACCCGCGTACAAAATTCACACGCACAACACGGGTGGTTGCGGGAAGCTAGGCCTTAGTCTCGCGTAAGCGGGCTGTCGTGCCAATCAATTAATTAAAAAATATTATAAAGTTATAAGTCAAAAAAGTCTGCTTAAATGTTTTCCGGCGTAGAACTGTCTGAACTTTTGGAACGGAGTTACTTACTTAACTGGCCATAAAAACCCGTTACCAGTTTTTTTAGTTTTCTCCAGTTGTCTTCTTCAATTGCTGGAACCAAGAGATGATAAACGTCCTCAACTTGATCCTTTCACTGGAGACACGTTCTGCCTCTTCACTGTCGATATAAAACACGTTTTCGCCGAAACTTTGCCGGAACTTCTAAATACTACCCAAAATGCCATACAAATTAATATAATTTTTGTTATTTATTAAAAAAATAAGACTACATATTTCATTGGAAAACATTTGTCTTTCAATCATTTTGTAAAGAAAAATCGTAATAAAATATCTTCAACTATTGTAGTTCGTGCATCCATGGACCTGAAACGTAGATGGCACCGCTACGTGTCGTCTGATAACAAGACTTTGAGCTTCTAAGGAATCTTTTTGGAATGCAATTCTCAAATTATAAATTTTAAACAAAATGTTACTAATACTCAAACCACAAATAAATGTTCCCTATATGTCAATCAGGTTTGTATTTAGAAAGATCTCCTTTTTTTACTGAACAATTTTTAGCCAACTCTTTTCAATCTTTTCCCCCATCATTGAGTCTTTACACATCTATTTACATATAAATATTATGTGATATTTTGTGAATATTTAGAGTCGAGTTGATATTGAATATTTCACCACATTTTCCATATTTATTGGCAATTATGGTCATACGATACGATATGCATGCGTGTCTGTGTGTGTGTGTGTGTGTGTGTATCGCACAATATGCAAAATGCCGCACGAGTGCATTATGGCAACGCATTACGTTGCGGTTTTCTGTTGTGGTTTAGAAAATTTGCTGAAAAGCATATCAATGCTGCGTTGACAATAATTACAACTACAACTACAACAAAACTACTGTGCAGTCAGCAACAATGGCTGCCATAAAAGTGCAAAGAGACGGCAGCTCTGCAGCGAATATTGTCGTTTTGCTGTTCGATGGAAGGACATGTGATTAGAATACGGATTCAATTTAGATAACAGCGACAGTAACAACAACAACAACTATGAAAAGTAACCACAACTGCGGCAGCAATAAACGTAATCGAAACGTATCACAGCATGTAATGTCAGATTAATTTAAATTGAGCCAAATTGCGAAAATGGCACAATGCGAGCTGTGCAATTACACGAACACACATATCGACACACATACACCCATAGAGTTGCTTATTTGTGTGTGTGTATGGAAGATGCAATTGAGTGCAGTCAACTGATGCACAGTGGGCAGCAACAATAAGCGGCACAAATGACTCCGTGTTAGGGTTGAGAATCTCATTTTGGCTACTAGACTACTGCAGAGTTCTTCAGGCAAAAATCAGCTTAAAACTGGCTCTATCACAACAACCTGCGTCATGGAATACTTATTGACATTTAACTATTGCGACAGTCAGGCAGAAATCGAGACCCCCATTGATACATTTGCTACATCAGAGTTTCTATCGAACTGCTCTGGTCAACTTTTATTAGGTACACAGCCTCATCATAGGCAACTGCGAGGCCGTCGAACTAGAAATTGAGAACCTCTGCCTAATAAGTTATTTCTTACTCTAACTGTTGACGTCAGTCAAACCAGTCAAAACTTCAAACAGTGTTATACCACCAACAGAATCTGGGCGAAAGACCAGTTATGTAAATCTTTTCAAAACAAAACAGCTGATAGAAAAGAAGAAGGAACTCCAGAAATACCTGGCTAAACATGTTGACTGGCTAAACATGTTGACAGACAGATGTCTGGCTAAACATGTTGACAGACTAAGATTAATATATGACGTCTTCTGCTTTTTTTGTCGTTCTGAAGAAGACCAAGAAACAGTCTCACATTTCATGTCCTTCTCTGGCTTGGAAAACTCTTAAAATTTTTGCCTCCACATTCCTTACTAATCTGACTACCCAACTTTCTATTCTAAGCTTTAGAAAGATCACAAGGTTTATAAATATTTATCCTTCAAAGTACAAACCTATTTTTTTAATTATCGGAAGCACTCTTTGTTAATTAGAACCTTTCAACTTTTCACTATCTATAATTGCACATCTATTAAACTTTTTGACTTTAGACAAACTTCTGTTTTGTAGGAAAAGTCTTTGCTAGGAAAAGTCTTAAACTGTTTGGCTCCACGTTCCTTACTAATCTGACTACCCAACCTTCTGTTCTAAACTTTAATCAGATCACAAGGTTTATCAAGTTTTATAATTCCACATCTATTGAACTTTTTAGCTTCAAACAAACCTCTGGGTTGTAGAAAAAATCTTTGTTAGGAATAGACTTAAACTTTTTGGCTCCACATTACTTACTTATCTGACAACCAAACTTTATGCTTTAAACTTAAAAAAAAATCACAAGGTTTATCAAGACTTATCCCTTAGAGAATACACCTTAATTTTTCAATCATCGGAAGCACTCTGTGTAACTTAGAACCTTTCAAGTGTTCATAGTTTTTTCTATAATTGCACATCTATTAAACTTTTTGACTTCAAACAAACTTCTGAGTTGTAGGAAAAGTCTTTGCTAGGAAAAGTCTTTAAATTCTTGGATCCACGTTCCTTACTATTTTGACTACCTAACTTTCTGTTCTAAACTTCAGAAAGACCTTAAGGCTTATCAAGATTTATCCTTCAGAGAATACACCTCTTTCGTCAATCATCAGAAGCACTCTGTGTAGATTAGAAACTTTTCACTTTTTATTGCCTATAATTCCACATCTATTGAACTTGTTGACTTCAAATCAACGTCTGGATTGTACAGGGTTTTCCAACAAGAGGTGTTATTTTGAATCACCCGGTATTTCGGTAGCTGTCACTTTTCAAGCTTTTATTCTTTGACATTTGACAAGTAGAAATTACGCCATTACTAAAAATGGAACGATACACGCTTCAACAATGCATTGAAATTATTAAAATTCACTACAAAAATGGTGAAAATCTTGCAGTCACAGTTCGCAAAACTAAAGCATTTTTGGGTCGTCGTGAAGCATCTTGTCGGACCGCAATACAGAAATTGGTGGAAAAATTCGAGCTGTTGGGAAAAGTTAGTAATGTGAAGAATAAAACCCGTGCACGTCGCTCAAGAACAACTGAGAATATTGCTGCTGTAGCCCAAAGTGTTGAAGAAAACCCAGGTTTGTCGATTCCTCGTCGTTCTTTGGAATTGGGCATTCCAAAAACGTCATTACACCGTATTTTGCATAAAGACTTGGGTCTTAAGGCTTATAAAGTTCAGTTAACACAAGAACTCAAGCCGACCGATCATCAACAACGTCGTGTCTTTGCTGATTGGGTCCTTGAAATGCATGAAAATGATCCGGAATTCCATTGAAAAATCGACTTGACTGATGAGGCCCATTTCCACCTCGGTGGCTACGTCAACAAGCAAAATTGTCGCATCTGGGGCTCGGAACACCCAAGAGTTATTGTTGAGAAGCCTCTCCATTCTCAACGTGTGACTGTTTGGTGCGGTCTATGGTCCGGCGGGGTCATTGGACCTTGCTTTTTCGAAAATGAGGTTGGATCAACAGTTACTGTGAATGGATTGCGCTATCGAGAGATGATTAATGATTTTTTATGGTCGGAGTTGGATGGTATTGATCTGGACAACGTTTACTTTCAACAAGACGGCGCACAGTGGTCGGACTTATATGGGCAAAGCGGTCAAAAATACTTCTAGCAGAGATATCAGCCTGAAACTTTGGTAACTTGTTTTTAAGAATGTGGCAATTATTTCATGTGAAAATGGGCGTGGTCGGACATCTATACGCCTGCCCCATGTAAGGAAATGATAAAAAATTTGTTTCTTTTTTGTTTTTAATGAGAAACAAATTGTTTCCAAGATTTTGCTCGACAAAATTCATATATAGGCAGGCTCAGAGGAGCAACCGGAGGGGGTTGCGGGGTTCAAACCCCCAAATCAAAAAATTGCTTGTGAAAATTATGATCTCAAACAGTATTAGGCCCAAAGTGGTATGCAAAACCCCCCAAAATGAAATCCTGTGTGCGTCACTGTACAGGTAATTAACTCAAAACGGAGCGTGAATTAAAATTTTATGAACAGAAGGTGGAAGCCAGTACCATTGATACATCTCTATCTCTTAGCAGTGTCGAGCGCATATTTCCTTAATTTTTCAACATTTATGTTTTAATCTGAAAACATAGCTTTAGCTTTAACATACAATTTAGCACTTGTATAAATCATATTTTATCTTGATATATCTCAAAATTTGATTAGAAAAAGTTTTCCATACGACACATTTTTAACTGATCGTTCCTGTGGCAGCTATATGTTACAGTTGGGCGATCTTGTTCAAGTTTAGTTATGCGATTCAGTATTACATAGAAATGTCAAATACGACATTTTGTGAGAATGTCTTTCAAAATGCATATCTTGTTATGTAATTTCTTCTGCCAGATTTACTAATTTTCCCACATTGTGGGGTCTGAAACCGCTTTGCTCCATTTTCTCCTTCCACATTTGGACATGAAACCTCTTTAACATTACCAAAAAAAAACCAAAACTGTCCCCACAGAACCTATGATAACAAAAATATTTACATATGTAAATAGTGTCAGCCACCGTATATAAAAATTGGTTTAAAGGTGAAATTAAAATAGAAAAATAAAAAAGTTGAAATACGCATTATATTAACATCACCTTACTTAAAAACAACAACACAAACAAACAACAATACCACCGCACAAAATGCCAAGCTTCTTTTGCACTTCTGGGTTTGCGCCCCATTTTTAATACAGGCACTCAGTCTATGAAAGATTGCACGAAGCCTGGCAAATTCTGGCAGCTGAAACTAACACATTATAATCTTAAAACGTGCCTTAGTATTCGGAAAAAAAGATCAATGGGGGCAACGAGAGGGAACACAACTAAAACTTTAAGTGAAATTCTGGGAGTCAGACGAAAAACACAGAATATAGTAGTTGTAAATTTTGATTTTTGTTTTTAAGTAGACTTCAATTTAAATATATCTCATTAACTAAAATTAAGTTAAATACTTGTATGTTCAATACCCTTTTTATTAATTTTAAATTTGGTGATTTTTTAATAAAGTTTTAACACTTCAAAATTGATTATTGTAAAACGCTGCTCACATTGCACTAATCAAGTGAACAAATGTTCTCACTTCTGATGCTATTTTCAGAAAGTACCGCAAGAATCAAACCAAAAAAAATTTACCGTTAGAAAGCTTGATTATATAGGAGACTATGTAGTTACTTTTCATTTTAAAATTTGGACTTTGAATTTTTTATTTTTGGCCTATGGGAGCGACCACAGTGCGGCGCTACGTGCCACACAAGCAACGAAACCGTTGCTCTTTTACGGGAAAAGTTTCCGGACCGTGTTATCTCTGGAAGAGGTGATCACAATTGGCCACCGAGATCTTGTGATTTAACACCTTGCGACTTCTTCCTTTGGGGCCACGTGAAAAATAAGGTGTACGCCAACAGCCCAGCGTCGATTCAAGACCTCAAAGATAGAATTCGTGAGGCTATCGAGGACATAGGGCAGCCACTTTGCGATTTGGTTATGAAAAATTTCATGAAAAGGATATGGTCCTGTAAGCGTGGTTGTGGAGGCCATTTGGCTGATGTTGTTTTTCATTATTAACGGCATATCTTCCTCTTTATTATGAAATAAACATCCGATCATTTATCTCAAAAAATTTCATTTTTTTTTTAATACCAAAATAACACCTCTTGTTTGAACCCATTGTACTTTGAACATTGTTTTAACATTTTATAAATATTATAAACACGTTTAAAGTTTGGAACATATTTACAAAAATTTGTCGTTTAAAGTAGAAGTATAGGTCTACATTAGGGATTGCAATCCCCGACTAGTTTTACAATCCCAGGATATTTGGGACTGAAGATGGCAATCCCAGAATTTTTTCAGGATTGATTATATTGTTTGAAAACACTAAATCGTTTGTCAAGAATTCAATTGTCCGGGATCCCGAGATTCCAGTTCCTAGACTACATGACTCAGTGCATTCTCCAAAGTTTATATTCGAATCCTTGTGGTTTCTAAGGCCAGAAGTTATATAGTGGCGGCTTCTTAGTTTAGTAACATAATAAGCTTTTTCTTCCTACCTTCCTATCATTCATATTCTTAAGAAAGCTAGTTATTACTCCAAACCAACCTCAAATTTTTTTAGAATAAAATTTGGTTACTTTGTGCCATGTTTTGTTTTGGCATATAAATCTCTCTGATCTCAGATATTATCATCATTATCTAGAAATTTTATGTACCGTTGAAAGCATAAATACTTAACCCACATTTCTGCTGCTGCCACACCCCTTTTTCATTATTTGAAGAGAAAACCAACAATAGAAAAATTTTCTATTCTAATTTTCTATTTTTCAAAACTTGCAACATGCCTTTGTTCAACTTTGGAATATGCAAAATTACACACAACCCTAGTTTTTTTTGTACATGTATTCAATTGCAAACATAGTTCTATACATACATACATCGTTATCTATACATACAAATATATATATTTATTAACAATCAGTGCACATGCAATGCTAAATTTAACCCATACACGGCACGTTAGGCTGCGGTCGTCCATGGCTCATTTCGATGGTGAATCCTCGTACTCCGTGTTGGCCACCACAGCTCGGCAACAATGTATGCATTTTTACACACACACACACAAATACATATGTGGTTTTTGCAAATATTCGCAGCGTTTATCGTTGTTGGCATATTGAGCAGAAAATTGCATAATTGGCTACGCGCTATTTGGCCGCAAATCTCAAACACTGCTTGCGCAATTGAGCTGCATTGAAAAGTTGGGTTTAAATATTTTACTAAATTAAATATCATAGATTTGTATTGTTCCAATAAAAGTACACGATTTACATTTGGTGGCAATGTTCTCCTATGCTTTGAAATTTCACATTTGTCCTCAACGATTGTTCCAATTATTAAAAACGAAAGGTTTTATGATTGTAAAAACAAGCGATTTATTAAAGCAACAATTTCCACACTGAATCATGTTCCGAAATTTCGATTTCAAATGGACAGCAAAAGGAGGCATTTTAATGCCATGCGATTTCTTTCTTTGTGGTTTTCTTAAATCAATCAATCAATTCATGAGATATAACGCTTCTTGAATGAAATCCAACAGCCAAATCTTTATCAAAATGTCATAGAAATAATGCAATTCGTACTAATACGAAACTAGCCAAGCTCACTGCATACATTTGATTTAATTAAAATGTTTTAACTTGTACTTTATTCTCTTTATTTGAGGAGCTTTGCTTTGATTAAGAGCAACTTTGCCCAAATACATTCACATTTGTACCAGTCATGACTTTATCACGTCCAGGAACCCTTCCTAACATAGCTAAGAACCCAACAGGCCAATCATGTCGACGAGTTCAGCCTACACTTACCAAATCTGAATTTTATCCGCTCAGTTCCAGGTTTTCTTCAATGTCTCTGCATCTTCCTTTTCAAATTCGGTCAAACATGATTGTTTGAACTGATTTTTCAAATGCTGAACCAAAGAACATTACCTAATTTTCAATCTGAACTGATTTTAACCGAAAATCGAAGCCGTTTAAACCATTAGAACCTCAACGGACTTTTTTATAAACTTTTTTTTGGCGAAAATGTTTTAAGACCCAGTGTTGCCAGATCAAGAGATTTCATCCTAGATTAAGGAGATTCTTGGCTTTTTAGGAGAGTTTTTAGGAAGAAGAATTGTTTAGGAGAAAGTTTAGGAGATTTATATTTTATGTTTGGGGATTTTTCGGATCCTTAGTGGATTTTTGGGAGATTTTTGGAAAACGAAGTATGATGTATTAGGAACAAAACATATTTTGTCAACTATTTTAATAGTCAAAGCACCCCATTCTGTTAACAATTTTTAAGCTTACAAAATGTAAGCTCGTTCCATGTCGTTCTTACTTATTGCTGTCACTATGAAATCCCGCCAAAAATGGCACTTTTTGTTTCATTCATTTGTTATGTGTTTTGTTGGGCCGGCCTCATTAGTACAGCGGTTAGCGCGCTGGCTTCTCATACCAAAGGCCCCAGGTTCGATTCCTGGCTCGGGCTGGTGAAAAACTCGTCTACTTCTACCATGAATCCACATGAAGGGAATGCGAATTACAAGAATCGCACAAGTGCGCTGGCAAAACCTCCAAGTGTGAACGAGAAACTGCCAATCGCCGTTCGTATTCGGCGTTAAACTGTAGGTCCCCTCCCTCCCTTTCCCCATCCGCTTGAAATGTGTGCTGTAACATATTGAAACGATAAACCACTCTGTTCTGAATGCTTTTCTATGCACGAATGCTTTTCCAAGCATACTTTTAGGCATGCACTTTCACGTATGGAAAATTTGGTATAATTCGCTTGGATAGTCCGATATGGCAAGGATGGTTCGCGAAAGGTAATGAACTTTGCTAGAACAATCGAGATAGAAAGTACAACAGGAATGTGTAAGAATCTTCGACGCGATAAGAAAACTAGTATAAAAGCAGCAGTGGCACCGCAAGGGGTCGAGTCTGTGATGAGCAAGCAAAGTGGCAAAGTGTAATTCTAAATAAATAAAGTAAATAAAGTGATTGTTAGTTTCTGACTGCGTTTTGCGCTGAATAATTGAAGTTGTTTTTTTTCAAACACTATCCAAACGAACCTTGGAATTTTCGTAACAATATGTTGGCAAAACAATGTTGCATACACAGTTCAAAAACGGGTGAAATATGTGGTATTACAATGGGCCTTTCGGGCCCCCGAGTGTGTCTCTTATAGAGGCAGCCACCGCAACCTAACCTATGTGTTTTGTTTTTGTTGTTAAGCTGAAGATAAATAAAAAAAGGCTGCATTAAAAAAAATTATATGTATGTATATATTTTTATTTTTATTATGAGATGCTTAATTCCTTTAAAATGACGCAAATTAAAAAAAAATTAATTTTAGGAGATTTTTTCAACTTTTGTGAGGAAATTTCAGTATTTTGTTTTTAATTAAGGAAATCATTTAAGGTATCTGGCAACGCTGTTACGACCTAAACTTTTCTGAACTGTGGAATGAGCACGAATTATAATGTCCAAATCGATTAATGAAAAGCAAGAATAATAAAAATCAATATGAAATAATTTCGATACCATTTCTTTTTTCAAAAGAATTTGTAAAGTTGCCTGAAGAATAAGGTTAGGTACGGATGGCAGCTTAAGTAACTCAGATAGGCCAGATTTGCTTCATTGTGTTATCACATAGAGAATGTAAGGACCCTGTCCCTGTTTCCCCCCTGTCCCTTCTTTTAGATGCAAGAGCCAAACCATTGTAATTGCCTTACAAAACAGACAATGTTGTTGAAGTCAACGGTTGACAGATTAACCAGATCATTCAGAAATTCGATCGATAAGGTGGCAGAATTTTCTACTGACAAGAACTCGACAGACAAGGAAACGTTTCTTCGCGTCTTCAAACAGTCTAGCGACTCCACTCGACTAATGAAATTCGCAGAATTCAGCTACATTTTAATTAATTTCATTTCTTTTTATTAGTATGAATAAACATTTTTCTATTAAAATATTAGTAAACAATTTCAAAGACATTTGAATAACGTTTTTTTTTGTGTACATAGTGTCATCATTGTGGTAATTATTTGTAAGATTTTGGTTTCGATAACATCTTCACTCTTCTTACAACACACTTTTCATTCAACACAAAACCCCACTGCATCGAATTCTGTTAAAAGTTTGATGTTTAAAAGTTTCAAAGCACATTGCAAAAGTCGAAACTAGCAACAATGTTCGGCCTAAGCTACAAAAACTAAACGGCTAAGCGGCTTATCTGCTCAAAAGAGTGGCCAAGCAAATGCAATATGTTGTTGTTGTTGTTGCCATATCAGAAGCCAAAGCAACAGCAGCGGAAGAAGTTTCGGTTTTGTCGTTTTGCATTGAAAATTGCAAACAAAGAAAACTCATTTCGTAAATTACGCACACACACGAAGCGGCCGAAGATGAAAGCGTTTTGGCAAACTTGGAGCATTGTCAAAGCTACTCACAACTGCCTCAGCCACGGCCCACTTCGGCCAGTGTTGCTGCGGTGTTCCTTTTGATTGTCACCTGCTCATTTAGCTTCCAACAATGTGGCCCGCATATTTTGCATTTCACTTTTGCCTCTGCCCCGACCAAATTAAGTTTTGATAATTCCTAATAATCTATTCAGCAAAAGTTTCTCAAAAATTCTGTACATCATTTGTGCAGTTTGTGCGACGCTTCGACTCGCCGCGCCACGCCACGCGCTCACCGCAGTCCTGACAATGTTGTGTACATATTTTTTCTTTTACTTCCGGGGGATTAAGCGCTCGTACACACACACACATACACCAAACACATACACAATGCTGCAAACTTGCCGCCCGATAAGGGACAGAACAGCCGCCTGGCGATCGCTGGCCCCTTGTGGCTGTGGCTGCCGTTAATGAATTGTTTAGCAGTGTAAATGGAAGCTCTGAGATTTTCTGCTTATCAGTTTTTCATCGTGAACAGAAAATGTGGCAGGAGTTGTGTTCATTCTGGCGGTTTTTACTGGGAGTAAGACGCGATTTTTTAAGCTATATTTGAGGTTGAGTGAAGTCTCTCAAGATTTCAGGCAGCATTCAGTTATTATATATAATTTCAGATATAAATATTACATACTAGCAGAGCCCCGCGGCTTTGTACGCAAGTTTGAAGTCAGTGGGCCCAATAAATCAAGCTCTTCTTAACTCTTTGTTGATCCAGTCAGATTTTTATGAAAAAAAATTATCTAATTATTTCTCATTTAAAGTGCCTTCACCACATTTGACATCAATTAAAGCATTAAGTCATGTTTTTCCATACAAACGTTCAACCCATTGTTGACCCTGTTAGATTTTTATTTTCGAAAAAATAAAAACTGCGTCGAATTATTTCTCACTCAAAGTGCCTTCAGCACATTTAAAGTCAATGGACCCATTAACTCTTGTTTTTTCACAGTTTCTCCATACAAACCCTTAACCCATTGTTGACCCCGTCAGATTTTAATATTGAAAAAAGTTAAAAACCCGTGTCGAATTTTTTCTCATTCAGAGTAATTTCAGCACATTTGAAGTCAATGGACCCATTAATTCTTGTTTTTTCACAGTTTCTCCATTTAATTAGTTTTAATTTAATTTAATTAATTTTAATTTTTTGAAAAAATTCAAAACACGTATGGAATTTTTTCCAAATTTCTGCTTAATTTCCTACTTTCACAAAGTTTAAGGTCCAAAGGCGCATAACATTTTGTTTCTCCATACAAACGTTTAACCCATTGTTGACCTTGTCAGATTTTTATTTTCGAAAAAAAGATATGTCGAATTATTTCTCACTAAAAGTAAGTACTATCACCAAGTTTGAAGTCAAAAGGCGTAAAAATGATATTTTTTTCATAAAAATTTTGATCCCTTTATTCACCCCTTTAAGTTTTGATTTTAAAAATAGAAACACATGTCAAATTAGTTTTTATTTCAAGTGGTTTCAACTGGTTCAGGGGTTCTTCGTAATTTTTCCATATACAAACCTTAACCCTTGGTTCGATTTGATTGATTTTCGAAAAATTTCAAAATATGTGTAGAGCTATTTTTGATTTTAAGTATTGTCACAAAATTTGAAATCAATAAGCCCATTAAATCCCGTTTCTTCATACGACACCTTAACCCTTGTCTTGTCCTTTTAATGTTTTTCCATGCAAACTTTCAACCCTTCGTTGACTCAGTTAAATTTCGATTTTCAAAACGCTAAAAAAAATGTGTTTGATTATTTTTTATTTCAAGTGTTTTCATTAACTTTGAGTTCAACAGGCCAATTGGTTCAGGGTCTTTTCGTAATCTTCTCGTATAGGAACCTTAACCCTTGGTTCACTCCGTTAATTGTTGATTTTCGAAAAATTGAAAGATATGTGTAGAACTATTTTTGATTTGGAGTATTTTCACCATATTTGATATCAATAATCCCATTAACCCTTTCGGGATGGAGTTTATGTGAAATCCAAAATACTCTTAGTAGAAATATTCTCATGCCATGCATGTTGGGATTAGAAAATTATATTGAATGCTCACAAATTCTGAACTTTATGCGAGAACACCGAAATTAAAGAAATATTTTGCCGTCGTAAGATTTCAATAATTGTTTTGAGGGGCTTAAAAACTTGCTGGGACGTTTTATCCCAGTAGTCCCGAAAGGGTTAAACCACTTTTCTTCATATAACATCTTAACCCATGTTTTGCCCTTTTAAATCCCGAATTTCAGAAAAATCCCGTCTGAGCGGAAATCAATTTTTCAGTTCAAATTTCATATTTGTAGCTTTTGCGGTCTGAGTTGGGCTATGATGATTCAGTCAGTCAGTCAGTCAGGACAAACAATTATATGTATGAAGTAAATATGTAATATATAGTAATAGTATTGCACATATGTAGTGCAATCATCTACTGGCACTACAGACTTTTAACTGCACTTTCAATGCAATCAAACTCTCGAACATGATTGCAGCATGTAAACTCCTAACCTCAACTGCTCAGTTTCCCAACTTCACTTTTCATAAAATACCAAATTTACTGCAACTAAACCATTAACAAGCAATTGCCAATGAAAAAGCCAACAACAACAACAACAACAACAACACCAAGATTAGCTGCAACAGCATTGAGGCCCAAATGACGCGACGATTACGCGCGCACAACACTCAACGAACGTCGAAAGACGGCCGCCCATCGGGTAATTGACTCCAATTAAATAAGACTCAACACCTTGACGGTTCAGCACCCGTGGTGCCTGGTGCCGGCTGCCGGCACCAGCAGCGGCTGGTCGTCTTCCAATGCCGTTGCGGAACTGCGCAGCTTAAGGATTCCGTTTCCGTGGCGCCATTGCTCAGTCCACAACTCGCTGGCTGGATGACTGCGTCGTCTGCTGCAGCTTGCCATGTTTCCCATTCTTGTTGTTGTTGTTGTTAGTGTGCCATCGAGTGAAGCACTTAAAGTGGCGTTAATAATGAAGCAAATTTCTGCCTTCCTCGGGCGCCGTCTGGAGAAAGGCAGATAAAATAAAATATTGTAGGAAAAAAAAAGCGGCGGCAAAGAAAACGTACGTACGCAGCGTAATAGCTGCGATACGGATACGGAAGTCCAATTAGTTGAGTCGAGCTTCCGCCAAGAAAAGCAAGAACAAGCAAGCACAGGACAGCCGCACAGTGCAGATGACGTCTCCGAGGCCGAAGCAACACGGACGCTGGTGGCGCTAATTGCACAGCTCCCCCCGACGGCGAGCGCCGAGAAATGGCCGCGTGGCGCTGCTGCTGAAGCTGCAGTTGTCGCTGTCTCGGTTGCTGCGGCTGTCGGTGATGGCATCAATTGCGCAGCGGGCAGCATTTGTCGGTGACAGCGCAAAGGTTCGATTTCCTCTATTTTCTATAAATGGCCGGGGCGGCACATTGGCATCGCACCTCGCAACGTGTCGACGGCCACTAATGAACGTCTCAACGTGTGTGCGCGTGAAATGTGCCTCAGACGTAAGGTATCTTGGTTTTCTCATGGCTTAGCCGCAAACGATTTGATATAATTTCCATATTTATGCGCGTTTAGGGCATCGTTTGTTCGAATTCTTGCATCTCGTTTTAGCTGCGCGCACACTTTCGTATTTTATGTTATCTATTTTTCATTGTCCGGCGTCCAATCAGCTGGCATTTATGTGAGCATTATGCATGCACATAGATTTGTATGTAAATATATCATACATACGCAGAACATAGTCGCCGAGTACCCAGCTTTGCCCGGTTTAAAATAGTGCAGTCAGAATTTCTTAGTACAAATGCGTATCGCTTGTTTGCAGTATTTACGGCTGATATTTCATTCCGAAGCTGAAAATTGAATTCTAGGGACAGTCGATTGAACAGCAAAGATATTGCAATCGATAATATTGGTCTCTGTAGCAAACTTCTACCTAAAATTCTAATTCTATATACTTTATAATTGTTTGTCCTGACTGACTGATTAACTGATTCACATTCGCCCAGACCAAATCGCTCAAACTAAAAACATAACCTTTTTTTGTAGACTCACTTTAAAAAATTAGAGGGGGAGGTCCCTATGATGGCCTTTTTTGAAGCTAGGGTCCTAAAAGGGCAAAACATAGAGTAAGGTGTTGCATAAAGGAACATGATTTAATGGATCTATTGATTTCAGACTTGGTGAAAATATTCCAAATCAAATCGATGTGTATTTTTCCAATTTTCAAAAAATTAAATTCTTACAGAGTGAATAATTGACTAAGGTTTGTAGGCGGAAAGACTATGAAAGAAACATGACGCGATTAGCCTATTGATTTTGAAATTGGGAAAGCTCTTGAAATAAAACATCATTAAAAGAAAACTCAAAGGAGGCAACCATGGGCTAAGAAATTGTATGGGAAAACATGATTCATTGAGTTTATCAAACTTAGTAAAACCACTTCAAATGAAAAAGTTAGTAAAAGTAAAAGTTACTTCAAAGTTAGTAAAATCCCTTCAAATAAGAAATAATTCGAAAACAAAATCAAAATCTGACGGATTTGTAGACGGGAAAACTATGAAAGAAACATGAACCGATGGGCCTATTGACTTTAAAATTGGTTAAAACACTTGAAATAAAAAAATAGTTTAAAAAAATTCGAAGGGGTCAACGATGGGTTAAATGATTATATGGGCCAACATGATTCATTGAGTTTCTTTGACTTCAAACTTAGTAAAACCATTTTGAATGAGAAATAATTGGAAAAATGTTTTTTTCTTGAAAATATTTATCTAACGGATTATCACTTCAAATAAGTAATAATTCGATAAGTGTTTTTTGTTTTCTTGAAAATCAAAATGTGGTCGAGTCAACTATGGGTTAAAACTTTGTATGAAGAAACATGATTTAATGATTTATTTTTCTTACTTAAAATTTGGTAAAAATGCTTCAAACTATAAAGAAACCGACACGTGTTTTTCACTTTTTCGAAAATCAAAATCTGACGTGGTCAACGATGGGTTAAAATTTTGTATGAAAAACATAATTCATTGGGTTTCTTTGACTTCAAACTTAGTAAAACTACTACGAAAAAAAAACACGTGTATTTTTTTTTTAAATTCAAAATCTGGCCGGGTCAATGATGGGTTAAATGTTTGTATGAAGAAAAGAGATTAAATGAATTTTTTTACTTAAAACTTGGTGCTCTAAACCGAGAAGTGTTTTTCATGTTTTTGAAAATCAAAATCTGACGTGGTCAACAATGGGTAAAAGTTATATAAAAGTATGTATAAAGAAATATGATTTAATGAATTTTTTTACTTAAAATTTGGTGAAAGTGCTCTAAATAATAAATAGAACGACAAAAATTTTTCAATTTTTTCAAAAATAAAAATCTGACGTGCTCAAAAATGGGTTAAAAATTTGTATGGAAAAACATGATTCATGAGGAATCTCAATTCTACAAATATTTTTTTAAAATTAAAATCTAACGAGTGAATGATTTTATGTAGAAATATGATTTAATGAATTTTTTTACTGAAGACTTGGATATGTTTTTAATTTTTTCGAAAATTAAAACGATGAGTTGAGAAGTTTTAAAGGGAAGCATGATTTAAAAGGTCAATTGACTTAAAATTTAATAAAAGCACTTTAAATGAGAAACACTTAGACAAGTATTTTTTAATAAAAATCTGACGAGGTCTAGAAAATGTTAAGAGAAACTTGATTTATTTGATTCATTGACTTCAGACTTGGAAATAATACTCAAAATCAGAAATAATTCAATGCATGTTTTTCAGTGTTTGAAAATCAACATCAGACAAGGAAAACTTTGTAGAAGTTTATGTGAAAAACATAACCTTAGATTGTATTTTAAAGTGAGTAAAGATTTCTTCAATCGAATCCTAAATCCTCCATAGTATAGTATATAGCAAAGCAATAACAATAGCAGTCGTTAGAAAGTTCTTTGAAGTTCTTTGAAGATCTTCATCTCTGATTTCCTCTTCAGATATCCCAGTATCACAGAATTCTACATCAGATACGAGTAGTTATAAAGTAAATGGTCACATATAGACCCTTATTGGGTCCCTAACGATACCAGATGCAGATCCATTTATGAGTTTTATAGTAATTACGACATGACTAATAATTAATAATAATTGATTGGCACGACAGCCCGCTTACGCGAGACTAAGGCCTAGCTTCCCGCAACCACCCGTGTTGTGCGCGTGAATTTTGTACGCGGGTGGAAGGGACCTACAGTTTTATGCCGGTTCCGAACGGCAGGTTGGGAGCTTTTTCATAGGCAATTTTTACTCTCAGAGGTTTGCAATTTCCACCTGAGAGGACAGCCACCGAAAGAGAAAACGAGTTTCCCGTTATTTTTTTTAGGTGTTACTACATGCAGTATTCGATCTTGCGTCGCTCTGCATGCGACTCGCTGGACCGCGCACTAACCAACTGAGCCACGGCGGCTGTCGACATGACTGCTTCTGGAAAACTTCACTTCATTCTGTCCTGTGAACTCAAATGCCCCCAAAATTGAAAAAACAGAGAAGCTTCATGTGCCTTGCTTTCAATACAAAATTTCGTTTTGATTCAGTTTTTCCTTTCGAAGATGGAACATGCAGACAAAAATTTATACATATAAATGTTAAATATATGCAAATGCAATGATGTAGATTTGTCTGATTATTTGTAAGTGTGTGTGTGTTTTGAAACGGTGATAATGAAAAAATAATAGATTTTTATGCATATCGAATCAAAATCCCAGCATTTAAAGCCTACAAAATTGTATTATTACCCTACACTGAGTAGTAACGGTCACTTTATTTTCAAATGTCAGCTTACAACGTAGTAATTGAGCATTCTTTGAGTGTTTGGTATAAGAAAAAAAAAATTATAAAAAAATCAAAATAAATATTTGTATAATAATTTATTGTTGTACAAATAAAATAAAAATGAAAAAATAAAAAATTAAATTAATAAAAAATAAAATTGAACTTAGAAGTACACCTAATTCTGTTTTTACACGGTTTTGATTTAACACGGTTAGAAAATTAAAAAATTTCAATTTTTCGTGCTAAATAGAATCAAATCATGTAAAAAAATTAAAAATTTTTTTATTTTCAAACCGTGTTAAATCAAAACCGTGTAAAAACAGACCGTGTAAAAACAGAATTAGGTGTATTGCTAAGGTTGGATCTGTTCGTTCTGTTGTTCAAGTTGTTATCTCAACGATTCACAACCTAACACAAAAAACTTTCGGAATCACCACCGTGTTGCGCTCTCAGTCAATGCCTGATTTGACTTTTCTGTGGGGGCTCCACATCTGTCAGTAATATAACCTCAAAACTTGTTATCATATCTGTTGGGGACTACGCTTGCATGGTCAAGCTCCTGTATGGATAATGATTGAAGGTCAACGACGGGACTGTGTCCAATATGAGAAGAAAAGTGCAGCGCATAAATCAGTCGCTTTGAGCCAACGAAAACATTCTTGTGTAGCGCTCTTCGAAAGCAAAAGTCAATCCCACGAAGCCTATCACTAACACCCAATGCCTTATTTGAACGCTTATTACAAATTTCAAGCTCAAAGTCTGCTAAAATGGTGGCGCAGTCGAAGTCGACAAAGGACACCAAGCCGCGGGCTCAGTCAGGTGCCGAGTGTAGGCAAACACATTAACAACCAACTGAGGCATGGCTGCCACTTGCTTGTTTGTGTAATGGTGTTAGTGCAAGATATTCGTTTTGCATATCGTATGGCGCATTCAAGGATATAGTAGCAAGCGCCGTTACTCTATGGCGCCCATTACTCTGCTGCGTTGTGTCGAGTGTGTAAAGTAACGCGGCGTTGTGAACATTTGAGGTTAGGTTGAGCTTTTTTTTGGTTTCGATTTTCAGTTATCAGTTTCTTTTTTTAACATTTTGCCTCTTGCAGTCGATTTGTTTGACTTTTATGTGCCGCATCCATGGTAGTGAAAAGGGCTGGGGTGCTGTTCTGGATTTGTGCCTACAGTGTGGTGTGGCTGTCTACTCAGTTCGGTGAAAGACAACATGTGGGGACAAAAATATTTACCATAGCATACGAATTTTTTACAAGTTCAACAACTTCTAGAGACGCTTCATAGTTGGCCCATTCACATTTTTTACATTGTTCGGCTTTTGCTGATTTACCTAACTTAAAAAAGCATTATGCCACAAAAGCCAACAACACTGTGCAACAAAATCCAATTTTGCCTATAAACATGAAAACAGTTTCCAATGTTCTTTTATATAACTTCAAGTCGTATGAAAATCGCTGTAGCATGGTGTCATATTCAAAGGTAAAATTGAATTGAAATTGATTTTACATTGTTTTTGTTCTTGTTTTTGTTGTTGTTATTATCATTGTTTATGCTGCTTGTTTTTGTGGTTGTTGTTATTGTTTTGCCGATAAGCAAAATATAACGAAATTTCAATTTGTGCGCCATAAATGAGACGCACAAGCTGCGGTACCAGCCGCTTCCCACATCCTATCACGCCCCCCACTCCTCGCCCTCTCGCCCTATCACCTCTCATTCAATCTTCGATGCCATCACCCGCACATTTTCGTTGCTTAGTTTCTCGAAATTGAATGTTAAAATGTACGCTGCAGCTTGATTTGCTTAAGTATTTTTATACTTTATTTTTTTTTACAAAATTTTCGGGTTATTTTCCTGTCTCTTTAGGCTTCCCACTCCTTCTCCCCTGCTTGCCCCCACTAAAATTTCAATAGCAATTGCCGCTTTTAGTGGCTGGGATTGGTTTCGTGCCGCTCGCAATTCAATTGTTTACCGCTTTTTCGATAAGGTCTGCTTTTAGGCGCCCAGACTGCGCATGTGAAAAGGGTTAAATTGAATTGTTGTTATCCTTGGCAAATGCCAGGCAGGCGCTGTTATCCCGTGGAAATGCTTACATTACACACGCACACTTAGCTGTGTGGCGCACGGAATTGAATTTATTGCCTGACAGCTGAAATGCCTCAATTACCACCCAACCGAATTACTTGCCGAAATATTTACGCAGTGTTTATTGCAATCACCCATTTGTGTTGCTAAAACGAAAACCTTCCCATCCCTCAACCGAATGCATCGACATATACGGAAAGTCAACCATGAAAGTCAGTGTTGTTTATATTTAAATGGATGAGCCATGGAGTCCTTAAGGGTTGAGAGCAGCAACAATTATGCAAGTGAAATTGTAGCGCAATATTTAAATCATTTAGTTGTGTTTTTAGAAAAAGTGTGATAAGTTTTTATGGTCTTTGTTATGTGGAAAGTTTCGATCTTAAATTGAAAAATCAGTCTAGTCACTCTCTCTATTCTATTTAAGTTTTTTCCCAAACACTTTTGACCCAATGAAGTCAAAAGTCCGCCATCAGTTCTTGGGATGTGCTTTGTAGAGTTGCACAACTATTGATAGTCTTCTTCTTCTTCTTCTTCTTCTTCTTCTTCTTCTTCTTCTTCTTCTTCTTCTTCTTCTTCTTCTTCTTCTTCTTCATCTTGACTGGCACGACAGCCCGATTACGAGACTAAGGCTTAGCTACCCGCAACCAACCGTGTTGTGCGTGCGAATGTTTTTACAAGGTTTGAAGGGATCTACAGTTTTATGCCGATTCCGAACGGCGAGTTGGGACCTTTTTCATAAGCAATTTTACTCTGAGAGGTTTGCCATTTCCTGCTGAGGAGAGGACAGCCGCCGAAAAAAAAATTGTTTTTCTTTTTTTTCGGTGTTAACGAAACGGAGTATTGAACTCGCGGAGCCTTGACTCGCGGCCCAACGCACTTGCCAGCTGAGCTACGGCGGCTCAGTATAGTACAATCGATAATATCGATGGTTTTATTTTGACACCACTATCGATAGTTTTTTGGACACTATCGATACTATTGGTTTTTTGTGATGTGACGGCAATGCCTCCAGAATATTCTATGAGGGCAGTGCTGCCAAGGATCTATCGCTTATTATTCAAATAACTATGTGGGTGCCAGAAGATGGATTTGAATTTGGCAGGACTTAAATTTTAAATTCAAATATGCAATGTTTAACCTTTTCGACCCCAAAGTTGCCTGAGAGCAACTTCACCTATTTGTCATCTTATAACAAAAGCTACGATTGATTTAAGGGTTTAATTTAAGTAAGCACCAACAAATTAACATTTTAGAAGTGAATTCAAAGCAACTTATAACAATTTTGCTGTTGTTCCTAAAATAATTTCAAATAATTTGCAGCAATACCAGGGAAAGTTTGTGTTCTAATTGAAGTCTACGAATTGGGCGTGTTTGATCCAAACCCTGTTTCTCTAATAATGATTAAAAAAATCAAAAAGTGATAATTTTGTGTTCTTCCATAAATATTATATAATTTTTTCTGTAACTAAAAAATATTGATACAAAATTTATTTAACCCGTTTTAAGCTAAAATTGTTCAATAGTAAACTAGCTCTAGAACTCTAACAAAGAGGCGTGGCCACTTCAAATATTGTGTGCCCACTTCTACCAAAAAGTAATATCGAGACACAGGATAAAATTCGGGGTCGAAAGGGTTAATAAAACAGCTGTAGTCTTTACTTATTGCTAACGTTCAAGTTTGCTATGTTCAATTCGCATTGGTGGCATTGCGAATTCGAGAAAGTCAAGCATAATTTATTGTGTAAAAAATAATTAAAATTTTTTCTTTCTTCTGGGTGAATATAAATTATATAAATTCACTGTTGGAATGGATTTTTCAGTACAATTGCCGGATGTTCAATTGGGTAAACGCGTGAATATAAATATATGAAAAAATTTTCAAATTCTATAATTTCGCTATTTTTCACTCCAACTATTGAATATATTGAATGGGCCAACTATCGATAGTTTCAATAATGAACAGAATCTGGTTGATTATGTTGCATTTCTGCTCTTGGACTCATCTAATCTGACTGAATGACTGATTCAACATCGCACAGCTCAAATATGAAATTTAAACTGTAGGTACATCTTAAAAAATGAACCTCTGCTAAGACGGGTTTTTTCATAATTCGGGGTCTTAAAGGGCAAAACATGGGTTAAGGTGTTGTATGAAGAAACGCGAGGCTTTGCTAGTGTTTGCTATTTTGAAGTAGTGGGCTCTTAGTCCAAGTTCTCATGTCATGTGTGGTATTTCCATTTTTTCTCTAACTCAATTTTCCTTTAAAAATATATAAATTTGTTTGCTTTTGCCACACCGAACCCATCACGAACACAGAACACATGAGACCCGTCCAAGCAGCAAAAAATTTGATTTCCATCCAATTTTATCCACTAGCCACATGCAGTTGTGTAGTTCTCCATTGAAGTATTCGGCATTAAGCCACTTGTTTCTTCGCCTTTCGTTGCTTACTTCAACTAGAGATGTGTCAATACTGCACTGTTATCGGTATTTATCAGTTTTGTACAGTTTCAAAGATTGAACATATACTTGAAATACAAGTTATATTGAATGAAGAATTACTAATGCTTCACTGTTATCGATATTTTGCCAGTTTTGTATGGTTTTAAATATTGAAAATGTATTTCAAATGCAAATTGCTTACTTCAACTAGAGATGTGTCAATACTGCACTGTTATCGGTATTTATCAGTTTTGTACAGTTTCAAAGATTGAACATATGCTTCAAAAACTTCAAATAATATTGAATGAAGAATTACTAACTCTTCACTGTTATCGAAATTTGGCCAGTTTTGTATGATTTCAAATATTGAAAATGTATTTCAAATGCAAATTGCATACTACAACTAGAGATGTGCCAAGACTTCACTGTTATCGTTATTTATCAGTTTTGTACAGTTTCAAAGATTGAACATATACTTCAAATGCTTCAAATTATATTGAATGAAGAATTACTAATGCTTCACTGTTATCGAAATTTGGCCAGTTTTGTCAGTTTGCCAGTTTCAAAGAAATAGGAAATACATTTCAGTATTTCAAATGCAAATTATATTGAGTAAGAAATTGCCAATGCTTCACTGGTATGGACAGAAATAATCAGTTTTGTATATTTTTAAAGATTGAAAATATACTTCAATGTACAGTCATACCCACAAAAACTAACTAATCGAATTCCAAGCTTGTTTATAACTTGGCGCGAGGCACTTTTTCAAAGTACCAGAGTTGAGCTGCCGTATTCATACCTTTTCTCGCATCCAGCTCCCTTTTCTTCTTTCCAGATCTCTGCCACATTCGCCGCTAAAACTTGGCCAAAGTATCGATGCCAAAAGTACTTTGTTCGAAGACAACGCATTGTGTTCCTATTCGATTACCCATTGAGCGGCCCATCCCTAACAATCAACACAAATGCAAATTCGCTACCGCCTATGCATCTCCTTCGCTGCCCTCCCTCTCCACTCCCTAACTGCAGCCACAGCTGCTGTGCACATCGTCTAATTCCCATGTTCGCCTCACCGGTGCTCGTGTTGCACAAATTTCGCCCCGAGCGACAAGCGGCAGTCAGCTGAACGCATGCACTTTTCTGCCAAACAAACAATGAGCAAACGATGCGTGCATTGTGCAAAATCAAAAACCCCACAAAAAACTGTTGCACAAAACGAACATTTCCTGATACTCCAGGCGGCCGACTTCAACTCCGAGTTCCCGTCACGCACAGCGCTCACATCTCTGCACGAATGCACCACGCACCGCTGCCGGACACACGCTGCGTCCACTCGTTCACTCGGCATATGCGCTCACTGGCGCACTGTCCGCTGCACACTGGCCAACAAATGGCCGCCGGTCACTCGGGACTGTGCTGCAATTCAATGTGTGTGCATTTTCGGCATTTCGTTGCGTTCCACTTTTCATTTCCTACACAGATTGGCGAATTCGCCGGCTCGAAGCGCTGCGACTTTTTTTTGCCATCGCTCTGTGCATTGGTCCATTGGTTTCGTTGCCCAGCAAAGCATTAAAAAACTAAACGCTGGCAATGGTCATTTGCAAAAATATTTAGAAGCAGCATTTTCTTGACGATATGTGGAAATGAAACTAAAAAAAATAAAAGACTTTTGTGTTTTTTGTTAGTCCAACTGCGTGTGGGTTTGTCAGCAAAAAATCTGGAAATTTATATTACAGCTAAAAGATCTCAATGAATTTTTTCTTTAATAATACAGAAGAATCTATTTTTGCATAGCTGTTAATGAACATTTTTGAAAAATAATTTCAAAAAATTAAGTAATTAATGATAGTCCTAACATTCCAAGACGGACACGCTGCCTATTGAAAACCCAAGTTTCCGAACGTTCAGCGTATTTCATAAGAACTGCAATGCATTCCATAAGAAAGCCTATGGGGGACACTAGTTTCAAAGGTAGAGTTGATTTTTTTTTTTAAAGGCGAACTCTAAGGAAACTTAACTCACTGCTAGGCAACTCTTAACAGGTTGGGCAGTGAAGGGAAGCCCTCCTCGATCTAATTCATGGAGTAGTTAGTCGTTACTCTTAATAGGTACCGGCCAGAACATTGAGAATAAGGCAGGCAGAGAAGGAGTTGGGAGGATCCGCTCTTAATTACCGAGTTGCATTAGAGCTCTGCATACCATTTATCCTTTTTAAAAACGAAATTTCTAAGGACTTCCAACCTACAGTAAACAGCAGGTGTGAGAGTTTTGAATCCTGAAGATTTTGCATATCTGTTTTTTGGCCAATACGATCTTACTGAATACTGAAGTAACGGACCGCCCAGCGAAAAAGGGTGCCTTACGCCCACTGATAGGCCCGGAACCATTATGTGGACTACCAAGAGGACAAATTCAAGAATGGTTACGGAAATGGGTTGACCAGGAATTTACTAACCAATGGACCAACACAACGGGACTACGGCAGGCAATACAATTCCTGGCTCCGGACAGAGGGATATCCAACAAACTCCACAAGCTAAACCGAGAGGACCTTCGCATCCTCACTGGGTACCTAACAGGGCATTGCTCACTTAGGTACCATCTCAAAAATATGGGAATATCCTCAAGGGATGTGTGCAGGATATGCGAGCTATTACAGGAAACATCACTCCACATTCTATGCGAATGTCCTGTACTCAGTAGAAAGAGATTTCTCCAGTTTGGTCAGGCGTCTATACCGCCATCAACCATCTGGAAACTTCAACCCCAAAAAATGCCAAAATTTATAAAAAGCCTTAACTTGGACGTTTAAAACAAAGGCTGCACAAAAGATCAAATTGGTCGTAGTGCACTGTAGCCTATATAATAATAATAATAATCAGTAGAACTGGTGAACAGGAAACGGGATGAGCCGAGCAGACTAAATATGATTCCAACATAACAGACTTCTGGCCAACATTAGCCAAGTGGCTGCCTTTAGTGGCTCCGTTTTCCATCACTTTTTCAAGCGACTTGGGCGGAATGGCGATGATTTAAGCTTGTGAATGGTCTAAAGCTTGCTGGCGTACACTTTGCTTTTCAAATAACCCCACAAAAAGAAGGTTTCAAATCTAGAGATCTGGATAGCCCGTCAATGTCAACAATTTTTGACACCACACGTTCAGGAAACTTTCTTTTCAGAAACCGAATTATTTGATTTGCAGTATGGCCGTCTTGTTGGTAGCAGTACTTATCCAAACCTTTTCGCACATTTGTGGGCAGACAACATCCACTGATATCGCTTCCCATCGACTGTTTTGCCTTCTCTGAAAAAAATGGACCAACGAGCAAGTCCAAGCAGTCACTTTTTGGTCATGCAAGAATTTTTCATGGATTCTCCGTTTTCCAAATGCGGTAATATTGCTTGATGGCATATCGACGATGTTCCACTGTGCCACGAATATAAGTTTTGTCTCACGGAAAACGAGACTGCTCAAAAAACAAAACAATAAATAATTCATTGCAAAATTCAATCACTTTATTCAAAATAGTCTCCTTCTGCTTCGATACAACTTTTTTCATAATCAATTAAATCATCGAATAATTTTTTGAGGTCATCTGTATTCATTTCCTTCAAAGTGTCGGTCGTCGCCTTTTGAATGGCTTCAACATCAGAATATGGTTGTTCTTTCATCGACAAATGCATTTTACCAAACAGAAAGAAGTCATTCGGAAGCAGGTTCAGGTGAGTAGGGCAAGTGGTTGATGGTAATGGTAATAAAATGGAATTTTTGACTAAAAAATCAGTTACTAAGTTGGATCGATGAGACGATGCGTTATTGTCATCGAAATAAACAATGATCACCGTTCATTTGTTTCATCAAATTGAATTGTCTCTTTGTTCGAAGCTCATTTTTCGACCGATGCTATAAACAGACTGCGACTTTTGGTGAGAAATCTTGATTTGTACTGAATTAAGTGTCATGAAATTTTAACAGTATGTCAGTGAAGGATAGTCGTTTCAAATGTATGTACCCAGCAACATATTGACGCAGCAGAAAATACTTTGAGCTGTGTCTTTTTCCGTGGGACAAACCTTTTAGTATCGTCACACGTTGCTTGTTGACCACACAACTGAAGGACTAATTTTAATGTAGACCAGCGGTCGGCAACGCTTACTCTTATGAGCAGTACGCTCAGCACACGTACACAGTACGCTCTCTCAATCAGCCGTTGTTCAGGTATAAATTACACAGTGGAGAGAAATTTCACTGCGCTCACTAACACCATCTCATTGTCAATTTTGCCGACCCCTGATGTAGAGTGTCACTATTTCGGTGCATTATTTCGGTGTGAAGCGATTCATGATAAAATTTCTACTGAATTGACATTTTGTAGAACATGGCTACGCATGGTTATTATTATATCTTTGATATTTATAGACAAAAGGTAACGATTACTGCAATTTTATTTTTAACAAACGAAAAACCTTTCGAACTTCATTCAAGTCGGACTCAATAAAAGAACTAAAGAACAATATTGACATTATCTAGATATTTTTATTTTATCTTCTTTGCTGAACTTAGCCACATATTTAATTATAGACGGATGATTAACTTGAAAAAAACGAATGAATTTCTATACGTATGTACATTCATGTATGTACTCTCTATCGCTGTAGCTCTCTATTTGTAAACAAACGATAACAACGATTTTAATTAATTTCCTTAACCTTATTAAATGCTTTTATCTTACATGTCTTTTCTATTTACTTACATATCTCTTATCATAACCCATGTACATATATTGATAGGCTTTTTGGGAAATCACCTTTTATAGTATCTATTGTTTACTATATCATGTCATGTCACATGTTGTTATTGTTTTCGCCGATATCAACGCTAGACACTCTAAACTTATCTTAGCCAAATAAGAAAATATTTCTCAATTAAAAATTAATCAAATTAACGCCCGTCTGTCCCTATCTCTGAGCATTAGCCATGAATAAGTGTTATGTGGAGAATTTTAAAAAACATTTTTCACTACCACTTGGTGAGGTTTGATCCACAACCTTACAAATTGGGAAACTTTAGTGGGGTTGAGTTGAGTTATGAGTACAAGCAGTGAAAACAAAATCGATTACTGATTGATCAACTGTATGTTATTTTTAATGAAAGAGAAGAACTTTTAGAAGGAGAAACATTAATGAAAGAGAGGAATATATCACACATTAAATAGAAACGAGTCAGAACTTTAACTAAAAAAAACAGCTGGTCCTGCAGAAGCAACGCAAATGACTTTTAAACAGATACACAGTATTTTTCCAGTAAAAGAGTTTTGTTATAAGAATTAATTTTTTACTGGTTAGAGACGTGTACTGTGAATTGATTTATGAAAAAAAAGCGCTTTTGGTTTCTTTTGTTTTGTATTTTTGCAATTAGTATAAGTTATCCTTCCTTAGGAAACCATCTGATAACAATACATTTTTGTTGTTATAGACGCAAAGTATGAATATAAAACATGGTAGCAATCTACTAATATCGTCTTGCTTACTTTTTATCAAGAGCTCTGTTCACATTTTTAATTAGCTTTAGGCAGCACCATCTAAAATAAAGAAAATAGAAAATTTGTTCAAAACGCACTTGGCAATCTTTCATTTCGATCGCAGACTCACTTCAAAAGCTATTATTAGTTAGATAATACGATATAGTCGTGATACACACTTAATTTGATACTAGAGATATGCGGGTAAAGTACCACTTAACGTTTGTTTTCATTCGTTTGCTGATAAAATTTTAAATTTATTAATTAGTTTTGCTCAGGTCTTGTGACTAGAAGTGTCATTGACTTGAAGTAACATGTGGGGCTGCCATTCTGTCTAATCAGCGTCACACTTACAGTAAAGTGTTTTTGTTGTCAGTCATTTGTTTTTCGGTGAAAGTGAGTCAGAATTGTGAAAACCTGTTAAATTTACACAGAATTGTAATCAGTGTTTTGGTTTTTATTAATTTTTTACACGAGTCAGAGCTGTGAAAATCAGCTGTCGTGGACATATGTTATGTAACAATTCATCAATTATCCTAACGTTGTGTGTGCTTGTAACATTTCTGAACTTTCAACTGTTTATCTTATTTGTTTCACTTTCTTAACTTTTTGATTCAAATCAACACAAGTTTTTTGACAGATAGAACACAAAACGATTCATGTTTTGTTTAATGTTTTGTTTTTTGTTGAGACCTCACATCAACGTCCTACGTCATACTAAATATTTTAGGTTGGTATTATGTGGATCGACAGAAAAAAATTAAAATCGAATCTAGACCAGAACTAAGCCAGAATTAAGCCAAAACTGAAAATGTGTTTAAGTGTTTATTTCGTACTTATTCAAAATTTCATTTTTGAGCGTTAGTGTGTTTGGGAAAAATGTTGAAAGCAAATATATCTTTTAGGTTGTAGTGCACTTCCTAAAGTAATGGCGTTGAAGTTAATTTGAGAGCTTTGATGTATTCAGAAACCTATAGGAGAATTTTATGGCGGATATTTTCTTGGTACATTTTTCCCTTAAAAAGTCCTGTTTTACAGGACATTTTTGGCATTTTAGAAAAAAAGGTAAAATTGACCCATAAAAATAGTAGCTACAGGGTTAAAATGCTCCACAAAAATATTCTTCGTAGTATTTTACATCAAATTGCTGAACACATCTTAAATCTAAAATGTAAGGATACATGGTTTTCGTATGCCGATTCACCATACGAATGTGCAAAAGGGGGAAAACTTTGACCTCCCTAAAAAAAAATTCAGATGTAAACTTTCCAAACGCCGATACACGTATATTTTTTTTTGGTCTCCTCTACCAGAATCCGTTGTCAGAAT
Source organism: Melieria omissa (assembly GCA_963971225.1). Taxonomy (NCBI): domain Eukaryota; kingdom Metazoa; phylum Arthropoda; class Insecta; order Diptera; family Ulidiidae; genus Melieria; species Melieria omissa. The sequence goes on along the minus strand of OZ020267.1, from coordinate 14,954,852 downwards.
CTTGTTATTTAAAAAAAAATTTGATTTTGTTGTGCAGTGTTAAAAACAGGAGATTTTTAAAAGATTTTTTTAACTTTTGGGGGAAATTTCAGTATTTTTTTAAGTTTTTTTTTTGGCAATACTGCTCAGAACACACTTCATACTTTACAATTAGAACCGTAAGTAGAAAGTTCAAATCTTCCTAGGATTATTTGTTAACGCCCAGGATACCGAAATTAATTACATAGCCATGATTAACAACTCGGAACATAAGGTTAGATATGGCAATGAAACAGCTACTCTATTGACCTGAAGAGTTGTCTCGGTGATTGAAATTCTGGAACACCGAAATGGCAATTAAACAGCTGATCTATAGACCCGAAATAGTCATCTCGCCGAACCATTTTAGAACACCGAGATGACAATGAAACAGTTAATCTATTGACCTGAAAGAGTTGTGTCGCTGATTAAAATTCTGGAACACCGAAATGGCAATTAAACAGCTGATCTATTGGCCTGAAAGAGTCGTCCTGTCGATTACAATTCTAGAACCCTTGTATTATGTTTTCGTACGAGGGTTTAGCCATTGTGAGTTAAAACCCCTCTCAATTATTTGCATCTTACAAACATTTCTGATGGCAGGCATTGTTTCAAAAGTGCGGTGTGGGGCTCAAAAGTTGTGTACTACAGCTCCCAAAATAAAATCCTGTTTGCGCCACTGTCTTTAAACAATGTATTCCGGTCTATGACTGAGATTTAGGGCAGCAAACTCTAAGCCTCTGAACTCTCTACTCGTACCTAACCTTATTCTCAGCCTTCACCCTAACAGCCCAAACCTTAACTTACAACTTACAACTCCTCACTATCATTTACTGTTCTAAGTATTTATCAATTAATAAAGCAATTCTATTCAAACAAAACAAAAATTAATAGCAAATACTCAAATCAATATTTTTTAGTAGTCTTATCTACTCATAGCTGACACTTTTCCAGAAATTAATTTATAAGTTTATCAAAAACGAAAACAAATAATGCAGCAATTTTAAACATAAGAAAGCCAACTGATTACTGCCACTGATTACTGATTACTGTCTCTGGGCAAAATGGCTCATCGCCTAAATGTCTAACGGCTAACATAGCGATTAAAAATAGAGGCCAAAACTTTATGTGATCCAGCAGCCAACATTGGAACGCCCTATCGGCGCGCAGTCGCCTGCCACAATCCTATAAAAGCCACAGCCAAATGCGTGGTTTGCAGAGTAGTTTAACGGTTAACAGCCCGCAGACCACAGCGATCAACCAACCAATGAATCCAAAATCATATTAGCATTTCTGGGCGTTTTGGCATTCTCGACGCAACCCGTCACATGGAACGTTCTCCACAACTGCTTTTCGGGCACATTTCAGCAATGGCCTCGCAAGATGCAAGTGCAGGTTAACATGAACACCGCATTGAAACTGTTCCTGGACGCATTTCTATCGATCATGGCAACGTCACCAACCTGTACAGCAGCGGCATGAACCAGCGGCAGCTCATCCAGTTCAACTGTGACAACAGCACCGATGTGCTCGCGTCCGACATGAACTTCCCGCAACTGCAGTTGCTCGACGAGTATAGACTGAACGCTTGGGTCTTGCTGGCCAGCTATTAGGTCCAGAGTTGAATGGCACTGGATTAAGTTCGTCGACTGGGACCTCTCACTGAATAAGTACTTCAACAGCGCCAGCGAAACATGGCGGCGCCACAGTTTCAGAGCGAATTTACGAGCTTCTACAATTAATCGGTGCTGTCGATTATAAACAAAGCCCTGGCACAACTGACGCCCGGACAGTTCATCAGTGCTTTGCTGAAACTTACAAACGAATTCAATGCGTCCAACTGCGTTGCTAACTAAAATTTGTAAAAAGACTTTTTTTGATTTTTTTGTATCTATTTAGAAAGAGATTTCAATTTAATGATTTTGTTTATGATTTTGAGCAGTGTTTCATTAAATTTCCTCAATCCTAACAAACAGCAACAAAATCTATTAAACCAACACCAATTCAGGTTCTGCCTTCCAACACCAAAAATTCAATGAAGAAAATTTTAAATGAAACGAAAATTGATCATAAATGAAATAACCACAATTTGCGTGTTCATTTCGATTACAGCGTTGCTTGTATTATTTGCTTCATTAAGGAATAAATACGCACACAATTCTAAACACAATACCAAACAATAATGACGAGCACAACAAAACAAAATGACAACATACACAACCGGGTCATTGGCCTCATTTCGGCCATATTTTTGAGCTGCTTTATGTGAGCGGATTTTTATTCAACCCAAACAAAACGTGTTTCAATGCTGTTTAATTGGTTGTTGTATTGGTTTTTCTATGAGAGTATAAGTTACGAAAAAAGTATCGAATCAAGTAGGAATCACAATGATTTACTATGAAATGGTAGATCGGTTTTGGATGAAAATGAAGTTCCAACTGGTTTCGTTTTGAACTCGTCTTTGCTAGTTGGACCAAATTGGGACCCAAAGGCTGCCGCGTACTAACTACAACAAACAATACTTGATTCTTCAAACACAGATACGATTACCCTCTATGACACTATCCTACTGCAGATATAGTCTTACAGACCTGTCTATGTACATTCTCGAAGCCTCTTCGTTCGTACTGTACACCAGTGACTATAGTCATTGCTGTACACGTAACATGAACAAGTCAATGCATCCTTACTTCATGGATCTGCATAGCTCATACAACAACGATACTCATGGGTGGGGGAGAGGGAGGGGTTTCCAGCCTTTGGTTTGGTATACAACTTTTGAGCCCAATACGATTTAAAACCATGTTTGCTTTCCACATTTTTGTAATAAACAAATTGTTTAATCGTCAACGAAGCGGTGAAAGAAAACTCGGTGGAGTTGGGAAGGAATTGTCGTTTATTCGGAGGCGGTTTGGAGCAAAAATAGAGGAAACATAAAAAGAGAGGGAGAAGGGATGGGAAAAATGGGATTAGAGATGAGATCGACAGATCACTAAACACAGCACTGATTTAGCCATCGCGGCTGCCATTGTGGATTGCAATTATGGAAGGTCCCGGGAGTAACTTGTCAACGCGTTCTCGGATACGGCAGGGGCTGACGCCTGTGGGACAATGTAGGACTTAGGGTGGCACTGATGACCTCTTTGGTGATGATGGTCGATGTGTCGACGCTGGAGTTGTTTCCGGCCATTCGAAGCAGCTGCTCTGGTGGTCAGTGGCGGATTCAGGGGGGTTTTGGGGGTTGAGACCCCCGAAATATTGGGAACGACTTTAAAGCTACGTACAAACTAAACGGCATTTATGAATATTAAAGAATTACTTTTTGAAACCCCCTTAGTATTTTTCCGAATCCGCCCCTGGTGGTGGTTGATCAGCAAAAGTGGAGATGTGAGTTACGGGAAATAATAATAGGTCTGTTTGGCCAGATTTCCAGTAAAAATTATCCAGTAAAAAATATCAGGAGAGTAAGCCAGCGTACGCTCCCAAATATGAAACTATCCAAAAAAGTGAACAAACAGCAATTTGTAAGAATTTGCAAGTTTTAACTCTTAGTTACACCACTGGGACTTGGCCCACTCACAATACACAGTAAAAAGGGTGTAAACAGGAGTGTTAAAGAACGAAACAGCTGATCTAAAAGTTTCATTTGAGGTTTGAAGTGGTAGGGAAAATTAAGTTAAATCAGACATTTAATGCAAAATGCAAATAGTTCGTTGCGCTCAATCTGCAATTCTTCCCTTTCAGCTTCAGCGGGTAAAGCTGAGCAAGACGGTTGTGGGTCAGCAGACTTGCGAACGCACAATTTCTTTGCTGTTTCCATTTGCCTCCAAATGTTTGAAAAATTTATATGTTTCTTTGCAGTCGATCATATGGCAGCCAGTCATATGTTTTCTTGTTCTTCTTCTTACTGGCAAAAAGTTACTGGACAAAATTTCTCCAGTACAAACTTGCAAGTTCTCACGAAATGAACTGTCACTTTACGCTCTCTGTTTCTCTCTCGTTACTGGAGATTTGGCGTCAACAAACAGGATCCAGTAAAAATTTGTAAAATTATTCTCTGCCAAACAGACCTAATGTTGTGTCTGACGCAGTGTTACCAGGTCAGGCGATTTCCTTCTAGATTTAGGAGATTCTTGGCATTTTAGGAGAATTTTTGGCAGGAAGAATAGTTTGGGAGATTTCGATGGTGATACCTTTGACATCATTAGTGGCACTGAAGTCTTGAATATTGAAAGCTGAAGTGTCGAATATAGTTGAATAAAATTATATGGTTCAAACCGTATAATTTACGCAATTAATAGATCAATCAAAAAAAGTGTAAATAAATGAGTGTAAGTATAAGTAAATAAATAAAGAAAGGATTAATATATTTTTATCTTCTTTTTATGAGAAATTTCAGTCCTGAGTTTATGACAAAAATTATAAAAAAATATAAGATTATTTTAATTTTTTGGGCGAAATTTCAAATTTTTTAAGATTTAAATAGGAGAAAGTTATTTCAGGTATCTGGCAACACTGGTTTGACATCATGGTAATGAAGTACAGTCGTCGATCCAGCTGTGGGATTCGTTTGTGCGACCGCCGGGGGTATATGAAAGGGGGCTGAATGATTCTTTTTTTATGAGAAATTCCTGAGTTTATAATGAGAAAAAATATTAAAAAAAAAAATTTGGAGATTTTTGCGAAGTTATGCGAATTTCAACAAATGCCAACTCTGCTTGGGGGAATTGTGTTCTACGTATGGGTATGTGGTTTTTTTTTGGTTAAATTTTTGGGCGGTGGTAAACATCGTAAGCCGGAGTATGAGACTTCAAAAAGAACTAAACGAGAAAGTCGGTTTGGTCTTCGAGAATGTTGTGGCAATCTAGCGCTCATTTTTCCGGGAGATGGGCGGTGCAAGCATTACTTTTTGACTCAGCATCGAAGAATTACTAGAACCATTCCCTTGAAGAAAGGGAGATCCTTTAGATCTGGGCGTTTATAACCACGTGTTCCGACATCTGGGGGACTAGCAGTACTTGAGGCATGTGGCAATGAAGTGGCGATTGACCTCTTCTCGGACCTGAGATAGAAAATGCAATTTCCGTTAGTTGCTGTGTGTTGAGAACAAGTGACCTCTAACCAATGTCCTTGTGGAACGCTTTTCGGAAGTCTTATTAGAGGTGAAAGCAAAATCCCCCTTGCCTGCGCCACTATCTTTCGCTTAGAAAGCATTTTTGTATAATTTATTTGTGTATATGTATTTATCAAAAATATATAAATTCAATATTTCCCCAGTACACAACTGCAACAACAATAACAGCTGCAGAAAGCAGAAAACAAAATATTTTAAGAAATCGCAAACAAACGATTTCATTCAACTGAAATATGAACGACTTCATATTTTATTATTTCAAATTTAGCTGGAAATTTATTTTTAAATATCGAACATCTCTGCTCCTGTCGAAATATGACCTTTGTAAGCGATTTTTCAGTACAATGCCAAACATGAAATTCGTTGAAATGTTGTACGGAGCACAACAAAATAAACTGCGAACAATACACAACAACGAGCGGAGCAGGCAAAGCTTTTGCCAAACAATTGACCAGGAACCGAGAGTGCAACACCACACCGCAGGCAACAACACAAATGCCCAAACTTTTTCCAAGTGAAAAATCAAAAATCATCAGAAATCACTGAAATACTGAATGCACAGCGCAGCAGCAAGGATGATTTTTGTATGTGTACAAGTTTGGATTTGTATGTGTGTGTGTGTATGTGTGTGTGCATTTGGGCTTGTGTCTGTAATGTGCTTACCGGTCATAATAAAAAACAAACAATCTCTACAATATTTGACTCATTGCAGCTAGCAAACAATATGAAAAGCTACCGATGCATTGCGATTTTATTGCGTGAATATGTGTGTGTGTGAGTGTGTGTGCAAAGGACAACCGCAGCGCAGGCAGATCGAATGCGTGCACGCCACATCATCTGTCCAGCCATGCAAAGTAAACATTCGCTCACACACGCACACACATACACACAAAGCCCAAATGCATAAAATGCTGTCTCCGGCTTTGTGCTGCTTTGTGTGTATTGTTTGTTTTGTTGTAGCCATTGGAAAAATTTCGGCATATTACGCACATAATGCATTGGCATTGCATGTCCTGCTGTGTCCTGCACTCGCAGCAGGTGTCTGCACCGGCTGCTCGCCGCAAAGGCATCTCCCCTTTGACCACTGCAGCCGACGCTCGTTTGTTCGTAATTTGATTTGCATTCGTCGTTGATTTGTGCGTACGCAGCACAACAACTGCCAACTAATACCAAATCAACAACAAAATTCATCTACTTTGTTGCTTTACCTATTCAACTGTGCGGACAATACACACACACATACTTACGTACATTGTTTTTTGGTGGCCTCGAGTTGAAGTAGTCAAGTAATTGAAGAATGCAAGTTGTGTCGATATTTTGCTGTGCTGAATTGTTACTAATGTTACGATATAGTTTTCTAGGCAAAAGATTGATTTTTTTTTACAAATTTTTAAAATCAATATTTAAATAATTTTATTGTATTGTGTGACCCTCCCAGAAATAAATCCAGGCTATGCCCCTGATATAAAAAGAAGAAGATATATCAGTCATAGCGGAATAAGAAAGGGTTAAGTGTAATTTCTTATTATTAGTAAAAATAAGTGTAACACTTTGTCCCATCTGTGAGAATTAATTTTATAATAAAAATAAATAAAAAAAATATTTATCACTTCTAAACCAGTTGCACGATTTAGATGTTATTATGACATATTGTACACTTACACACATTACCATACAAATCGATGGAACTCAGAAGTGAATATGTAGGAATATAAATTTTTTTTTTAGTTTAAATCACAAATATTAATAACTTTTAAACCAGTTATCCGATTTAAATGTGATTATGACTCACTTATACTCAGAAATATTTATAGAATAATCTGTGGGATTCAGAAATAAATATAACCTCAAAAAAAATTCGTTCATAAAAATTAATAAAAACAAATAAAATAAAAATAATAAAATAAAAATTAAATTAAATTAATTTTAATAAGATTAAAAGAAAATAAAAAAAATTTAGATTTTAATAAAATTTTTTTTTAACTAAAAATTGTAATCAAATTTCAATAATTTTTATTATAATTATTTAAAATTTTATCAAAATTTTGTTTCAATTTTTAACAAATTTTTTTAGTTGTGGTAGGTAGGTAGGTAGGTAGGTAGGTGTGGCTACTTCAGGAGGAGCACAGCTAGGCCAGGCGACCCATTGTGATACCACATGAGATCGAGCATCATTTCGCTCACTCGTTAAACCAGTTGGAGCTATTAACGAAGCTTAGTAGACGGCGTATGGTCTTATCAGCTAGATGTTCTAGACTTCCGAAAAAGAAGTTGCCTAAGTAAGTCAACCTTCTTCTGGATAAAGCAGGACAGTACAAAGTAAGTGAGGAATATTTTCTTCCTCCTCCTCGTCCAAACAGCTGCGACAGAAGTCGTTCGAAAATAGTCCCATCCTTTTTGCGTGGGTGCCGATTAGGCAGTGACCCGTAAGGACACCGATCATGGTTCTGATCTGGGCTCTGTTTAATGCGAGGAGTTCTTTAGTTGTGGTACAATCATAATTTTTTTTATATTTTCCTTGTTCAATATTTATTAAAATATATTTTTACACCATTTTTTTTCACCTACGTGACACTTGAAAAAAATAAAACGTAACTTTTAAATATAATTTTTCGTTCATTTCTTATGTTATGTTTTCCGTACACTCACCAAATTTTGTCTGCGACTCTTGACATAAGTTCTAACAAAATGTATTTAATATTCAGATTTAAGAGGTGAACCAGAAAAAATTTTGAATTTTTACGCATCCAGCATTCGAAAATGCCAAAAGTTAGGAGGCTGGTATTTGGGAGTGAAAGTATCTATAAATATTGCAGTTTCTTGCTATATTACTCAATTGCATCTTGGATATACTTTAGTCAACATTTTCAGCCCGCAAAAGCGTTGCTGAAACTTAATACTGGACATTTGCTGGACTGATAAGACGAAGTCTAGACTAAGCATTGCAAGGGAAAGCAAAGCGAGCGTAGTGACGGTTTATAATGTTATAAACAACTACAACGTGGGAAACTCCATTTACAGAGCCGAAGAATCAGGCAGAAAAAAAGGTCCAATAACCCAGAAGTGCTGAAGAGGCTTGTTAGCACATATCGGAATAAACCCACGAGGGCGACTTGAGATGTTGCAGCTGCATCAGGCACATCGCAATCAACTGAGATGCTATATAAGCCAAGTCAAGGGTTAAGTACCTTCGAACAGCAGAAAGTGCCTGACCGGTCGGAAGCAAAAGAAAAAATAGGGAAGACGCCGGCTCGAAAACTGTATGACGATTACTATATTTTTACTGATTACTGTATGACTACTCCAGGTCAACTATGGAATGGTATGAAGGAAATTGTGTCACGGTGGTCCCAAAAGAGGCAAATCGTCCCAACTGCCTGGAACTTCGGCCTATTGAAAGATATTGGGCTGTAATGAAGCAAACTCTAAGAAAAACAAAGAAAGTTTGCAAAAATTATGTACAGTTCCGAAATCGATGGAAGCAAGCCTATGCAATAGTCACCAAAAGCACTGTCCAGTCTCTAACTAAGACCGTTAAGAAAAATATAAAAAAATTTTGCAACCACTAATTATATTTCATGAAATTTTTTTGTAAATTCGAGTTTCAGAAATGTATAATAAACTGCAGTTTATTTTAGTAAAATCAGACTATTACTTTTTTTAATGTATCCTTAAAAATTCTAAATTTTTTCTGGTTCACCTCTTATTATTAGTGTGTAATACGTTTTTGTCGATTTCCTTTCTCAAAAAAATGTCCACATCATTGATACTATTCAGCCATTTTGTAGTTAAACACTCCAATTTTCTAAAAAGATGCTAACTCGAGTGAAAACCGAGAATTAAAAACAAATCGATACATGGTTCCTAAATCAACAGAACAGAAAAAACCTCCAATATAAAAAATCGTTTAATATTAATATTTATTTAATATTATTTATTTATTTATTTATTCTTGTTCACACCATATTTATAATGTTTATGCAATTTTTCTATTCATTTCGACATGGGGAGCGTATAAGTAACATAAACGATATACGGAGCGTATGAGTAATATGTACTATCGATATCCAATAATATTGTTGTTGTTTTTAGGAGGAGAAATGTCTATCTGCAAATCATGGCAAATTCCTAACCCTTTTCATATGCCTTTGTATGAGACACTCTTATCACCGCTGTGATACCAGAGTTTCAATTTTTGTATTTTCTCTGTAAGTCTGTGTATTGGTTTACCACGTCGAACGTTGTTGGGGTTAAAGATGATTGGGCTCAAATTGTTTAATTTAAATTATATAATCAGTTCAATATGGCACTTTAATTCACATCATAACTTAACTTCGCCTTTCCTACCCAACACTAAATGGCCGCCAAAAGCTCCCGTCTGGAACTGGGGGAACCCAACAGATAGCGAAGGCCACCGAATTCAAAAATGAAGGTCCCTCCAAAGTCCCCGAGTGCATGCCGCACCCGCCCCTTCTATAACCTAACCTAACCTTACTTGACCTTAGAAATAAACGTCTCTGTTGTTTTTCCCTTCCCCCTTCTCTTCAAATCATTTTGAACTATCCATTAGTCGTTGGCCTTTTAAATTTTCATTTTTAAAGTTTTGTACATTAAAATGGGGGAAAACTTAAATAATGGCCGCCGCTCAAATGAGATTCGTCAATGTCACCTTGTGGCACTTAACTCAATCTTGCTGATGTCGGACAGAATCCGCTTAAGTAAGTGCACACCAACCCATGCACCGCCACACAGGTAAGTGCACCGCTATACGCAAACACACACATAGACACACACACACACAAACAAACACAAGTGCGCGCATAAGTTCGGAAACCGGAAATGAAAGCCATTCACAGTGTGTCCGGCGCTTGTTGAGGATCGCGCATTGTTGTTATTTGTCCAAGCACACAGCTCAACTTCTTTCATACATTCGGCTACTTCCGTTTCAGTTGCGCCCCCCCCCCCTATCACCACTCGCGCACACATATAGATATCTGAGCTATTTTGTTGCCACTTTTGTTTTTCCCTACTTGCACAAGCAAAGAAAATGCGAATGCACAAACAAACGAACGGACCAACTAGCGGACACTTAAGCTGTAACGGATGTTATGAGCTGCTACATTTCGTGTTGTTGCTGGCCTTGTCGATGTCGCTTTCGCTGTACAGTACACACAGTGTTGCTGTACCAAAACTAGCGACCGCTGCAGCAAAGTGGTTACAATTTAAGTTTGCTTCGCAACAACAACAACAATATTACTTTTTCGTAGTATTATTTTGTCGCATACAAACACACACAGAAAGACCCACACACACACACACACAACCGAACCCGCATATGCCGCTGCCTCGTTCCATGCATGCAGCCACACGCGTCCTCTGTGTACCAAAATGTGCTCCTTGGCATTGCGGTTTCCGGTGCCGTTGCCGTTACCGCGGCCACTACAGCCCGCATTGGCGCTCGGTGCGCTTCCGGACCGGGCCGGGCATTACTCACTGCAGCCACTTTGATCTCTCACTCTGACTCGCCCGCACTCACTTTCGGTCGCTTTCTGTGCAGACACTCTTTCATGGTTCACCATGGCTGCAGCAACAACTTTGAAGTTTTTGATTTTAATAATTTAGTTGCGGATTAAATTTCACCTTTCGTTTTGGGAGGTAGACATTTGTTGTTGTTGTTGTTGTTTTGTTGTTGTTTCTGTATTTCAGCCTTCGTTTGAAAGTTAATGCTAATTTATGTAATTCTCCACTTGACACTGAGAAAGTTGGGGAATATGTTTGTCGTTTTAAACTTTTAACTGTTGTACCTTTTATTAGAGACCAATTTGGCCAACCCGCAGCCATCGTTGACTGGCGTTAGTACACGTTGAGGACAACATTGTCTGTCGCCTGAATTGGCCAATAGGAAAAACATCAACGAACGCAGGCAAGAGTCTACTTAGGTGATACCAACATGGGAGATGCTAAAACACTGTTAAACACACTCAAGAGTCTAGGCGATCGATGTTTCTTTCTGGTAAAAACACAATTTTTTATGTAGGTTAAATTAGGTTTGGTTGGGTTTTGGCCTCTGTAAGAGACACACTCGGAGGTCTATTATGAGGCCCATTGTGATACCACGTACATTTTATATGTGTATGCAGCAATATTTTTTCCAACCAATTTTTTCAACACAGATCTCAAACGGAGAAAGGGAGGGACCTACAGTTTAAAGCCGAATCCGAACGGCGGTCGGCATTTTTTTCTTTCACACTTGAAGGTTTTGCCTTTCTAGTAATTCTCATCTGCTTTATGTGGATGGCGATAGAAGTAGATACGTGTTTCACCAGTCCGAGCTAGGAATCGAACCTAGGGTCTCTGGTATGTGAAGCCAGCGCACTACCCGCTGGACTAGCGATACCGACACTCTTTTAGGTAACCCATTTATTTTGATGACGTAGCTACCTATAACCTCATCAGTTACCCTTTAAGGCTGGACACCCATAAAGTAGTGTTTGGAGCGTCCATGGGGCCATATCTCATAACTGCTTTCCTGTAGAACAAATCGGTAATACTGGTGTTGTTTCGTTTGTCTCTTCTTCATCACCACAGCTTCTGCAGACATCATTGAAGATGGGATGCCATTGTGCATGCATAGACCCTATGGGATAGTATCCTGTATTGACTTCAGTATGAAACCTGCTAAAGGTATGACTCGTTTACTTACTTAACTGACCATAATTACCCGTTACAGGGTCTCGGCCTGCCACAAAAATCTCCAGGTGTCTCTACTTTAAGCGCGCTTTTTCCAGTTGGGATAATAGAGCGCCCTCAACTTTGTCCTTCCTTCGGAGACATGGTATTTTGCCGTCGACCTCCAACTACCGCGTCGAATATCTTTTTTGCAGCCCATACAGGAGACAAGCCCAAGCCAGCGTCCATGTTGATTCACTGTGTCAATTCCAGGTCTTTGAAAAGTTCATACAACTCGTTGTTCGTTCGTTCGAAGCACCTTTCTTGTTACCACCGTGTCCGGGAGTTCAGCAAACACTAGCGCTGTGGTGCGGTACGGTAGTGTGGTGTGGCCTGTTGCTGTCCTTTGAAGGGTCTTTAAAACAGCCTGACTACAAAACTCTCTCTACAAGAAAACTCTAAACCACTTCGTAGTACTAGTTCAGCTGAAAAATACCTGAAAAATATTACTTAGGAAGCCTAAATTATTCTTGAAACTTGAGTGCTTTGAACAAGGGTCACAGTCCCATGTCTGCTTCTAGCTTGGGATGATGATGATAACCATTTTTTTTCACTTTTCTCTTGCATTCTCGTGTTTCAAAATCCATATACAGAAGTACACGGAAGTCTAGGCTTATTATTATATATAGAATACATATACATATATTGTTGGCAGTGTCCGTGGACACTGTCATGTAGACTTTCTGTCCATTGTACCCCAGAAATTTCCTGCTCCTTTGACTAATATGTGCCCGAGTCTTGCAACTACTTGAAGTATATCTGTCGAGATCCAACGTTCGATGGTTTAACGGCCTTCAAGGGTATCTCAGATACCTTATAGCTCTTTTAGCCGATTGTTCGATTTAAGGTGTTTCCCTCACTAGCTTCGGGAATGGCCCAGGTAGGTAAAAGTGGCAAAACCCATACTGAAGCACACTAAGATCAAAATTAGGCTCATAGTGGCACCACAGGTTCGCTACTTCCACTTCCTACTTGGTATCAAACCAACCTGAACCAATTCTAAAGTATATAAAACTTCTTACTTGGTATCAAACAAACTTAAACAAATTATAAAGCATATAAAACTCTTAGACCCTATGAACCTATGAAAACCCTAAAAGTTTTTTGCTTTCACTGCATAGACCGAAATAGGTGTAAAGCAGCTGGAGAATGGTTTCTTTCTCACTTCTTTCTAATGAAAAATTTATTCAAACGTGGCTACTTTAAAAATAACCTCGACAACAACCCTGAGCGCTCTCCTCCTGAGGTGTAGCAGACATTTTATGCGCATTCAGTTCAGTTTCGACCAGATTTGTTGCCCTTCTTGCAGGTCTCTTAGCCCAATCACACATTATTGATGAGACTAATCACCACTGTCTCTATTACCCACTGGCAGGAACTCTATGGATTCCTCAAGACGATGAATTCCAGATCAACTCTTTGGTCGCGCATTGTCTGGAAAGTTCGACTGTCCTAAAGTTTTACGTATAAGAGGCAACTGAGAGGAACCTTCAGAACCCCGCAAATATTTGTCTGTTACAAAAATTGAGAATGACAAAAATTCTGTGGTTAAAAGTAATAACCGCCTAAGTCGAAAATTGCTGTTTCGAGCAATCTCGTTTTAAAGTTTTAGCGCGTAGTGTGTTCGTTATGGGAATGCGAATAGGTTTTTATTTATAACTTTTTTAATTTAAAAGTTACAACTTCCCGGTTTTACACAAACGTAGAGCACAGTCAAGGGAACGTGGTGGCATCCATAACTCAATTTCTTCTTAAGTCTACTTAAGCGGTTATTGCTTTTAACCACAGAATTACTTCAAATAAAAGCCTCAAAGGAATCTTCCAAATAAAGTCCTATGTCCCCCAATGTAAGAGGGAATAACTTTACTACATTGGAGTAATGGACATTGTACTGTTTTCTACATAACCTAACCTCATCTAACCTAACCCCACTTAATCTCAACTAAATCTTCAATTACAATAAAACATTTGTTTTGCCAACTAAATTCGTTCATTCAGTTTCATATATTTATTTCTCTTTATTTATTGGAATTTATTTCGATAGTTTTACATTCTCGCCACATTCACTTTCAGCGTCATTGTCGACATTTGTTGCCATCAAAAATTATCGTTGGTTATCAATGGATGTTTATGTTGTATGTTCTTTAGTTGTTGCTTCGGTTGTTCCTGTGTGTTTGTGAGTGTATGTATATAAGTGTCTATGTGTATGTGTGTTTGTGTGCGGCAATGCACTCATACACACGGCGAGAGAGGTGCAACAGTCACTGACAATATTTTTGGATATTTATGTTTGTAAATTTCCTTTATTCCATCATTCATTTATATATATATATTGTATATATATAATTTATGTATGTATATATAAACGTATATTTGTTTTGTTTTATGCTAATTTGCGTATAAAACAAAGAAAATTCATACATACAATATTTCTATATATAAATTTAAAAACAAAAACACAAAAAGAATAAACACGCTGACGTAGTATGCATGTGTGTGTATGTATGTATGTGTGTGTGTATTTGTATAGGTTTCTATGAAGCAATTTTAGGTAAAAATGTACAAAATGCGACGTTATTGTTTTATCAAAAAATTGCATTGAAATGTTTCTATACTTGAAGTTTTTACTTTAAATTCTTTAAAATGTTTTTATTAATAAATTTTTAATTTTTTGTATTTTCTTTACGCGCTCATCCAATAACATTCAATTTCGTTTTTGCTACAATAAATTCTTGTATTTTCATTATAATTATTTTCCTAGCTGCTTTCATGCAACGAATTTGTGGGTTTTCCGGTTCGGTTCGACTAAATATGGAATTAAATTTGTGTGTGTGTTTGTGTGTGTGTGACTATTTTTGCATTTATTTGTGTTTATTTTGAAAAATCTTTCTAGCTATCAGTGGTTTTGTGTGGTTGTTGTTGTTGCCGTTATGCTAATTTAAAAAGTATTTAATTAAACCGTTTAATATAACAAAGCAAAAGGAAATCAGTTGAAAAATTATGCTCAATAATGTTGAAAAAAATTGCTATTTATTGTTGTTGTTGTTATTATTGTTATTATTCTAACAAACTGGCTTTGCTTGCTGTGGGTGGTTTTAAAAGTGTCTCCATTGATTGGTTTGTTTTGGTTGGTTGGTATCGTCACATATCCTTTTGCCATTTTTCTCACATCAAATTTTTCGTTTCATTTCACTTCGTTTAAATATTAACGCTGCTGGCGCCATCAAGAGGTACAAATAAACTACACACATATATATGTCTCATATGCATATGTATTGTATGTGTATATATATGCTCATATGTTGTTGTTTTGTGTGTGTGTGTTCTACTTGTTGCGTAGGTGTATTCGATTTAGACTTTAGGCTCGTTTGAAGTCGTACATTTGCAATGGTTTTTGTTTCATTTCATTTATTTTTCTTTTTTCTTTCTGCTTAATATTTAAACATTTATAAAAATCTCTTCTTCATTTCACCAATTTAAGTTTCTTATATTTTGTTTATTTTAATTCATTTTCTTTGCGCTAATGTCTGCCACTATACGTAAATAAAAACATTTCGTTTCGTTCAATGCTTTAATAATACTTTTACTTGCTCAATATTTGTTTGTTTGAAAACTTTAAATAAAATTTGTGCGTGCGTATGCGTGTGGCGAGTTAAGGGCAGCGTCCAGAGAAAAGAGGCGAAATTTGTTTAGAAATTGGATTCATTTTTGGGTGGGAACAAGAATATTTACTGTATGCCGATTTTTTTAACGTAAACTGATTCCAAGCGTGCAAGACTAGGTTCGACGGCTTGAAGTAATTTCAAAGATCATAGCGAGAGACAGAGATCCTACCCCATGTAAGATTAGGTTAGGTTAGGTTAAGTTGAACCAACCCATGTAAAGTCCTTTTAGTTTTGTGGCTCAAGGTTTAAAGCGTTTGTTATGTAAAAAGAATATTCACGGCAGGCTTTTTTCTAACCTAATCTGACTCTGACACTGTGTGGGACCACTTTTCATTGCTTAACCCTTTCGCTATTTTGTTGCCATATGGTACATTGCTACTTTGTGGACGTCTGAACCATCTGTGGTTTCAAGAATACATTTTTTGTTGATTTTTAGAAGTTTGAAGTTTTAAGAAGAGTTTAAAGAAGAGAAAAAAGTTTAAAGAAGAGAAGTATACACGTTTTTTATGGTATATCTTGACATAGTAAAGGAAGAAGAAGCAGAAAACTTGAGATAACTTTTCAATTTGACCAAATTTCTATCAAAGAGCCAATGGAAGGATCAAGCCGCAGAGATTCGACCCCATGTAAGATTTATCTGTTTGCTTTTGTGGCTCAATGTCTGAAGCGTTTATATGTAAAAGTTATAATCAGGGCAGGCTTTTTCTTACCTAATTTGACTCTGACACTGTGTGAGACTACTTTCTATCACTTGGAGAGTTTTAACCCTTTAACTGTTTAATTTTGTTTTGAAAAAATTGGTTTCTGCTTATTTATTTTTAAGCGAAGACGAGTACATTTGACAAAGGCAAAGTAAAATGTTTCTGCATGTAAAATTAAGAAATTACAAAAAATAATCCAATGCCATGTCGTCTTACAAAAGTCTACCCTTTGCTGATTTCTGTCACTATGGTGGGCGTGGCAGCAAGGCGTATCAGGTGGACGTCTTCAACTTTATTTTACCTACGTTTACTTCCATAAAACACAGAAACATTTCAAATCAAACATTTCAGTCATACTTCAAATCAAGTAACATGTGCTGTCACTTTGTTTTGATAATTTTGTGGGCAAGGAAAATGGGCGTGGCTGATTCTACATAGCCTATGCTTAGCAAATCAGCAAGCTGAATCGTTTGATACCCATATCGCCTTACATATAGTTGAGTTACCATAGTTGAGTTTAATTTCCATAATAGACGTTAGAAGTGGGCGTGGCCAATCTGATATAGCCTATGTACAATTCCCACACAAAAGAAATCGTATGGTGCGTATTTCGTCTTAATCGGCTCAGTGGTTTTTGGCTGATTTTGAACGTCTTTAAAACGTCGTTTTAGTTTTTAATTAATAGTAAAAATATATAAAAGTAAAAGACTACCAAATATTATAAAATTTTAATTTTTTTAAATATCTTTGCCCTTCTTCAGTAAGATAAATTGAAGTTGATTCCTTGAATAATAATATGAGTGTAATTTTTTATCTCTATGACAAGTAAACTCGACATTATGCGAATAATTTTCATTTCGTTCTGACGAGTATAGTTGACATAAACAGTTAAAGGGTTAAAAGATCATGAGCTCCATGAAACGGTATACCAATGGTTAATCTGCTGTTGGGTCACGAAGTAAGTATGTATGGTGTCGGAGAAACATTGGAGCACATTCTTTGCTTCGGTACAGCTATCTCAAGAGTGCGCTTTACTCTCTTAGGGCCTCTTAGGGAAACACTTGCATTCACATCAATCACTTTTACGTCGACCCACAACAATAAGAAGCTCTAACTGGTACTGCTAGGGACTCAAGAGGGACTATGCGTGGCCAATCTGGTGGACCAGCTTATCGCACCTAACCTAAACGAGTTAGAAAAACATGCCTTTCAACGCTAATATGACGCGGTAAAAACAAAATTACTAAAGCCTGCCCTATGAAGGGTTGCCTAAAGAGGTACCTACAGCCCCCTAAAGGGGGAAAGATACCAGGAAGGTTGGTTGAGTACGCAGGCGCCGGTATCTAACTACGCAAATGAGTAGTGCTGGCTGTCTTGTATGGATATGGAAATTTCTGGTGAAGATTCAAACCTGTCTCAGTAAATAAAATAAAAGGCCAAAATCCCACAACTTGTTTATATGGAAAGTTTTGTTCTTTCGTGATTGCTTTCACTGTTTCAAAAATCTGTAAAATCTTGAACATCGCAGTTGTGACAAGCTTGCAATGCTTAACATGGTTTTTCTATATGCTGAATGATTCAATTTAGTTGAGTCTAGCTTACAATTCAATTTTACAATTAAATTTTCTTCCCATAGACAGTTAGGTTCAGGCGCGGATTCAGAAAAATATTTCGAGGGGGGGTTTAAAAAGTAATTCTTTAATATTTGTAAAATGCCTTTTAATTTGTATGTAGTTTTATAGGCGATTCAAATATTTCGAGGGGGTTTCAACCCCCAAAACACACCCCTGAATCCGCCACTGGTCAGGTTGATTAAATTTTATGTAATATTTTTCCTGCATCAATTCAAGTATCAAAGTTATAAGTTGTAGTTAGTTATTTTTGAAATAATTTCGAATTCTATTTTGAATTCTTAACCCATTGCTGCCTAATGGGTAAAATTTTACCCATGAAAATTGATTTTTTTTTAATCACTAAATAGTCAATGTTTGAGATCTCTCAAAACCATTGATGGGGATAGTAAGGGTAAAAATGGAACTACCTTAACATAGTGAAGGTCACCCTAAAATTTCGCCATCTAGATAGAGTTACCAGACTCCAAAAATCGTGAATTTTTCGAAGGTGGAAAATGTGGCGAAACGTAGAACTTAACAAAAATCTGCCTCCTAAGTCACCTGTAAAAAATACAACTTTCGTTCACGTGTTTAGCTGATCACTTCATAAAGTAAGCTTTTTTCCATACCATTGCTGCGTAATGGGTACAAAATACCTAATGAATATCTCAGCAACGTGCAGAGATATAAAGCTGAAATTTTGTTTCTGATCATTTTGGGTTCTAGGTCGTGTATGAAATTTTATCAAAATCGTATGGGCGGAACTGGTACACAGCAGCAATGGGTTAAACTCTGAAACTCTCCAAATCTTGTGAATCTGTTGCTTTTTTCGCCTTAGTACTTGACGAAGTTTGCTTTGCCTGACCCTGACTTAACTTAAAAAGTGCTTTGCCTGAATATGAGATGAACACTGATCTGGAGTTGGAAATATGAAATGTATTTCAAATAATGCCATTCAATGTATATAATATAAAAACTTTCTTGTCTAAGAAATTAATTACTTATTGTCATAGAATTGAAATTACTCGTGTAATAAATTTGATAAATTCCAGCTGACATCATAGTCGATAGTCAATTGTTCAAATTTGTATGAATAGAGAATACCAAACTTAATAAAACTATTCAATGGTCAAACTTAATAAAACTATTCAATGGTATGCTAAAAAAATTCACTTAATTAAGTAACATTTTCATAATGAAACTTTGAATTGAAACTGAATTTTGTTGAAGACAAACTATGCTCAGTTACAGCTGCAGGTGTACTGCGTTCGACATATTTTGGGTTAATTACTACCAATACCTAATGTTTTTGAAAGATCTCCTTCAACTAAATCAAAAACAATGCACTTTGATTGACAATTAACAGATATGCAAACAGATTTCCACACATCAACACGTTTGAAAGCAGATTTCCAAAAGATTTCTCTAGTCTTAACATTTCTCTTTCAAATAAAATGCATTTTTTCCTACTCGCTATACTCCGCCCATTCCTGCCCAATGGAAATTTTAAATACAAAACTGAAATCACACGTTCTCTGCCTCTAATGAAATACATTTTCTCTTGAGGCCACGCCTTCTTGTGTGTGTTTTAAAGCCACTTTCAGTACTTTTTAGTTCACTTTAGCAACCTGGTGCCGTCTGTATAAAACAACAAGCAATGTACCCTACTTTTGTGGCATACTTTTAGGCAGAGTTTTTGGTAATTGAATTTAGTTGAAAGCTGCTTTCTGAATGCGCCACTTCCACCAACTCACCGCACGCACACAGTGTGGCCCATTGGTGCAGTGCAGCTGTTGCATTGCTCGATTTGCATATCAGACACAACGAGCACTGCAACAACACGCTGCACTCTCGCCTCAGTGCATTGGTTTGTAACATAAACTTATGGCTTTTTCTTCTTCTTCTTATTCTTTTTGCGCTGTTTCTTCTACTACAACAATATTGGTATCGGGTATTGTGTTATTGGTATTGTTATCAATTAGGTGACTGACTACAAACATACATATAGAGTACATATGCTGCTGATCGATGGCATAATTTTCATAATTTAAGCTATGTGTATATGTGTGTTTATGTGGGTGTGTGTAAAGTTTTATTGACTAAATTGAATTGTTGGCTTATTTGTGTTGTGTACATTTTGCGCTTTAGCTGCACTTTTGTATGAATGCACTTCATTTTCTTATTTTCGTTTTTACTTGCCATAGCATTCATCATACATTTAAATATAGTTATTTATATATATATATAAAATTTGTTGCTTTATTACATTTAAAACAAACATTCTTTTCTTTTTTTACTTAGATTCGTTATAAACTGCACGCTTTGGCGCTTTCACGCACACATTCAGCTGCTGCTGCTCTTTAAATTCTTTAAATGGACACATGCCTGCGCTTATTTAGTTAATGTTTAACTTTTACCAGTGCTTCACATCATCAGTTGTCTCATCATCATTACATTTTCATTATATCGAGATTCTAAAAAGCGGCGTTATCATAATTTCTTCTATTCTCTATAAAATTCATTTATATTTCAGTTTAAAAAATGTTCCATTCATTTTACAATACATTCATTTTCGTTTTGGTTTGAATAAGTTTTTGAAAAGTACGCAGAATCATGTAAAGTTTACAGAAGTCACTAAAACATGCCAAGCAATACGAATTAATTTGTAATCATTATATATGTGTTTCGATTTGTTTGCCATAAATACACCAAACATTTATACGGAAAATGTCAGCATTTCAATTGAAACATGTACATTTACAAAAAGTCACATTACATTGAGACAAAACAAATTTTTGCTCGTTTCATAAATTGCAAACTTGCAGTGACCGCATTCATGTTTCGAATGCATTGGCATTTACAAAATTTCATTTTCATTTCAATTACTAATGTCAGCTTAGTCTCACACAATTTGTAGTTATAATCTAATTTTAATATTTCACACATAAGAATAAAAAACAGAAAATTTTAAAATCCTGCTTCATCTACAAACAACACTTTACAGTTCGTTTACGTTATGGCGATAAGTCGTCACTGCTGGCAAGTACAACGCAATCTTTGTTTGAATATGTTTCTGTTTAAAGCACAAAACTAGAAACTAATGTTTTTTTAAATTAATTTTTACAACTTGTTTAGCAATAAAAAGAAAGAAATATGCATACATTACATATTTGTTTACACGTTAAAAATGCGCTTACAATTTAACTACAAATACGAATCAATAATTAATGCTTCTGAATGGTGGCTGTAATTTTCAACTAATGTCAGTGTTTTATTTAAGTGTAACATGCTTTCGAAATTGAGTTGATATCTATTCAGATGGTTCATTGAGCTTAAGATTATTGCAAAAATGTACAAAAGATATGAAAGTCTAAACAGAATAGAAATATTTCGTTCAGTTATTGCTTTTCATGTAATGCAAAAAAGTTTCAGTT
The DNA here is from genome assembly GCA_963971225.1 of Melieria omissa. Classification (NCBI taxonomy): domain Eukaryota; kingdom Metazoa; phylum Arthropoda; class Insecta; order Diptera; family Ulidiidae; genus Melieria; species Melieria omissa. The sequence goes on along the minus strand of OZ020267.1, from coordinate 14,933,558 downwards.
TAGTTCAGTAAAACATTTAGTCACATAATAACATCTTTTCATTGGCTTACAAAATGTGTCAGGAGGCGACAGTTTAAATGCAACAAACAGTATGTAATAAATTCGTATTTGAATGAATGCAATTTGAATCGCTTCAACCGTGTGTGATGTGTTTTCCACGGCTCTAACAATTATGCAAACTAATGCAAAGCGTATTCGCATTTCAATTTCAAAATACGCACCACTTTCTCTTTACAATTTTGTCAGCGATTTCACTTTGCCTTTAGCCTTTGAATGTAGTTTTGTGCAAGTGTTGAATTGCTTTGGAAATTGTAACACGGCATAAAATTGTATTGCAAACGTCATTAAATTGCTTTGAAGTTACAACTATTACTCGACTTGGACTTGAACTTTGTGCAGTTGTTTGTCTACTTTCTTTTGCAAAACAAACAAAATAATAGTTCATAAAGGGGAAAGGAAAGGAAAATAAAAGAAAAGAAATCTGTGGAATGTAGTGTGTACCATTGCTTGTGGTTCAAGTTATCAAATGTTTATTGTTTACAGTAAATTACATTAAATTTATGCGATAAGCATGTGTATGTAAATGCTGCGCTGCTTCACAACGTTCCAACTTGTCCATAGACACTTTTGTTCCATCGAAACATACTCATCATCATATAATTAAAGCTTGTATTGTTGCGACATACTAACAAATATAGTCATATATTTGTTATATATATATAAATATGTATGTATGTATAATTGTTTATGCGCATATGATTGTGAAGAAATGCAAAGTATAATTTCATAATTTCATTTTGTTTTTGTATTAATACATATGCGCTTAATTGTAAAAATTGAAAATTTTAACATTTGCATTCGAAATAAGCAAAAGATTAGTGCGTATCGTTGAGGATGTAAAATTAAAATGCAAAATTTTCTTGCACGTCGCATTGCTTTTTCGTTTACAAAAATTACAATTGCAGCTCTTTCAGCTGTGGGCATTTGCCATCATTGCCATCATCTCAGCATCAGTTCAATGGTCCAGTATCAGCGTCAGCCGCACACCCAGCGATGTTAGACATCGAATGCGCACCGCATTTCCACTTAACATCTTAGATACTAAACTTAGCGCCTAACAATTACATATTCAACATTTAAAATTGCAAATACATTTACAAAACATTTCACCTCCACTCTACACGCGCGTAGACATAAACAGAAACATTGAGTTCAACACTCAAATAGCAGCGAAGCAAAAAACATGTATGTATGTATTTAGGAAATGTATAGATATCTAATAGTTCCTATAGTTCATGGTATGTAGTCAATTTTCGCATTGATTTCTGGCATTCTTTGCCGTCGTCATCGTCATCGCAATCGCCATAGTCATCGTCTAAGCCATCGTCGTTGTGCAGCCAACTAGCGCCGCCAGTCAACACGTTCGTCGTTTACAGCGCACACACACTCTAGGCCTCCGTTTCTGCGCCCTTCAGTCGCAGCCGCGCAAAGTCCTCGAATATGATATCGTCGTCCTGCGCATCGTCTTCGTCCAACTGTATCAAATTCGTAGTGGGCACATCTGTTGGCAGCGACTCGGTCGCAGCGCCACCCTCTACGCCTGCCAACGGATCGCGAAGACTCTGACGTGGCGACTTGTCGCCCAGCAGCGGATTCTCCTCCTCCTCGGGCTTGGGATGCATCAGCGTGAACGGCAGCTCGGCAACCAAATCGCCACCCAACAGTGGACCACTTATCTGCAGCTTAACCTTCACCTTGTAGTGCACAATGATGCCCAGACTCTCGCGTTGTGCGGGATTTGTTATGAGCGTGCTGGACGCCAGATTTGTGTCCTCGTGCTTCAGCTGACCGTCGAGTGCCAAGCCCCACTTGTCCTTGTTGTTGGCCAGCAGCGGACACAGCTCAAACACCTTGGACAGCGTAAAGCCTGGCGGCACCAGGCAACCGTCCTCAGACTCTGTCTCGGCCACCACCGACTTGTACTGCGCCGTCGAGAAGAGGCAAATGTCGGCAAATTGGCGCACGCACACTTTGATCTTCTTCACGGTGCGATTGGAGTTGTTGGCCACATGCACATTCACCGATATCTTTTCGCCATGATGATACAACTCCTTGTCGAGGCTGGCCTCCAGGTGGATTTTGTTCGGCTTCATCATGAACTCTTTACTAACTTCGATCGATGGCTGCTCGCCCACCTTGGACGGTGCGTACATCACTTTGCGTATGGTCAGGCGCACAGAGTTGCGCTTGTGCGGCTTGTCGTCGATGTGTTCGCCTGAAATGGAAATTGGACAAAATTATGAACTGTTGTTGAAAGCTATAAATTTAAAATAGTGTTGAGTGCGTAGAGCGGGCGGGAAGTTAAAAAGGGAACAAATTTTAAAATAAATTTGAATTAAATAAGATTAAAAAGAAAAGGAAGAAACAAAGAAAGAAGACAGGAGTCGGAAAACGAAAAATGAATTGTAGAAGGATAGGAGAGAAGCAGAAATAGGAACAGGAAAGAATTAGAAATTTTAAAATAAATTTGAATGAAATAAGATAAGAAAAGGTAGACATATAGAAAGGAGACAGGAGTCAGAAAACGAAAAGTGTAGTGTAGTAGGAAAGGAGAGAAGAAGAAATAGGAACAGGAACAGAATTAGAAATCGGCACTGAATAGAAACAACAAAAATGAACACACACTTCATATTCTTTGATAGACAGTAAAAGTATCATTCATAAGCCAAATTATGTCTATGTGAATTGCAAAAGAATAGAAAAGAAAGAAGGAAAGGAGAAATCAGAAAACCGGAAGTTGGCGTGAAGGAAAGAGTGATAGAAACAGGAACAAGATTTGATAATCGGCACTGAACAGAAGGTAAAAGTATCACTCATACGTCAAATTATGTCTGTGAGAGTTGCAAAAGAATAGGAAAGAGAAAAGGACAGTAGAAATCAGAAAAACCAGAAGGTCCAGCGAAGGAATGAGGAGCATGAATAGGAACAGAATTCATAATCAGCACTGAACAGAATGTAAAATAATCAGTCATAAGTCCAATTATGTCTTTGAGAGTTGCAAAAGAATGGGAAAGAGAAAAGAAGAGTAGAAATCAGAAAACCGGAGGTTGCCGTGAAGGAAAGAGTGGTAGAAACAGTAACAAGATTTGATAATCGGCACTGAAAAGAAGGTAAAAGTATCACTCATAAGTCAAATTATGTCTGTGAGAGTTGCAAAAGAATGGGAAAGAGAAAAGGAGAGTAGAAATCAGAAAACCAAAAGTTGCATTAAGGGAAAAAGGATCGGAAATAGGAACAGAAATCAAAATCAGCACTGAGCAGAAGGTAAAATAATCACTCATAAGTCAAATTATGTCTTTGTGAATCAAAAAACTATACGAAAGTAGAAATCAGAAGACCAGAAATTAGAGTGACACCAGGAACAGGGACGTCATATAGTAAGAATACTTCTTGTAATTAATATGGAAACCTGAAGAACTGCGCTTGTCATGGCCAAAAGAACCAGTTCAAGGTTTCTACGATGTTCAAAACACAATAAAGCATTGTAATCTTGTCAAATCTACTATGAGGTACTCTTGATATCAGAGCTCTTGGGCTCCTAGCTGCTTTATTAGGTCTTCATAGCCCTATCCTAACCAACCGTAACATTTAAAAAAATTTTAAACAAAATATTTTCATTTCTCAAAACAGCTTTAAATTACCCAACAATAATCTTCAAATACACAAAATAAAAACTGCTTTACTAATTTATGTACCAAACGTTCTAAATGTGAAATTTGCTACAAATTCATTTCAACGAAAGCAAATTGCTCGCTATGAATTTTTCTTGTGTAAACATTCAAACAAATTTCTGAATTTTCCAAAGCCTTAATTTCATTCATTTTAGGTCAATTGCAATGTGAAGAAAGCCCATATAGCGATTTATTTCACACCAGCTACACACAAAATTCAACTGAATTATTTTTTCAAATTCCAAATAGCGAAATAACAGTGCAAAAGAAATTAATTAACAACAAAACAACGACGGCGCACATTGAATTGTTAATTCAAGTTTGTCGATGTGCCGGCGAGCTGCCAGCGAAATTCCCATTGCCTTGTCGAGCGCATGAATTTCGCGCTTTGGCGTATTTGGTGCAGTCGCTCCAAAAGTGCACGAACCAATTGCAAATGTGAACGTACGAGCGCGGTTGGCTATCGGAGCAAAACATGTCCATTTTTGCAATTTCGATTGACATTGGAATAAACATGTTGCAGGGACAGCAATTGTCGCGCTGGATGCGGGACCTGATCGACTGCAACGTGTAGCACACATGAATTTCAATGACGTGAATTTCAATTGTGCGGAAACGTCAAAACGGGCGCTGAGAATTTTACATTGATCCGGCACAGAAATCGCGCAGCAAATGGATCCATGAACTTGTGCTGCTGAAAAGCGAAATAATTTTCTAATTAGAAATGTTCTCGGGCATGTTTTAATCATTTCTAAATTAAGAAAAGCTGCTCGGGCGCCCATTCAATCACAGAGGCAACCACAGCACCATTGGTATTGGCGTATTTATTTGGTGTGGTGGCGGGAGATGCGCTCGCAGGTCATAAATTAAACAAACATTGCGAACACTGCAAAACATTTATTGTGCAAAATGAACTCAAGTGGCTCGAACGACGAGTGTATGAAAGCAGAAGCGGCACGTAGCGGAAAATGAATAAACAAACATCGGCCGAAAAGAACTTAACATGTTTTATGGAGAACGCAAGCGGCACATTGTGGGCTTTTGCTGTTGCCGAGAGATAAAAATCCCATAAGCCAATGGCGCACAACACATGTACGACGCAAGCAAATGCGCCTCATGGCCCACCAAACCGCCGCCGCCAGCGGTACTCGTGTTTGCTATCGAGTAAAGTGGAGCATTTGGCCCAAAATGTTATTGTTTTATATCACAGTCTCAATTACCAAAATGGCAACAGCACAACACACACGCAAATGGCAAATATAAACGCCAAAAACAACAACAACAATAGCAACAGTAGCCGTGAATCATGTGCTCGCTGCGGAGCCATTAACAAAAAACAAAAAAAACTTGCCCCGCCACGACCCGCACACTAAGCCAGCTGACCAGCTGATAAACTACTTGTAAATGCACAGCGCACAGTGGTCGTAGAGACATAAAATGATGCTACAAAAAATATCATTTAATTTATATTGAAATGTTTACATATATTTCAAAAAATTGTTTAAGGCAAAACTTTCTAAAGTTGGACCATATTCAATGCGTTCTATACTCTTGTCTGATGTCTAAGGGAAATAAAATTTCAAAAACTCGTTACGGAATAAATGAGATAGAGATAGATTTGAAAGGGGAAACGTGCACTGAGACCAAAATTGATCTATTGTGCCCCCAAAACTTTAGAGAACGTGCCCCAGGAATAAAAAGTTTAATAGTTAAATTCCCTAAAAGTAAGCAAATCACACTACTTGTAACTCAAGTCTCTTAGATCTAAAATTTCAAAAACTCTTTAGGGAATAAATAGTTGAATAGTTAAATTCCCTAGAAGTAAGCGAATCACACTTGTAACTCAAGTCTCTTGGATCTAAAACCAGAACGCCAAAGGAGTTATTTGTCCACAATAAACCCCAACCTGTTACCTTGATTCATAAGACATGAAAAACACTGATGAAGATGACTGAAAATCAAAGCTGATGAAGCTGACTGAAAACAAAATCCCTTTTTTGTCCTATGGTTAAAAACTGCATTGTGACTTCTACAAATTTTTGACTTCAAAACAGATGAAATAATCAATTTAGTCAATACAAATAAATCTGTAACAATTAGTGAGTGTCCTATCTACTCAAATAAAATCTCTCACAATTTAAAGTTATCGCAAACCAACTAATGGTTTTCAATGCCAAAATGACCTAAGCAGACCACTGTGCCTGCAGTGCGTCGAGCAACTAAACCTAGGAACAATTAGCTGCGCGGCAAGAGGAACCCACCAGCATACACTCATACACAGATCTACCTGTGCACGCTTACATAAATATAGAGATTCTGACATATAAGTATATAAAAATTTTTCAAATTAATTCACAATAATAAAATGTAATTGCGCACAACGCACGCCGATTTTCACCAGCAACAGAGCCATCGAGAGGCGACAGTATGTCGCAGGGGATGGGGATTCATAAATTCCAAGAAAACGGCAGCAACGTGCCATGAGTAAATAAAAACTAGCTGCACGGGAAAAACAAACGTTTTTCACAGAGCAATACAACGCAGTGTCTGCTGCTGCTGCAGCCAATGATGATGATGATGAAGCAGCAATTTACGTTGTTGCTTGCGCAAAAGCCATAATAGCGAATGCATATGCGCTGCTATTATAGAAGCGCCCATTCAACGCAAAACGCTTGGCATCTTTTGTGTTTTGCCGAATGCTGGTTTAAGCGTGCGATGTGACATCGTTTGGCGCACGTTGTCTGTAGCGCCGAGCGTCATCGTAGCTATTGCACCAACGTGACGCATGGGTAACACCCACTTCCGCAAGTGGCCGCTGCTGCGACCACTGACTCAATGGCGTTTGCGTTTGCATTACTGCCACCCAGATTAATTAACCCCAACGCGGCATTGGCGTTTTCGTCAATGCACGCAAAGGAACGTCAAATTAATTTGACTTTGCCAATGACCTGCTTTCCTGACGTTGGCCGCGCTGCCTGCTTGAGGCGAGACAAATAAACAAAATCAATTGAATGGAATTTCAATTAAATAGAATGGAATGCATGAATTTTAAATTAGGCGAATGTGTAATGTGCCTTGCCGCCTCGCTTAGTCAACACTTCTAACACTATTCGAGTACTCACCCACGAACGCCTTCAGCTCGTAGTCGACGCCACACGACTTGCCCGTATCGCCCGGTGCCGGCTGCAGCGACACCGATGCTGGACAGTACGGAGGAACTTCAAAGTAGAATGGATATGCATTCGGTCCCAGCTTCTTGATGAGGCGCTCTTGCAGGCGCGTCAGCGGCCGTTCCGTCTGCTGTGGCGGGTAGATTTGCTCGTGCGCCAAATACAAGTCCTTGCGAAACGTCAACCCCAGCACGTCCAAGTCCTCGCGCCCGTACCGAAACGCGGCCAGCACCTGGCCGAACACTTTGCGATCCTTCACGTATTCGGGATCAATGAAAACGACGCCGTCAATGGGGTCCACGTGCGAGATGTGATCGACAAAGTCGCGCTTCCCCAGGTACACTGTAATCTTGGCGTTCGAGGAGCTCTTCTTGAAGACACGCGTCGCCTGGCGCCGCGAGCTCGCATCGCCATCGGCGCCACCACCACCACCGCCACCGCCTCCACCGCCGCCGGCCTCGTCCGTGCCGGGTGTGGCAGTTGTTGCGACCGCGCCGGTGGTTAGCGAATTCATCGGTGCTGGCTGTATGGCTGCTTGGTCAGTGGTCTGTTGGCCCAGTTGTCCCCTTTACTGTTATTGCACAGCTACTGTTACTACGGTCCTGCACTGTGCGGTTACGTACTTGTACACCAAATGACAAATCGTTTCCTGGAACTTCTCGCCCCCAAGCTGTCGCCGTTCACAATTCGGTTATCGGGCGAGTTTGCTACGCTATCCTCCTCGAGTGCGCGCCGTGTTCGTTGCAGTTGTGGTAATTTGCACTTATCTCTTTGCCCGCTTGTTTTTGCTCAATTAACTTAGATATCTGTGCATATTTTTCCAGCTACCAGCGACGACCAACCCAAAATATTCAGCAAAAAAAATTACACGAACGAAACGTCACTTTGACTGCGCGGAATGTGTATACCGTGACGTCATCAACGTGTGGTGTGGTGAACATACGCACAGATCGTGGGGTAAACGGCCATGGAAGCGTTTGGAAAGTGCAGCTCGACGAAGGCGTGCTTCAGCCAGTTGACAGCAGCTGTCAAATGACCGAATGGTCGAAAGCCAAAGTCTTTTGACAACCACGTGCATCAGGTATCAACGCGATTTTCTGTATCGGCGGCGAAACTATCTGCAAATTTAATTTTCGGTAAATTGTGAAATTTAAAAAAGAAAAACCAACAAGGAAAATGAAGCTGAAGAAGGGAGCAATGCAAGCAAAAGGCCAGCTTAATGGTGTGCAAAATGGTAGCCAAGTAAAGAAACAGAAAATGGCGGTGGCTGGTGCGGCCGCAGCACCCAAAAAAGCAAAAGCTGCTGTTGACAAGAAGTTGGGTAAGCCGCCAGTGAAGATGGCGCCCCCAAAGAACGTAGAAGAGGAGGAGGAAGACGATGAGGTGGATGAAGAAGAGGATTCAGGCGCGGATGTGGCAGCTGATGTTGCCGAAGAGGAAGGAGATTCTGATGAGGATGAGGACGACGATGAAGATGATGATGACGATGAAGATGATGATGACGATGAAGAGGATGATGAGGGAGATGAAGATGAAAGTATGGCTGAACCAAATTTGGGTGCTGGGGAAGATGAAGACGAGGACGACGATGAAGCCCCATCTGAGACGCCCATATTGAAAAAACAAACCGCCGGTGGTGTTCCAAAAATAAACACGGGCGAAGTGCCCAAAAGTGAGTTTTCTAAAAAACAATTAATGTATAGAAAATGTTTTTAATTACGTAAACATATGTTTCAGCTATTCCAGTGGATCAGGTGCTCATTGTGCAGAACTTGCCGAAGAGTGAGTATAACCTCAAACAATTAAGCAAACGCATTTACGCCTTTCTCTCTCCTCAGAATTCAAGCAAATTGACATTGTCCAAGTGTTCGCCAAGTACGGCGACATCCACACCATCCATCCTGTGCACGGTGAAAAGAGCAGCACCGCTTTTGTGGCGTTCTTCACTGCTGAGGCGGCCAAGACCGCAGCCGAAGCCACCCACGACAAGGCCAAGGTCCGCAATGCCATCGTCAGTGTGACTGTTCAGACATCGAACAGCAAGAAGATAACGCCCGAGAAGAAGGCTAAAAAGTCTGAGGAGAAGCAAAAGAAAGCCGAGGAGAAGTTAAAGAATGCCGAGGAGCACAAACGGCAAATTGAAATGAGCAGAGATCGCACTGTGTATGTGAAGAACCTGAAGCCCAACACCACCGACGATCAGGTGCGCGAACATTTCGAGGGTTGCGGCGGCATAGAAAGCGTGAAGGTCTTAACACGCAATCGCTTTGCGTTTGCCTTCGTTACATTTGAGGATGTCGATGCAGTACAGGCTGCCAAGCAACTACACAATTCAGTGCTGAATGATGCAAATATTGGCGTTTTCCTCAAGGACGAGTCGCAACAGCACAAGGAAGCCGAAAAGGATCCCAAACGCACCGTAACTGTTAAGAACACACAAAACTTAGGTAAAACATAAAGTGTGAATTTGCTTTTAAGGATATAAAATCTAATTTTTATTGAAATTGCAGAGAGCTGCCCAGGTGACAAGTTGACCACAATCTTTTCGAAATGTGGCGAAATCGAGGACATAAATATTCTGTGCAAGAAGAACGTTTTGGCTTTTGTAACTTTCAAAGCGGAGAAGGGCGCCAAAAAGGCTATAGAACTGAGCGGCACCAACGCACAAGGCTTGGAGCTGGAGGTTGAGGAATATAAAATTCCAACAGCAAAGCCCAAGACATCTGTTTTTGTGCAAAACGTCAAGCCAGGTGGGTGATTATATGTAATAGTTTATGTTTATTTTGTTAGGAAATGTTGGTGTATTTGGAAATATTGTTCTGAACCAAAGTAAAATTATGCTGAATTATTTGATCAAATGGCAATTGATGTCAATTACAAGAGTTTAAGTTGTAGAAATAAGCAACAATGAAAGAATGTGGATCAAAACGTTTGTCAAAAACGCCAACTCTCGCATGCAAAGCTCTGAAATTCAGAATACTTTAGCTTGGTTGTTGCATTGCTCTCGGTAAATCCATCATAAACGCTTCTAAATATTGCAATCTATTGTTTTTGATTGTAACTTGTGGGAATTGCAAACCTGCTGTACTATCAGAATTGTTGCCTTGTGCCACTAAAGCATTCAGTAACATTAGATTCGAAATTGTATAAAGCAAACAAAGCTATATCCGATAATTTTACAAACACTTTCTACTCATTTTACATTATCCAATCACTGAAAATCGTATGGCAAAAGATATCCATCAACTCTGTTAATGATTACACATCACAACCGATGTCTTAAAACATCAAACCTTAAAAAAGTACCCTCAATCTTTTTGAAAATCTTTGCGTTTGACAACCTTAAACCTTAAAAATTATAAGAAAAATTTATTTGTCTGCAATATAAATTTTGAGCAATGCAATTTTGAAATATTTTTTTAAAAAGTACAAATTTTCCTAAACCCAGTTAGTACATAAAATATCTTATGGTCAATTGCAGGTGTCACCGAAGAGGAACTTCGTGAGCTTTTCTCCACTGCCGGCGCCATCGAGAGTGTTTTCATTAAAGGCGGCTTTGCAATTGTCAAATTTCAAGACACAGACGGCTTCTGCAAGTCCTTCCTGCTGAACGAGTCGCTGTTGCAGGGACAGATGATCTTCATGGAGCCGTATTCGGAGAAGAAACAGACCGTGCTGAAACACAATCAGAAGCCGCAGCAGGGCAGGAAACGACCCTACAATGGCAATAACAACAAAGGTGGCGGCAATCGCAAGAAATTCAAACAAAATTAAACAATGCCACCGCAAACAATTTTTAAATGTAGATTGCAGATAGTGCGTATATGTAGGCGTGGCACTCTGCTAGCCAATCGTAATGTGTATTGTAACGTGGCTATATTGGCGGCGACAGCCATATTGTGCTCGCTGTAAACATTGCTATTTCTTTTATATATTGTACTTGTATTCCTTTAGGTTTATTGAATTCATGAAAAATATAAAGCGAATGAAATTTCAAAGACTGTACTTGCATGTAATGTGCGTTTAAAAATAGTGCCAACAGCGGCGCATTAACGCGCAACGTAAGCACCGCACCGGCAATTTGTCGGCCCCAAACCATTGAAGTGGCGGTCGTACGCCGACTACAGCGAAACCCATTCATTACGCGGCGACTAGATGCGAAATATAGTATATGCAGAAAAGTGTAAATTCAAATGCCAAAACAGCGTCAACAACCAGCAGCAATAGCTGCTTGGTCGTTGCCGCTAACGTCGCAGTCGTCAGCAGCAGAAACGCGCACAACTGAGAATTGCAAATTTCAGTGCACGTATGTACAGCAGACACTTCGGGCGCCGGCAACACGAACACCGAAGCGGCCACAGCCCAAGCGCACACCAATGCGCGCTCGTCGGATTGCGTGATTCACTTCATCAATGTCGTAACAACAACAATACCGCCGGCGACAGCAAAAGCAGCAGCACCAGCGAAACCGGCAACAATGCGCTGCCGCAACTTGCCGTAGTGGTCGCGTGATTCATTCACGCTGCCGTACAGCAAATGCGGCGCGTCATCTCGCTGCTCACTTGTTTGTTGCTGGCGCAGAGCAGCAGCAACAGCAACACCAGCTTACCTACTTGGCGTGCAATACCCCGACGCCCGCTCGCCGCACTCACGTTTCACAAGCGGACTTTCACATTGCTGTACCGACGCTGACGTGTTGCACACCGTGCACAGAGTATAAGCCAGATTGCTTGCTTTCTGCTTGCTTGCCGGCTGCTGGGCTTACCAATTTTACTGCCAAAATAAAAAAACGGTTCATGTTTGTGCGGCGCCGCTCCGTTTCTTCGCCGTTGCGCCGGTCTCCTTTCTGCGGCCGGCTCCACATCAATGGGCAGCCCAGCCTACACTACCTGCGGCTGCTGCCGGCACTTCAAGTGCACACAATCCAATGCAAAATACACAAAGTAATTTTGAATTTTAACATTTATTATTATTGTTAATAATTTATTATTCTCTTTGCCATTTCTGTTGGGCCGTCGTGCGCTCTCCGCGCCACGCGCTGCGCTGCCAGTTCTGGTTGCTTCAGTTTGGATTTTTACCTCTTCATATCTCTTACTACATTCGCATTCTACAATATATAAACTATATGTATTTGATGATGTTTTAGTTGTTGCTGTTATTCTTCTTCTTCTTGATCTTGTTGATATTCTCATGCAATTTCTATTCGATTCATAGTATAATTTGTTTTCATCGACTGCTAATAAATTGTTGATACACAGACACACTAAGTATGAGTTAGTCGTACGTAATAAATGTTTCGATTCTTTTGAGTTTTTGCAAATGTTATGGTTTCCTTTATTCGAAGCGTCAAGCCTTGTGCTCTCGCTTTAATTGGATTTCTCTTCTATTTATTTATTAGTTTTTTTGTTTTGTTTCGTTCTTAATAATGTTTATATGTTGTATAATTGTTGTATAAATATATATGTAAAAAAATTTTAATTCGAAAGACAAGTTAATCAACTCTAAGTTAAATGGTAAAACTTATATGACCTTTAAATCTAAGTCGCGCATAAACATTCGCCAGATGAAGCTATTTTAATGAGAATGACCAAATCAAACAGTCAAAATGAGCGACAAGCCATGCGTCATGCCGAATGACCAACGATGCAAGCAATCTTCGTTATGCATTTCAAGGTCCCACCATAGCAACTCAAATCCAAATAACCTTATGAAACGATGTCTTAAGTCTTAAGCTAAGCGCTTGCAAGTACTAATAACGCTGAAAGCAATGAATTGGAAGAGCGATTTCTTGGTCTATTGGCGTTGCGTTCATGCAGTGCTGTGACTGAATTCAGTGCTTTGATGAAGTTATTGGCGGGTAAAGGCGGAAGACTTCATGGTGAAAGGTAATTTGAATTTTTAACGCTTTCGCACTTTGCGGTTATTCGAGCAATGTGGCAAATGCAGTAAAAGGTTTAGTAAACGTGAATTGGGAATTGATCAAAAAAGTATTAAGCTGTTCATAAATATTCTTTCTGTAATACATTAATTTTAGGCTGAGCTGGAAGAATCGAAGCATATCGAATAGAATGTGAAGCATTTGCAGCAAGATGCAGCATTATGTTGAGTCATTATGCGTTATCTGAAACTGTTTCTGATAGATATTGACAAGAAACTAATTTCTGCCGATGTTCATACATTCATATCCTAACTCGCATATCCTAAATTACAAACCTTCGAACTCTCAACTGTCTGGATTGTGGCTAAAAGCTAAGTAGAGGCTAATTTCAAACGACTTCTGTCGTAGCTGTATGGACGAGGAACAGGAGGAAAGTACACTTCAACTTCTATGCACTTGTCCTGCTTTATCCAAAAGAAGTAAGAGTCGCCTGGACAACCTTTTCTTTGACAATACAGGGTGGACCATTTAAGATTTGGAATTTGAGTCGGTTATTAAAAAAAAACCGAATGAATATGTTTTGAAAATTCCGGTTTTATTACAAAGCTTGGACCTTGTTATTTAAGAATGAATAACGATATCGTTCATATGATCAACCCAACGGTTGATCTTAACGGTCATCAACGGTCAACCCAATTTTCAAGTACCTTTTCGATTATTCCGGGTAGAATTTCCTGAATAGCAACTTCGATTTCATGTTTCAAAGCTTCAATCGTCTCTGGAGGGTTAGCGTAACACTTGTCCTTTACTGCTCCCCTAAAAAACGGTACAACGGACTTAAATTGCAGCTCCGAGGCGGCCAATTGACTTCAGAATTTCTGCTGATTATTCGATTTTCGAAAACGGTGCCCAAAAGTTCGATTTTCGAACGTGCCGGATGGTCATGAGCCTTCAGTTCTTTGACCAATTGAATTTTGTAAGCCTTCATACCGAGATCTTTATGTAAAATTCTCATCAAAGAAGTGCGAGAAATGTTCAATTCCTGAGAGCGATAGCGAGTTGACGTGATGTTCAAGCACATTTTCAGCTACAAAAGCAATGCTTTGAGAACGGGAACGGGTTGTTTGGTTCATTAACGATTCAGTTTCACTAACGCGCTTCACAAAGTGATCCACAAACTGAGTTGATGGCCAATCTTTTTTTTTAATTTTTTCTAATTTCTTACAGTTTGGGTTGAAGACTCTCTACTTTGGAAGTAAGTTCTCAATATTTCCCAATTTGGTTGAAGCGTATAGCGTCCCATTTCGTAAATGTCAAACTTTTAACCAAATTACGAACACAAATTTAATGACATTTGGACTGCCATTCTCGAAATAAAGCGTAGTTCAAATTCCAAACGCTATATGGACCACCCTATATAAGATATCCAGTCGATAGAACTATTCAGTCTACTAGGCTTCGTGAGAAGCTCGAACTGGTTCAATGAGTGAGCCAACGTATGATCGATTGTTTTGAGCTATCACAAAAGGCCTTCATGACCTATTAAGTTGGCTTCTCCCTGGGCCAGTTACACCTATGTATGTTCCTACCCATCCAGAGGTTAAAAGTCCAAATCATATTGCAAATAATTGTGGTCCACCCACTTTTCAGTAGGTTGTTTGTTCATGGGTTTTTTATCAATTTTTGTATGTATGCAAATATTAAATATAACCAGGAAAGTTCTGATGTTTATCATTATTTTCGACTGGAAATGGCTGTGTCGAGCATCTTAACCTTCTTTTCATAAATCTTGTGAAAAATTTACAATAAAGCGACACTTCAGCAGCTTAAAGATTAAACAAATGATAACTCGTATCGGCATTTAAAAATCAAAGGGTCCTATGGATTGCCAAAACTTGCACTTCATGGGCCGGTGTGCCTTGTCGTACTTCCACTAGCGGTCTAGGGTCCAGGTGCGTAGGAGGTAATCATAGCTTTACGAAAGATATGCAATTTGATTTTGACTCTCGGATTCGATTTCGGAATTAGATTTTGACATCTAACAAAAATGGGGAATGACTGCTGCTGTCTTAAGTGATTCGTGTCCACTTATAAGTGGAGGACAGAAACGCAGGCAAAAAAAGGACCAGAAACTCACAATACTGGGCTAATAATACTCCAGGACTGAGGCACTCAAAAATCTTCCTAAAGGATTTCCTCGTCGTCCCTCGACCATGAAGGGGTATGTCTTCCCTTCAAAGAGTTTTAGACTGAAAAAAGGACCAGAAACTCAAAATACTGGGCTAATAATACTCCAGGACTGAGGCACTCAAAAATCTTCCTAAAGGATTTCCTCGTTGTCCCTCGACCATGAAGGGGTATGTGTTCGCTTCAAAGAGTTTTAGACTGAAAAAAGGACCAGAAATTCACAATTTTAGGCTAATAATACAATACTGGTCAGAATACCAGACTTGCATTGCAGACTCAGGAAACAGATTTCCACTCTTGGACTAAAACAAAGCAGTCAAAGAGTTTTAGACTGAAAAAAAGGACCAGAAACTCACAATACTGGGCTAATACTCCAGGACTGGGGCACTCAAACATCTTCCTAAAGGATTTCCTCGTTGTTCCTGAACATTAGCAAAAACAGCTCAACAGTTGCGTCAGAATACCAGACTTGCAATGCAGACTCAGGAAACACATTTCCACTCTTGGACTAAAACAAAGCAGGTCCTGTAGGCTATGAGGAGAAGCTATTGAAATAGGAGATGACATCACCCTTCAGTTCGTGGCTAACGCACAGCAGGAATGGAAGCCTTGGCAAAACATCAAAATCCACAAGAACTTCCAAGTTGTATTAGGGCAATGGGCCTAGAAGCAAATAGGGTATCAATATTGATGGCAGTGACCCTATAAATTGGAATTATACTGTGATGTATCAGTTTTTTCATGTACCTAATCGAAATTTGTTTTGCGATGACTTACTACACTTCCACTCACGTCTCCAAATCCTAATAAGTTTGTTAAAATTGTGTTCATTCAAGACTTGAGTAATGATGCCACATCAAAATGCTTAGACAAAAGCCAGAACTAAATACGCAGTTGTACTATATTACAGATCTACGCTATTTTCAAGTCTACACCGATTCGAACCTTTACGAAAGGAAAGCTTAAGCTTTGTGTCACATTGCGACTATATTACTTGTAACTTTTGCTTTAAAATTATTTAATTCAAAGTCGAAGTAGATGATTTGATGAAATTTGATTTGAATAATGATTTGAAAACTCACCAACGAACACTATAAGCTAGCAATAACCATGTATGTATATAAATAGTAATGTGAATCTGATTGATGTGTTGATGTATATGGTATAGTTGAGATCTATTGGCCGCATAGTCGGAAGACCTTTTCGGTTCATTTGTAAAATTTCAGTCACCACACGAAAGACTGTCTGTAAAAATCATTTTTGACAACCCTAACCAATCACCATAGTTCCACACTTTTCACGCCCTTCATATGGTATACATTGTATATGTGTTTCTTGAAATATATTTGTTTTTAATTGAACGCACAATTTTCTTGGCCATTATTCGTTTGGCATGTTCCAGTGAATTTAGCATATTTTTGGATTTGAGCGCTTAAAGAATCATCGAAGATATCATTAATACTATTCGCCAAGCATTTTTATCCAAGCATTTTTGAACAATAAATAGTCACAAGCACAGGTTTCAAGTCCCTACTAGAATTTATTAAAGCATATTCTACGAGGGCGTTGAGAATGTCATCCCTAATGCCAACCATATAAAAACACTCCTCAACGTTTTTAGGTTATGTTAGGTTACACTGGTCTCGCAGACTCCGTTCGGTAACCGTTAAGATCTACAAACCTTGTACGGCGCTGGCCTTGATCTTCCTCAACACCCTTTACTGACCAAACAAATTGGCGAATGCTTGGCATGAATAGGCAAACAAAGGTTTTGCTGGTTTTTAAAACCCAATTCACGTCGAATGTTTCAGTTTCGGGACAATCGAAACCAAGCAAATTCAATTCAAAACGCAGCACAACAATTTTAAACAAAAAACAAAATATTAAGTTTTCATCTCTTTGGTTTGGTTTGTTGATTTTCGGTTTTGTTAAAACGTTTTTGTTTTGTTTGTTCATCTTTCAATTCAACAATAAGGCAAATGAGGGCAAAGGGCACTACCATGCAAGCGAAATTATTGTAAAATGAACTTGCTTCTTCTTGTTTTTGTTGTTCTTCTTTTCATTTTTACGTCATGTTTTGTTTTTGGTTTTTTTTTTTGTTAAATTTGTTTACGTGCTAAATAAACGAATTAAAATTACGTACGTAAAGTGTTTTGTTTTTTTTTGTTTTGTTAAAAGCAGGCAATATTTAAATTCGAGTTGTAAAGTGTAATGTTGTTTTGATTAAAAATTCTCAATATCTTTCTATGTTCTACAGCAGTAAACATTTGTAAAAAAGTCTTTAAAATAATACAAAAAAATTATTATGATAGTAAAAAAAGGGCAGTGGGACTGGGGTGGGTAGAGTATGGATTGGGAATAGTCACCATTGACTGAAACTGAAACAGAAACTGTAACTTTTCAAATGAAAACAAACACAAAATTAAGTTTTATTAATTTTTTTGTCGTTTTTAATCGTTTTTCATTTTCAATATTTGCATACAGGTTTATAATAAAAACTTTTGATGTGATTGTTGTTTTGAGTTTTGAGCAAAATTATAATCATATAATGCAGCAGACTTTTTTTTGGTAGTTTTGATGAGAAAATAATGTTTATAATAAATTAACGAAAATAATACAAAGGATACCAGAAATGAAACACAGGGTTTTTCTTAAGCGAAATAAAATAATACACTGGGTAGGAGAGGGGATCCACTATCGGTAATTATTGTTAAATATTTAAATTTATTTTTTTTTTAAGTATTTTTCTCTCTCTATCGCTTCGTACGTTTTCACGTTTTAAACAGGAACAGAATAATAATAAAGTACAAAAATATACGGAAATGCACAATTATCCATCATGCACAAAAGTCGATCGTAAATCGTAGTTTTTTTGTAATTATTTTTGTTTTTTGTTTTGTTTTTTCCTTAAGTCAGTTGTATATAAAAAAGTTATTTTCACTTACTTCCCTCTGCAATGTTTCATACTCTTCTTTTTCTTCTTCTTCTTCTTCTTCTTCTACTTCTTCTTCTTCTTCTTCTTCTTCTTCTTCTTCTTCTTCTTCGTTTTTTACTCTAGTATTAGTGTAATAGTGTAAATTAGGTTATTAGGCCAAATCTACTGGCTTGCGTGCAATAATAATAATTTTTTTTCGTATTTGATTTTTTGTTTTTTGTTTTTTATTCGGTTTTCTACGCTTTTGTGAACAATAAGCATAAGAAATGAGCGCTAGAAATGACAAAAAAAGCAATAATAAATACGATTAAATAATCGACGACGAGCATTACAAGACAAAGAGAAAAGTGCAAGGTAAACGAAACAATAATCATTTGCATCTACTGTCGGCGTGCGAGCAGGACTCAATCGACCAATGGGTCGAGCCAACTATCGACCGACTGACTGTAGCCACCCATTCGAATAGTCACCGCGTTGGCCTTGCATAGCACAAACACAATTAGTACACTGTCCCGTTTCGAATTCAATTCTCATCAATATATATAAAACGCCTTTCGAAAATATCTCTCTCAAAAAAAACATTGCTCGGCGGCGAAACAAAGAAAATACAAACAACAAAAGAGAAATGAGCAACATCGCAACAGCAATTGAGTTGTGTTCGATTGGTAAAAAAGAAATAAAAACATAAAACAAGAAAAGAGTTACGAAGAAATACACATCTGAAACAAATTTAAAACGCAATAAAAAATACGTTGCATGCGCAAAACTAAAAAGTGCTCAAAAACAAGCGTTGCGATCAGCTCCCGCTGCCGGGAGTTCTTCTATCGTAGTCGTTACCGTTTGCTACTCAAATGTGTGATTAGTCATATTCTGGTTGTTGTAGTTGCATCTTGAAATTTCTCTTTTCGCTTTTCTTACTTAGTCGCACAATCGTTTCGTATCATGGATTCTGCAAAATACTTTCTTTCAATATCCGCTTTTAATATGTCAATAATATTAGAAATATGCTTGCTCTTCCTCTTCTACTCTTCAGTATTCCCCGATGCAGGGTTTCGTTTTCGTTCGTAAGAAAATGCACCCCCCAAAATGTTCATTCTTTCAATCTCTATCAATCTCCAAAGCATTAACGCTTTACCGTTACCCCGATGCGTTTACCGCTTAGGCATCGATCAGACCCATCTCAGGCGGCTGCTGCTGCTGCTGTTGCTGCTCCAACAGGAAGCTGTGCTCCACGTTGCCACCGCCGTTCTGCTCGCCCCCGCTGTGTGTTCCGTTCTCCAAGTGCGGCTCGCTGCCACCATTCAGCTGGGGCTGTGGCTCCACCTCTTTCGGCACTTCCGGTTTGTCGGCGCCGTTGGTCTTCACCTCTATCGGCTTCCGCTTCAGCGCGATCGGTGCTGTGCCGGTCTTTGTGGGTGTCGCCTTCTTGATTACGTCTTTGGTTTTCATCTTCAGTGCTGCGGTTGGCGTTTTGGTGGGCGACAACGAGAGTCGGCCCGCTGTGCTGGTGCTGCTCGTCTTGCCCGTCGGAGTTCGCTTCAGCAGAGTGCTGCTAGTCTTCGTGGTTGCGGCGCTGCTCGGGATTGCGCCCACAGTGCGACGCGTTGTAGTGGTTGAGCTCAGCATGGTCTTCGGTGCGGGGCGTGCGGTAAAAGTCTTGGTCGTTGTAGTAGTGGTGAGAGTCGTTGTTTTTGTGCGGCCAGCTGCCGTAGCAGTCGAACTTTTGGTGGTGGTACTATGAGTGCCGTTGGTCGTGGGCGCTGTGCTCTTCAAGGGGCTCCTGGCGGAGGCAGTGCTTGCGGTTCCAGCACCAGGACCGGTTTTGCGCAACTGCGAGGACAGCGTGGCCCGTGGCGAGGACAACTTCGGTTTAGCGGTGGCCGATAGGCCCAATGTGGTTGGCTTAGTTGGCGCACTCGAAGTCGGACGTGGTTTGGGGGCCATGCCATTTGCTGCTGTGTGTGTAGTCGTTGTGCCGCCTGAATGACGTGTTGTTGTTGCAGGACGTGATGTAGCCGTAGTCTTAGTTAACGTAGTCGACCGGGCAGTGGCCGGAGCTGTTGCAGGTCGAGCGCTGCTGGAAGTGGTTGTGGTGCGCATTGTGGTAGTCTTCGTGGTGGCGCTTGCTGCAGTCAACGGTTTGCGAGTGGTTGTGGTTGTGGTCAATGTTCGGGCAGTGGCTGCGGGCTTCTTTTCGCCTGTGGCGGCTGTTGTCGGTTTGTGTGCCAGGGCCGTGCGTGGCCTGGCCGCAGCAGTGGTTGTTGCTGTGGTCTTCGTGGCGGTAGTCGCAGACAGGGGCTTTTTGGCCGGTGCAGATTTTTTCACTTCGCCCACTTTGGGTTTGGCCGATGTAGGCGTACGGCTAGGTGCCTTCGGACTGACGTCAGGTTTCTTTATTCGCGCAGCACCAACGCCTGCTGCAGCAGTGGCAGCAATAGCGCCAGCGGCAATAGCCGCAACAAGGGAATCTGTGGGCTTGTCCTCAGCACTAACTGTTGGTTCAGCGGCGGACTCAAATGCCTCAACGGCGTGTTCTAGTGGCTCTGCAGCGGGTGCAATGGGCTCGGCAGGCGGCACTTCTGGCTCTGCAACAAGTTCTACTGGTTCAGGCTGAGCTATGGGTTCCACCGGCTCAACGATTTCTACTGGCTCAGGAGTGAGTGCAGCAACTGGCTCAGGACTTAGAGCAACTGGCTCAGGACTGAGTGCAACTGGTTCAGGAGTGAGTGCAACTGGCTCAGGACTGAGTGCAACTGGTTCAGGAGTGAGTGCAACTGGCTCAGGACTGAGTGCAACTGGTTCCGGAGTGAGTGCAACTGGTTCAGGAGTGAGTGCAACTGGTTCCGGAGTGAGTGCTGCTGGCTCAAAAGTGAATGCATCTGAAGGCATCGGAGCAGATTCAAACAACTCCACAGCAGGTGCAATGGGCTCAACGAGCTCAGGAACAGGGGCCACTGACTCTGCAACCAACGGAGCAGACTCAGCAACGACGATAGGTTCCTCAACTGCCAGAGCCACTGGTTCGACGGGATAAGTAGACTCCTCAGTGGCAGCAGGAACAAATGGTTCCTCGGTTTGCTCCGATTCTACGACTGTATCGAAAGTTGAAAAACTTTCAAACGACGGCTCACCAGCCTTAACGGCCTCAGCAACCTGTTCGCTAAGCGCTTCGTACTGATGCGCAACAAGCTCGGGTTCCGGTACCGATGCGGCCGCCTTCATTTCCAAATCGAATGGAGATGAATCGAATGGCGATGCGTTTTGCTCTGCGCTCAAATGGGACTCATCGATCATGAAATCCAATGGTTTGTGCTCGCTGTCGTGAGTGGCAAACGGATTGAAATTGTCTATGATGTTGGTTGCAGTTTGTGCAACTTCCTCTACCTGCAAATGAAATGAAAACAAATCGATGTGCTATTAATTTAAAGCCGCTTCAGTTTGGTTTTTAAATGATTAAAGTAAGAGAATGGTAAACATTGTTTGGGCTTATTAAGTCAGTCAGTTAAAATATGGTTTTGAGCCAATCTGCTGATATTTTTAGTTACTAATTGCACAACTAATTGAATACTTAGATAAGAAATTTAAATCAGCTTATATTTGATTTAAAAAAACTTTAAAAACTTGTTAAAAACTTTAATTTCTTAGAACGATGACTGTGCTGCTCCGATCACAACCAAAAAAACTTGCAAACAAATTTCCAACCTTCAGCGTTGCTTCGAATTCTTAGGACCCTTCGTTTACTAGTAAAAATCCATGGTCCAGGTTTTTAATAAAATTCTTTCAATATATACAAACAATCTTTACTCTTTTGAAGCACCAGAACCATTGCTTAGGAAACTTTTGACGCTTTCATCTTCTTCTTCTAGTCTTGTCAAATCTCTTCAAGTCATGGGCCAGCTACTTCAAATATGTTTCACATAATTATCCACAAATCAATGACCTTTCATCTCAGAAGTTCTAGAACATCTCAAGTGCAGATCAACTCCACTTGTGAATATGGTTTCTTAAAGCGATTTAGTCATTCATCCTGTCTACAAACACTCATTGACTTGAACCCAATTATTAACTGAAGAGCGCTGCTTCGAATTGAATAACAAAAACATTTGTGTTGCGCTACAACACGTGGAAATCATAGCACAACTTGTTGTGGATTAACTTGGCCAGACTGCCAGACAATTTCAAATCCATTCCATTTGAAATATAATTACGTGGCATTGTTGGAGACTTATCATTAGCACAGCATCAGATATCAGCTCAAGAGCATAAGAAAAGCTGAATGTAAGCCACTTAAAGCCATTCACACCCATTCACCAAACGCTATCGATGATTAAGAATAATTAAGGAAATAATTTGTTAATTGTCTGCAACAGTGCATAGTTGGCGCATAAAATGCTCAGCATGGGCATTGTGAACGAAGATAAGTTCGAGGAAATTTGTCGATAGTTGCGCTATGGATAAGACGAGTTATTCTTACAAAGGCATCGAGCATGTGCACGAGCCAAGTGAATTGAAGTCAAGTGAGATGAAATAAAGTGGATAGAGCAACAAATACTTGGTACCAGAAATGAAATGAGCACCGAATGCAAAATAAAAATAAACACGAAAAATAGCATAAAAAAGTCACCAATGGGCAGAGGAAGACGACGCCAAGAAGTGTACGAGTATATGGAATCTGCATATATATATAAATCAAGCAGGAATGGTTCTAGAAAGCATACAAATTTCCAGCTAAAATAAATAGCAAACGGCAGCGAGAGCGCAAAGACGACAGCGCGACAGCTGGAGAACCGGAGAAGCGATGACAAACTGACAGGCTGTGAGTGAAATAGAAGAACGACAGCCACAGCCGCATATGATTAAGCAGACATTTGGGGAATTATTGTTTTTTTGGGGAACCGAGTGCTGAGTGCGCTGTGTGTGCTTTGGAGGCGAGACGTTTTAATGCTCACAGCACAGCACAGCAACGTAAAGTGCCCCAAACGTGAGGACTATTTGTGAGGCTGGTGACGGCTGCCTGGCTGGATGACGGGGTGGGGTAGCCAACGTCGATTGGTTAGCCTACGTGAAGGCAAGCAGGGGATATATATAACTTCACACACACACTCGCACACAGACACACACACATACACACAAACAGAGACGCACGCACACACGCAAGGCTTATGTGCGCCAGCATGTAAGATGGGACACATGGATGACGAGGGGGAGGGGAGAGGAGGCGCTTTGGTGTGGAGTCACCAGAATGCTAAACAGTATACGAATAATAAGCAAGCAACAACAACAACAACTAAACAGGCGAAAATCAAGTAAAAGAAAACGTTCATAATTACTCAACCACAAGTTACGAGCAGACAAAACTCGACAGCCAGAGCAATTCCCAGTCGAGGAGGTCGGTCGGTTGGTTGGTTGGTCGGTTGGTTGGTTAGTTGGTGGGTTGCGCCAACGTGCCGACACAATATATTACAATATTTTCTTGCTAAGCTGCTGCTGTTCACTTGGCGCATGCGAGATGGTATGACGAATGTTGCCAGCAAAACAGCAACAATGCCAACGCAGTGACAGCAGCAGCAACGCAACGACAACGTCGACACACAACTCGCACCAAAGTCGCTGGACTATGCCGCGCCGCACACGCAAACGCAGCGACTTTTGGCGTTTGGGAAAAATATTTCAAATAATGGCGGCAGCAACAGCGGAAAGTGTCATTGACCAAGCAGCCGCAACGATGGCAGCAACAGCAACAACAACAGCAGCCAGCAAAGAGCTAAAACAAAGCCTGGCCGAGGCGAACTGAAGTGAAGCGCGGCCAAGTGTAATGAGGTCACACTTAACTCGCCGCGCCGCGGCAACGCACACTCGCCCGAAATTGGGCTAAAGCGAGGCGGTGAATGCGTGTGCGCCGATTCGCACGCGCAACTGACGCCCTGCTGCAAAAACAACTAAATATTTGTATGTAAAACAACAACAACAACATCAAAACGAAACAAAAACTAGATAATGTGTAATTAATCATAAGGCAGATTTCCTTTTCCTTTTTGGCGCTTTAAATGGCTTTTTATAAAAATAAATTAGATAATTTACAACCCAAGAGGGAGGATGAACAACGAAAATTGCTGCACGTAAAAGTGCGCAAAAAGTAAAAATAATTACCAACAAAAAAGTGAAAGAAACAAGGGCGACTTTTGTAATAACGCAGCGCGGTTCGGTCGAGTCAGAAAGAGTCGAGTCGAGTTGAGTTGAGTTCAGTGAGCGCAGCAACAAAGACGGCACCAAGTCGACAGCAATCGTTGGCACCACTGAGCAATCGCATCGAATCAGCTGAAGTTTAAATATTTCCGCGCAATATTTGCGGTAGTAGCTGCTAATTAAATACAACAAGAACAACAACGATAATGCGAAAATTTATCTGCAAAGTAGAAAGTATGCGTACACACACAAATACTTGTGAGTGTGTGTGTGTATTGACGCCCAACGAGTGCAAATACTTTTATATACAATTGCGAACAATATTTGTTCCTACTT
The DNA here is from genome assembly GCA_963971225.1 of Melieria omissa. Lineage (NCBI taxonomy): Eukaryota > Metazoa > Arthropoda > Insecta > Diptera > Ulidiidae > Melieria > Melieria omissa. The sequence goes on along the minus strand of OZ020267.1, from coordinate 14,909,135 downwards.
TGGAGTTTTTCTTTCAATTTTAGGTAATTTTATAATCAAATAAAAATTTTGCAAAGCACATATTGACAAATCAACGAATGCTCAAACGATGACATCAACAGTTAAGTGTGCGACGCGGCTGCGGCATAACCGGCAGTTTGTTGGCTGGTGTGGCTGTTGTCTTAACCGTTGCTGTTGTTGCGACAGTTGTTGATGACGGTGGTGTTGATAGTGTTGGTGTGGCGACAAGCCAAACAAGCCGACACCAAAAGCAAACTACGATCCGAAAGTGCATAGCTACGCCGACTGTCAGTCGACACAAAGCCAACTACCACCAAGCAGCCCATGCCACCAACACTGCCACCACCTCTGCCACCCATACCAAGGTACAGTGGAAGCTTTTAGGCCACTTTCCACGCATAAACAATTCCAAGGCTGCTTGTGTCATGGGTGCGTTTTTAGCAAATTTCATGCTTACTTAGAGTGTTGTACTGCAAAAGCAGCATTGATGTGACTTTTGTTTCAATGATACAATTAAATAATAAACAAATAAAAATCAACAATGATTCAAGTTCTAGTTTTATTGGATGAAAAAGGAAAACAGACTGCAGATGCAATGAGAAAATTAAATTATAGAAAATGTATATTTGCGTTCTAATTTAATTGGAAAATAAAGTAATAAAAGGTCAACAAGGAGTTCAACAGTCGAACTGATCTCATTGAAATCACTCCTAACCAGTCAACAACAAAATAGATCTGTGTAGATCTGGAGCAGCAAACCGTTTATTCAGATCAAAACTCTTCTCAAAAACAGAAATGGCCGGAGAAAACTAAACATAATTCAAACAATTGTTTTAGTTTTTCGAAAATGCCATCAAATTTTAGTTGGCTAATTGATTTTTGAAACTCATTTCAAATATTTCCTAGTTTTTCCTAATAGTCTATTTGATTTCATTGGATCAAGTCGGATACAAATCCTAACCAGTCAACAAAAAAAAGGATGTGGGTGTGTGCCGATTTCAGCAAAAATAGAAATGTCTGAATTCAAACAATTGTTTTAGTTTTTCGAAAATGCCATTAAATTTTGATTGATTGAAATGATTGATTTTTGAAACCCTTAATCAAATATTTCCTGGATTTTCTTTATAATCGAATTGATATCATTGGATTAGCTCGAATTGAACTCCTGAGCAGCCAGCAAGCCAGCAAAACAAAAGATCAAAACTCTCTTCAAAACCAGAAATGGCTGTGGAAAACTTAACTTTTGAATGAAGTTAGGTGTTTTAGTTTCTCAAAAATGGCATGAAAATGTATTTGATTGATTTTTAAGACTCACATTTAAATATTTGCTACTATTGTTAAAAGTTTTAGAGTCCACATTTTTAAATATGACTTAAGAGTGAAAAAACTATTTTTCATTTTTCAAAATTTTTCCAACAAACTCAAAGTTTTAACTATCTAATCAAGTTTTGGAACTAACTGTTGTTAGTTTTTATAAAAATTTTAAGTTTCTCGAAACCGTTAAAACTTCTGAACATTTGCTGAAATTTTTGCAACATAATTGCTAATATTTTTCGAATATGTACGGACATTCTTCACAAAAGTGTTCAAGGTTTCGAAACAGCTTAATATGTTTAACATGTGGTGAAGTTTTTTGAACACTTTTGCAACATTTTTATAACAACTATTCAATGATTTTTAACAATAACTAACATTTTTCGAATATGATCGCAAATTTTCAACACAAGTGTTCAAAGCTTTGAAACCAGCTTAAGTTTTTAACACGTTGAAGACCGCATTGAAAAATCGTATTTCTCACATAGGGACATAAGTCCGCTATATGCAGTATCTCTTCGAGGGACCGGCGAATGGACTACTGTACATAAATTGAATTTAAATCTTGCCCACCGCTGTATAAGCAGTCCCCAGGTAAAACATATCGTGTGCCCACCCGTGAGCACGCGGCCGGTAATGTTGTTGCGGAGTGACCCACCGGTGGGCATGCGGTCTTTAACGCGTTAAGGACGTGGTGAAATTTTTGGAACACTTCTTAAAGGTTTTGATAAAATAAAATAAATAAAAATAAAAATAAAATACAAATTTTTCTAAAAAACATTAAGATGATTGAAAAAAGATCAAAGTTTCGTAAATGTGATCTATTTATTGAAACAAAAGTTTCAGGTTTTTGTAACAATTGTCCAATGTTTCTCGAAAAAGACCAATTTTTTCGAAAATGGTTGAAAATGTTCAAACATTTCACATATCACAAATCAGTGTTCAGATTTTACAAACAGGATCACATTATTGAAGATGTGATGAAAATATTGGAACACTTGCCAGGTTTTTGTAATAGTTGCTCAACGTTTTTTAACAAACAACGGCTCGAACAACTTACGTGTTCGACCATAGGATGCAATTTTTCACACAAGTGTTAAAATTTGAAAATTGGAAAAAATAAAATTGAATAAAATTGCACATGTGATGAAATTATTGAAAATAAGTTTTCAAGGATTTTGTAAAGGTTGATGTAGAATAGCTGATTTAGCAAGTATTCACATTTTATAAATATGCGCTAAAATTTTGCATATAAGATTATCAAACAGACTCAAATTTTGTTTTCTAACCTCAAATTTTTTAATTTTTGTTTCAAGTTTTTGTAACGAGTATCTAAGGTTTGTTTTCTTAACAATTTCGAATGTTTTTCGAACATGAGCTAAAATTCTTCAAATAGATTTTGTTTAAATCTTTTGAACAGAATCAAAAGAACATGTGTTGAAATATTTGATCACTGCTCCCAGGTGTTTATTACAAGTGTTCAGCGTATTCAACAATGGCTAAAACTTTTCGAAAATGAGCTAAAATATTTCGAACAAGTATTCAATTTTTCGAACGAGATCAGGTGTTTGAACATGTGTTGAAATTTTTGGATCAATTCTTTCTTTTGTCTTAACATATTCAACAAATGTTAAAATTTTTCGAATATGAGCTAAAATTTTTCGAACCTTTCGAATATGAGCTCAAATTTTTGGAACAAGTGTTTATTTAAACAGGAACAGGATCGAATGTTCGAACATGTGTTAACATTTTGGGATAATTTCTTTCAGGTTTTTATCACAAATCTCCAATTTTTTTTCACAACTGGTAAAAATTTTCGAATATTCAAGTATAAAATATTTTCGAACAAGCTCAGTTTTAAAAAAAATATTGAAAGTTTTTGTTATGAGTCCAACGATATATAACAACTGCTAACAACTCGAAAACTAGTTAAAATTTATTGGACAAGTGGTCAAATTCTTCCAAACGGTCAACAAGTATGAACTATTTTCGAACAAGCTCAGTTTAAAAAAAAAAATATTTAAAGTTTTTGTTATGAGTCCAACGATATTAAACAACTGCTTACAACTCAAAAACTAGTTCAAATTTATTGGACAAGTGGTCAAATTCTTCCAAACGGTCAACAGAAATGTCTTTTGAACTCGTGTCCAAATTTGTACCAACAAGTGTCCAAATTCAATACAAAAGTCCAATCAGGAAATGTTGAAATTCCAGACACGTGCAGATTGCTGCTGTTTGTCGTTAAATATGCTACAAATGTGCTTGACAAAAGTGTAATGACCGGTTGGCAAGCCAAAAAATATTCTGCAGTCCCCCTCAATTGCTTATTTCTACATATAGATGAAACATACTAAAAATAATTCTTATCCGAAAATAGTCTCATTCATTGTTTTTTTGCAATCATTGCTGCAAAATTATTTCGTTCCGTTTCCCTCTATGAACATAAGAGGCTTAAAAAATGTCTGCAGAGTGAGACTAAACAAAGTTGAAATGCCATTGGATGATTAGTTCCCGAAATGTTTGGCAATCTTTCAATAAATATACATATTATAGTTTTACCTCAATTTGGAAACAAGCCATTAATTATTATACTCAATGCAAGCGGACTTTTGATGTGCGTCGAAGGCCCACTGTGCACCAACACACTGGCACCCTTGACACTACCACAAATGCAGCGCGTTTTGCCATATTGTGAAGACAACTGCGTAGACCAACCCAAGAGTCATCAATAGTAGTCAATGACGCCCGTCAGGCACGCAGCCAGTCGTCAGTCAGCCAGTCAGGCATGATTACTCATTTTTTGTTGAGCCGAGTGCCAAATTGGCAGCGACTTGTACCGCTGCCAGCTACTACAAACTATTATTTAAGAACGTCTTTAATTGCCCATCGCTTGCCGCTATTTTCGGCTCGACACCCGCGCGGGGCTGGGTGCGCTTTAGGAGCGCGCACACGCGTTTGCATATGTTTTGGCAATAAAACCGAAATGGAAACTAAAAACGGCCGTGCAGCGAGCAACTATTAAAAATTATTAGCCTGGAATATAGTGTGGCCGCTACTTCTTCGGCGTCGTTGTCGCCTTTATTTTATGTTGTTTAATTATGCGTGGCGGTGGCGTTGCTTTACTGCGCTGCGCTGCGTTGTCCCGCTGCTCGGGCGGCGGCAATGCCATTTCGCTGGAAGTGAGTAACAGCCAACTTGGGCGTTGGGCTGTAAGTGAAATATGCGTTGCTCATATTGTACACATACCGGCAACGGCAACAGCAACAACAACGGCCGCGACGGCAACAGCGACGAAAGCAATCAGCACTGCCGCCAAGAACGTTTACCGATGGGGGCTGGGCAGCACAGCGCAGTGCCGAAAAAAGCACATCAAGTCGTAAAGCACGAACGACTCGACGACACATGCACGCACGCAACGAAGTACCAAACGTTCGGGCGTACAATGCCGTTTGTGCCCCGCGTACACATTCCCAAATTAAGCGGCGAAATATCGTAATTTCTATTTATAAATTTGCGCACTGAGCGCGCCGCATTGGCAGCGCCGAACCCAAAACTGAAGCAGCAGCAGTCAGCGGCAAAAAGACGCCACGCCAAAGACAAAAGACACATGCACACTGCGACGCAACGCAAGCAAACAAGCATCATCCATCCATCCACCAACGAACGAGCGTAGGAATCAGTCGGCCCACCAAGCGATCAGCCAGTCAGACAGTCAGCGATTCATAAGTGGTGAAAGAAGCGCAACAAGCCCAGCAATTCAATTGAAATTTCTATAACATCGAAATAACTGTGCACCAGCGATGAGCAACGCCAACACCGACACCAACGATCACTCACACACACACACACATGCAAACACATTTAGTGGCACCGCCATCAGCGGCGCAACAACGTCATCATGAGTGATGGGTATGAGCTGCACTCGAATTTATAGTTGCACATGTATTGCATTGCAGTGCAATGCAATAAAATTCAACGTGGCATGTCCGCCAACAACCAACAGTCGACTTGCGCCAAACAACCATGTTGGCTGGAGAAATGCTTTGGTGTAGCGCAATGAACGGCCCCCAAAATGTAATAAATTAAGTGGGAAAGCATTTTTGATTGCATTATCGGGTCAAGTGGAAAATGCATTACGTGGGTAAGCAAGAATCAAGAGTCGGTCGCTGCTGCTGCAATGTCTTTCCTTTCCTTACATTTCAGCTTCAAAGGCTTGAGAGGCGTTTTTCAAATCGTTAAATAAATCAAATCGATGCTCACTTGTACTCAGTCGTAATCAATCAAAGGCTTGTGACAATATTGCAGTCAGTACTGACAGCCTAAGTACGTGGCTAGAGTCATTATTTACAAGACTAATCCATACACAACTAAATGTAAATGACACGACAGCTCGATGACAAACCAATGCTGCACCAATTCATGTTCATGTAAAGGAAGAGATCCGAAGTTTCATGGCAATTTCGGAAATGCGACTTTTTCAATGCAATTATTTTATTCTCAAAGACTTAAAGTTTCCTGTTGTGCAGCATTTCCCGATTTAATTTAAATTTACATAAAGTGAAACGTCATCTTAGTGAAAAGATATGGTGAAATCATCGATTCAATTGGACATTTATTTAATGTTGAACCTCTTTAGCGTGTAAACCAACTTGCTAACCACTCAGTCATAGCTGCACTAACAAGTCCATTTGAAATTCTTTGACTATCATTCACTGAAACTAACAAAACTAAAGAAATGCATTTGAAACCATTGTCACAAGAATGTCAAAAAGTACTGTTTACAAATTTTGTTGCTAGACGCTTTTATTCTTTAAAATGGCAAACGAACTGGAAGTGCGAAACGAACGAACTATAATGAAAAGTTTTCAAGACCAACCTCAGTGAACATTCAAGAAAATTGCACGGGAAATAAAAGTAAGCAGGAAAACTGTGTCGAGAGTACTGAAAATGGCGCCAATAAATCAAGTTCTTCTTAACCCTTTGTTGATCCCGTCAGATTTTTATGAAAAAATACTTATCTAATAATTTCTCATTTCACAACATTTGAAGTCAATTCAAGTCATGTTTCCTCCATAAAAACTCTCAACCCATTGTTGACCCCGTCAGATTTTTAGTGTCAAGTTATTTCTCATTTAGAATACGTTCACCAAGTTTGAAGTCCAAAGGCCCATAAAATCTTGCTATCTCCATACAAACTCTTAACCTAAAGTTGCCCGTCAGATATCAATTTTCAAAAACATGAAAAACAAGTATCAAATTATTTCGCATGTTAAGGGCTTTCGCCAAGTTTGAAGTCAAAAGCCCATCAAATCTTGTTATCTCCATTAAAACTCTTAACCCAATGTTGACCTGTCAGGTTTCTATTTAAAAAATTAAAACCAAGTATCGAATCATTTCGCATGTTAAGGGCTTTCACCAAGTTTGAAGTCAAATGACCCATCAAATCTTGTTTCTCCATACAAACTTTTAACCTTGGTTCACGTCTTTAAGTTCTAATTAAAAAAAAATGATGAAATTAGTTTTCATTTCAAGTGTTTTCACTAACTTTGAAGTCAATAAGCCCATTGGTTCATGTTTTTTCGTAGTATTCTCATATGCGAACCCACGTTGACCCCGTCAAATTTCGATTTAAAAAAAAAAGATTAAAAACAAGTACTGAATTATTTCGAATATTAACATGTTAAGTGCTTTCATCAAGTTTGAAGTCAAAAGACCCATAAAATCTTGTTACTCCATACAAAATTTTAACCTTGATTTACCCCTTTAATTTTTAATTTAAAAAAAAATGAAAAACACATGCAAAATTATTTTGGATTTCAAGTGTTTTTTCTAAGTCAATAGGCCCATTGTTTCATGATTTTTCATAGTCTTCTCACATACGAACATTAACCCATGGCTGACTATGGTAAATTTTGATTTTAGAAATTTTTAAAAATACGTGTCAAACTATTTTTGATTGGCAAAATTTTCCACAAGTTTAAAATCAATAGGCCTCTTACATAAAGTTTCTACATACAACACGTTTTGCCCTTTTAGACCCCGAATTTCAAAGAATCCAATATTAGCAGAGGTTAAATTCATATTTGTTGCTCAGCAGTTTGAACTGGGGATGATGAGTCAATCAGCCAGTCAGGACAAACAATTACAGTCGTGTCTGGGTATAGTGAACACCTCGATGTAGTGAACACCCAAATTTTGATATGAAGCCTCTAAATATTGAAAAAAATTTTAATCAAAAAACAAAAAGTGTTTTTGAGCACATGAAACGAGTTTTTGAACAAAAATTTTAACATTGATATAGTGAACCACCTCGATACTGTGAACAGGCCTTGCAATAATTAGTTCACTATATGCAGACACGACTGTATAAGTATAGAGAAGAGAAGATAGATATTACAATTTCTAAAAAAAATAATCGAAAAAATTTAAATATATAATTTCAAAAAAAATTAATAAAAATTACGCTTAAAAATTGGCATTAATATTTTAAATCGGTCTTCTACTACTTTAGGAAATTTTTTTGAATTATTTCAAACGCAGTTCTTATTGAAATTATAAAAAATCTTCTTATTCTAAAATATTCTTTTCAGAACTACCTGAACTACAAGAATACTCTGCCAGAATTTCATATGATTTCATTTATATATTAGTGTAGCTGCCTATACAAACAGATAGACAGACAGACATATAGACTGCATGACAAATATAAATTAAAAGATTCATTCATTCAAATTATACACAATGTGCCTCATTTGAAGTATGATTCAACCAACGAATTTATTTTTATTATTCAAAAGCCATTTTTCCTTTCCGCGTATTTCTGCTCACCTGAACTTTGTAATTACCACACTTTCGAAAAGCTTTTCACAAAAAATACAAAATGCAAACATGTCAATGAGTAAACGACTTACAGTACGTAAATACGTTATTACATTCGTGTATCGTCCAACCGGTTCAGTTCTCTTGAACTTTTCCCGAAGTCAAGTCAATTGACTCAATTATGGTTTTAATTGAAATCCAGTTTCCAGAAAAATTCAAAAGTTTATTCAACTACGAACTGAAAAATGAGCAATTCGGAAAATCATCTTCAACCAATAATTAAACTGTAGCAACTTCTTTAAAGGCCACAATCAGCCACAATGTTGTAAAAATCGATCAAGAATGCGTACGCTCCACTTGAAATTAATTGAAATCCCATTTAAAATCAGTAATTATGCTCAAATTTCATTTCTTCAGTTACCGACGGGAGCCCGTGGCCAACTCGAGCGCAGTTCTTCGCATACGCCGCTCAAAGACCAGCAGTGAACGGGCCAACGGGCGCTTAATTAAAGCAGAAAATGATATCAATTAGTGGACCTAATTCCCACCCAACCATCATCTCGAGTCTTTATTATCGCATCAACCATTCAAATTGTATGCTAATGTTTGACAGCGAATTAAGTTTGCTATTTTCATCTTTTAGCAATAAAAATTCAAATCCCAACAACCAACCAACCATCTGAGCGCCATTGTACCACACAAAGTATCGAAATTATGACCGAACCACAAAAGACAGAACGCAAGCAAAATCATAAATCTTGTTTTGATCGCAGCACTCTTTCCCTCCACCACAAGGAAATGTGTGTTGAACAAGCGGTGACTATGCATTGGAAATAATAATGAAAATAAAGCAACAACTTATTTATTTTCGTTTTTGGTAAAGGCCGGAAATTTCTGTTGGCCTCCAAATATGGCAAAGAAATTTGGGGGAAAGAATGAATAACACGCAGCACATAGAAATGAAAAATCATGGATCTATTGTTAAACTGCGAGATTAATGATTAAATGTGTAACTGACCAGAAGGAAACGCATTGTCGGCCGCTGGACGCCACAATGCATATGTGTGATGAATGAGCAATGTGTGTGTGAGTGTACTCGAGTGTAAGACAACAACCAGACAAGTAAGTAAGACAATCAGTTTCCAAACCTGTCTGTTCGATGTCTTGACGCACAACTGGCCAAGCGCCAGACAACTTAATATGTGGTTGCGTGGGTGGGTGTGAGCGCGGTTTAGAGGTCGCTTGCATAAACGCCACTGAGATCGTTTTTCCAACATTTTATGGGAGTATATAAACCGATTGGGCAACGGCCGTTATGGCCGAATGAGATTAAAATCAGTCAGATTAAGGAAACAACAAACGATTGTGAAAATACACGGACAATGAAAGATAAGCGAAAAGACAATGGAAAGCCAGTTAAGCAACTGAATGGCCAAAATGGAATTAAAAGTCATTTAAAAGTCTATTAAATGAGCGCCTGAAAAACAAAGCTTACAATGGCACTGAAACGAAGCAAGGCAAATTTTTAATTGTCATGTGAAGTGACATAAGAAAACTTGTTAGAAATGATTTACCCTGCAAATTGCAATGCCCAACAAAAGACGCAGTCAATGGGGAAAACTATATTTGATGTAATATAACCAAAACCAGCAGAGGGAAGGACCCCATTCCAAGACAACTCAAAATCATTACATAACATTACAAGACAAAGGGACTTAGATAAGGTTTCCAAAGCTTCAACCCTGACGTATCCCATGGATACAATAGTAAAAACATATAGCTATGGGACACAGTAGAATAGAGCTGGAAAGAAGACCAGACCCATTTTACGCCACATACTATTATTTGGTTTCCAGACGGCTCCGAAATGGGCGAGAGAACAGCGATGATAGTTGGACCACGCGCTGCATGCACTGAGCATCTTTCAGACTTAAATCTATTCGATCAGGCTCTGTACAGTTTTAACCCTTTGCAGCACGGTGGTAAGACGTATATACCACCTAGAATACTACCATTTTTTTTCAGTTTTCAAGTTCTTGTGACTCGACTTTTATGATTCTACATTGAAATGTACTGTATTTTCATGTTCATGGTTCAAAATTTTTACTTTTTTATCGAATGTTGTTCATCAATTTGTCAATATCAATAAACAAATAGTAAAAATAGTCACTTTTTGCAAAAAAAATTCATTATATGGAAAAGTTTTCAACGGATTATCATGATAATTACTATTATTAGGTTTTAAATGTCGCTGATTAAAAATTCGTAATCAGATTTTCGAAATTCAAAATGGCGGATCCAATATGGCGGACCGAATTAGTTACACTTATTTATATCTGTATGAAAATTGGGGTAAGGGGGTTTTTGGGGGTCGCTGATGACGATGCAGATATCAGATTTTCGAAATTCAAAATGGCGGATGCAATATGGCGGAACCCCTGGATACTAATTTGTCCATTGATACGAATAAGTTTTACAAATTCCATCCGCCATATTGGATCCGCCATTTTCAATTTCGAAAATCTGATATCAAATTCGTAATCAGCGACCCCGAAAACCCCCATATACAAATTTCCATATTGATATAAATAAGTTTTACTAATGTTGTCGGCCATATTGGATCCGCCATATTGGATTGCTGAATTTCAAAAATTTGCTTACATATTCGTGATCAGCGACCCCGAAAACCCCCAGGGCGACTATTTTCATTGAAAAAAGTTATCTGAAAAATGTATGCTTCAAAGGGTTAAACCCTGAATTGCGTACACGAGGCAAGAAATCGTTACATCTAATGGTTCGTTGGTTTCAATGGCCAAGTTCCCACAACCAATTAGCTCGTTAGCGCCATTTTTATACCACTATTCCCGGTAGATACTATATGGTATACTAGCATGTTGGCCTCTGGATTTTGGGGCCTTTATGTAACATGATTTCTGATACTGAAGTAGTCATCAAACGCCAATCTCCTACGAGGTAACTTCAGGGCTAGTGCTGGAATGCATGAAAGCATTTAATAAACTGAACTCATGAAACCGAGTCAAACCTTTTGGAACCTTTTGGTCCCAGGATCAGATAGATTAGACAGATAAAGAAGTGCTGCAGCAACGATCCTCCTCGGACCGAAGCCCTCCATTGGTCTGAGCATGCATAACCTAGCAAGGTCACTAGGACTTAAGGAAAGAACCAGGAGTTCAGAATACATTGAGTCTTAGACAATGGAAAATCTTAATAAAATGTTAAATCTTAATAAAGGCGTTTAATCATCTTAGTGAAAAACTATACAATCGATGAAGTATGGTAAACAAATTTAGATTTAATTCGAACAACAACTAAGGATTGATAAGAAAACAAAGGTATTCGGTCTTTCAGTACTTTCAGAAATATGAAAACATACTTTAACCCTTTCGCTACAGATTTTTTTTTAAATATTTCATTTCATATCTTCATTTACTTCAGCCAAAATTAAAAAAAAGGTATCTAAATTGAAAGAAAACGCCAAATTAAAAAGTTACCTCATTTTTCTGCTTCTTCTTCCTTTACTATGTCAAGATATACCATTGAAAAAAACGTGTATACTTCTCGTCTTTAAAGTTAAATATTCAGTTTACTAATTTCCTATTTTTCCTTAACCTTCACACTGTCACTATTAACATATGTTAATATTTTTTCTTTTCATCCATTTTATAAAGACAGTTTTAATTTTTGAGTTAAGTTGGTAAGCAAAAACGTAAAATGGACTGTGCTTAAGAGATTTTAGGTTCAAATGTGGAAGGGGGAAAAGGGATGAATGGGGTTTCAGCCCCCACAATATGGGCGAATTTTTTGCTTTTTTTTTAAAAAATGCCATAAAAAGTGCATTTTCAAAGATATTCTCACAAATATTGTATTTAAGATTTTTAGATAATTCCACATCACATATTCAAGTTTGAACATTGAATTTTGAATATGTAAATATGTAACCAAAATAGGGGTAAAAATTTTCATTTGTAAAAAAAAGATGGAAAAAATAAATTTTTAGTTTTCTGATTACATATTTAGAAAGAGCTTGATGGCCACTGAGCCGAAGCCGCATGAAAATCGGACTTAAAACTAAAAAGTTATAGCAAAATCAAAATTGAAGTATTACACATATGTTCATAGTGACAGTGTGAAGGTTAAACTTTAAACTATTCTACGGACCAAAAACAAAAATGTATTCTTGAAACCACAGAGAGTTCAGACGTCCACAAAGTATCATGTTGCCATATGGCAACAAAATAGCGAAAGGGTTAATATCGAAGGTAATCGGACTTTTAAAAGGATACAAAACTCTAAGTAAATGTGGTTAGTCGAACTCCTGTAAAAGTTGCCTCCGCATTTAGAGACAATGGATTCCTTTGAAGTAAAATTCTCAAAAGCATAACCTTTTAGAACAAAGTGGCTATTTGAATTTGACCAAGTTTGACCAAGACTGAAACTCGAAACATTTTGACATGTAGTCTGCTCAGGTAGTTACATCGATAAAATAATCAAATTATTTGCATGTTCATGGTTCATGGTTTTGATTTGTGCCTTGAAAATTTATGATTACTGGGTGTCTTGTATTTCCATAACAAAATTCATAACATTGTCAAAGTAGTTCTTCGTCTCCTACGCTCGTTGATGCACCTTTTCGTATAAATCAATGGTGAAAGTGTTCACTCAATCGAATCAGAAATACTGATTTGCCATTACTTTTCTTTCATCATCTTTAGTCAACACTGAACTGTTTAACTAACATTGGCAACTTTTGGTCAAAGTTATATGACACAATTTGAGATAGTAAAACTAGCCATAAATTACAAATTCAATCATAAAAAATGATACAACTATCGAATGATGGTCTTTCAACTCGGAAGTCGGCATCATTTGCATTAAATTTAAATATTAAGAAATCAAAAACAGTAAAGTAGGAGGGCAATTTGATGAGTCAGTGATTTTTGAAATAAATTAATTTTTTTCGGCAAAAAATCTTTTATTTCTCAATACTTATACGAGTATAAAAAATTGTCTGTTAACATGTTTATGGCACAAACCCAGTCCAGTGAATTGAGTGAAGACGATTTGAGAAGTGTGCACACTAAATACAAAAGTCATAATTAAAAAATCTCAAATTTTCAGGAAGCAAAAAACTGCTGGATCCTGCAAAAGCAACGCAATAAACCGAAAAACAGATATCAATTTTTTTCCAGTTAAAGAAAATAGTGAAATTTTTTAGTAGTTAGAGTTGTGTACTGTAAATTGGTTTATGGAAAAATGTAAATTTGAGACAATTTTGATACTTTTGTGTGTAGTGTGCGTCTAATTGCACATTGACTCCATGCGCTTAAAATTTTCAAATTTTCAAGGCAGTTTCAAACCGGGTTTATTGACAGCCATGTTTATACGACAGTCCCAGTCGATTGGGATTGACTCGATATTCTTTCGAGCCAGGTGTTTATGCATTGATTTCTGAAGTCAATTGACTGAAGACGATTTGAAAAGTGTGCTTTTCTCTTTCTTTTTTTATGAATATCAACTGTTAATGTTGCTTGCTTTATACTTGAAAAGGCCCAAAAAAGTTAAGGGTACATAACCATCAGCAGATTTTCAAAGAGCTTTGAAATTTATTAACAATGGGTGTTGGCTCCAAATGACTTGAACTATCGTCTCTTTGTTGTTGAACCTAACCTATCCCACATATGTTGTTGTGCATATTTTTTTGTTTACAATCAAACCAATTTCGGCAGCAAACCGTACACAAAAATTCTCTATGGACATAAAGAAATTCTGTCAATATTGCAAATGTGCTAACTTTCAGCCAAGAAAGAGCACAAATATCGCTGAAGCAATGAACACAACAGTCGCGCTTCAACACAAAGACACTGCAAAATTTTATGGCTTTGTTTATGGCAACCACGGGGCTGTGATTTTGACGGATTTTGGCAATTTTCAAGCGTGTGTACGCTTTCAGATGCTAATTGAAAAATAAAAAACTTGATTTCGCCTGCCGAACGACACGTTGCCAGCAGCCGAAATGTGTCGCCTGAAAGCTGCGCTTCATCAGGGAAAAGTGACAAAGTGCAACACGAGTAATGGAAGTGACAAAAAGTTGCGGTCGTTTATGTGCTTCAGTAGCGAAACACGAGCACGTAGGGGCCGAATTGTGCAAAGACCACAAAATCTTATGAACTGTGTCAAATTTTGCGCTTGCACACAATTACACGCTTATCCGAAAGTCATCGTCAAGGAAACGTGTACTTTCGAAAAAGGAAAAATAAAAAAAATTAAATATGCTTAGTTCAATTATGAACAATTATTCGCTAAATTTGAATGCATTTTCAATGCCCAAACTGCGTCTTGGCACAAATTGAACGGGTTTTATGAACGGACAATTTATTTATGGATTTATTTATAGATTGTTAAAGTGGTTAAGTGTGTTGAAAGTGTGTTGGCTTTATGGTTTGCTTTTTAATTTTAATTTTAATTTGGTTTGGATTACGGTTTTTGTGATATATTTAACTTTGTAATATGTCGATGTGGTTATCGTTGTTGTTTTGTTTTTGTGCACTCAATTGAAATGGCGCTGATGGAAAAAAAGCTCAAACGCACTGCTGTGGCAATTACCAAAATCATTTTGCAATGTTCCACAACGTTGCCACGTTGTTGTTTGCGAAATGACGTGGCCGAATTGTGCGCACACAAAGCCGACACACCGAAACAAAATGGCAAAGTGAAAAACAACAAATTTGCAAAAATCACACAAAAAAACCAAAAAAGAAAAAACCAAACAAAAAAATCAAAAAAAACCAAACAAAAAAAATTAATGTATTTGAGCAAAAACAATGCGAAATACAAAAGAGGAGATACTGCGCGCTACCTGACGCCAGCATTAAGTTTTAGCAAAGTGAAATAAGCAATTCAGAGAATAGAAAGTTAATTACAAGTATTCGCGTATGCAAACAAGATACCAACACAATACAAAAACAACACCATTTCTAACAACCAAATTCCACTACGAAAATTGTAATTCGCAACAACAACAAAAAAAAACCATCAAACTAAAACAAAAGCAATATTTTGACTTGTTTTTTTCGTATTGAGCGAAAAGCAACAACAACAACAAATTATAACAGCAACAGCTGGAACTCTAGAAAGGCGGAGAGATATCGTGCGCCATGGTAGTGAAGATGCAGATACCACACACACAGCTGGGATGGGAGCGCGATGAACGGCAATGGCCGACACAGGGAGATAGGCAGGCAATAGGAATGCCAACAACGGTAACAATCGCCAGCAACAACAAATAAAGCAAAACGAAAAAAAAACAAAAAACTAACATTAGTACAAGCAACAACAAAAGCAGGCAAAGCCAAGTTACAATCCGCTACAGTGAGCGTTTGTACTATGTTAGAAGGCGCTCACAGCTCAGCGGCTTAGAGCTGCAATCGATTGAAACGAATTTAACCGTTTTGCATTTGTGAAAGTAGAATTGTAATAGAAATACAAATAGAAATAGAAGGTATAAAGTGGCCGAAGAAAAATGAAGATGGAGCGGGAAAAGCGAGCCACCAGCCAACGTACAACAAGTAGGCACATGCAAACATACAGGTACATACATACATACATACATATATAGTACATTATTCACACATAGACGTGCATACATAACACAAAAAAGTAATCATAATACGCTTAAAATTGTGGTGGAATGGTAATAAAGCACCTGACACAATGGCCGGTGCTGCACAACAACAACAACAACAACAACAACAATAATAAAAAACAATAGCAACAATAATGAAAATGTGCTGTGCGACTTGCACGCCACACCGGCTTCGGCGCGCAGCCTATAACTGTGGCTTCTTCGAGCAGCAGTGGCGACAACGACCACGACTAGGCTTCCCAGCTGTTACAAACGCACACACACAAACACACTCAGTGAAACACAGCAGCGCACGACTTTGCGATTTTTCACTTCCAACTAGCACAACAGCAACAAATATCAGCACTAAATATGTATGTATGTTTGTACATAATGTGGCCAACTCCAGCAACATAACAGCAAAATAAAAATATAAACAACTAATGTACATGCAATGTGTTGTTGTTGTTGTTGTTGTTGCTGCTATACTTGACGCCAAAGCAGTTGCCACTCACTTCTGGACATAATAAGAACAACTGGCAACAGCAAAACAACATTAAAAAAAAAATTTACCGAAAAGCAGGTAAAGAAAAATCAAAACTATGAAATAGAAAAATATATAGAAAACCTTGTATATACATAGATATACATAAAATAATCATAATAATAATAATAATGCCAACACAGCGCCGCAGCGCAACCAACACAAATAAGCCAAATCCGCAACAGTGCTGAGTGTTGAGTGCTGGTGGCTGAGCTGAGCTGACTGACTGGTGCGACTCGATGGATAATGTGGCGTTCGTTGTTGATTCATTACGAACTCCACTCCATGGCCCAATTTGTCTCATATTTAAGCAGCACGAAAGGAACTCAAAGACGATTCATAATTGTGGCAATAAAACGGAACAAAGCGCATCAACACCGCAAACGCGACTAAATTGCAAAGTTCAATGGTGGAAATATTTGAATTTAGTCTTTGAACAACTCTTACAGACTAATTAACAATATGGAACTTAAGCTTAAAGTTAAAAGGGAAAAATAAGCGGGAGGCGGCGGTGAAACATTAAAACTGCAACACGGAAAATCTTGAATGCCATTGAACAAGAAACTCAATTAGCTGCAAGAAGGACAGCAGAGATTAATTTGCGTTAACCGAAGCATTTTTGAATGGTTTGTCCGAATTTTAGTTTCTATTGGTTTTCAAATTTATTATTTAACCCCTAGTTGCATGATTTAATTTTCGTGAAGAAAAAATATTTTTGTCATATTATTCTTGTTGCGTGTTAAGTTCTGATGGTAGCAATGAAATTTTGTTGAGTTTCTGTATCTATGAAAGAAGTTTTGCGGACATTTTGCGTATCTTGGTGAGACCGCTACCGCCGAAATGAAAGTCGGTTTATCTATTTTTTAGTGTTGACTACTACGGGAAGTCAAACAGTGGTCAGGCGTTACTGTATACTCGTAATTCAGCGCACTAAACAGCAGAGCGACGACAACCGCCATATCACCATCGCCATTAGGGATTGCAATCCCGGGATCCCGGACAATTTCAGTCCCGAAAAATCCCGGGATTGACAAAATCCGATCCCGGGATCGAAACAAAAAAAAAAGCTTACCCTTCCCTTCCCTTTAACACCCTTCTTATTTAACACAAAAAATAAATTGCCTATTGCCTGTGACGTTTGAATAAGTGTTAATGCAACAATAGCTCTGTGTATAACTACTTTTTACAAATTTGTACAAACTAGCTCTGTTTTGGTACTTTTTCAGTACAGATCAGAAGTGTAAACAAGCTTACGCTCCCAAAAATGAATCCATTCAAAAAAGTAAATAACCCAAATTTTCTAAAAACATGCAAGTTTAACTCTTCTTTACACTAATGTGACTTATCACATTCACAATACGCAAGGAAAATGGTGTAAAGAGAGGAGGAAGAAAAAGCTAATATAAAACCATCAGCATTTGTCAATTAAAACTAAAGCGAAACTTAAATTATTGATAGTTATAACTCACACCGAATTTCACTTATTTTGAATGGCCAAAACTTGAAGATTTAAACATAATACGATTTGATGTACTTGTATTGAACCAGAGAGATGCCAGGTGATTTGGCAATTAAATGCGTTTTTAAATTATTTGTCATAAATATTTTGTTCTCAGTTTTAAATTCAGTACACAGAATTGTATTTAATACATAGATATAATTTATTTGATTGAAAAAAAGTCTGAACTAGTTCCTTAAAGTAATATATTCAATCCCGAAAAAAATCCCGGGATCCCGGGATTGTGATTTTCAGTCCCGAAAATCCCGGAATTGCAAAACTGGTCCGGGATTGCAATCCCTAATCGCCATCAATAACCAACATTATTTGATCAAATCGAACCACTTGTTGTTTTTTCGATTCTTTTGCACATACTTTTAAGGTTATTAGCGAAATTCCGTTAGTAATCAAATTTTTTAACATAAAAGATAAAACTGAAAAATAAACGACTGTTAAATGGTGAATAGATTAGTTTCCAAATCTATGAAAAGTTAACATTGCATATATTCAATGCCATGCAGCGAAGGGTTAATCACTTCTAGGCCACAAAACTACCGACTATTGCTTTTCCCCTAGTCGACATAATTTCATTAGATTCATAACGATTCGGTTAATGTGTCTGTGGATACTTTAATTACGCTGCCTCAGCAGTGAAATCAAGCTGGTAAATGCAATCTGTGCTTTGCATTAGTTAAGACAGCAACCAACTAACCCAGGAGATTTGGACAACAGAAGGTCGCTCAGACATTCCGAGTGACCTCTGGTTGCTGCGCCATGAATCGTTGGGTCTGTTGTCATCGAGCATTGCAATTTGATTTTGGAATTTTGTGTGTGGCCTTTTTCGGTGCACTGCACTCTTCGCGCTCTGCCGCTTTGTGAGTACAGTGTTTCCACACAAATTTGTCGTAATTATGTGCAATTTTCACTGCAGGAGGTGAAGAAAAGAATTGCGCCGGGAGGCGAAACCAAAATGCTTCGCACTGCTTTTCTATTTTTCTCAATTTCTTTTTTGGTTTCGAATTTTCAATTTTCCACTTTTAATTTTTCGTTATTACATTTGTTGGTGTTATTGTGTTTTGCAGCAATTTTCTTGTACAACTTTAAAGATAGATAGATGTGCTCGCACGTTTGGCTGCCAACATCTTCAAAGTGCATGCAGCGCGGAAAAGATTGCCACGGCAGCAGCAACAGCGGCAACACGCAGCGGGCATGTACGGCACTTTGCAGCTATTGAACTTGGCACTTGTGTAAAAATACATTCGTGTATTTTAGAGTTGTGGCCAGAACGCCAGAAAGCCGAGCCGAGTAGACGACAGATAAACAGCCAGCAGTCAGCAGCCGACGACGACGACGACGATGAGCCAACAACCGGCAGGCAGCAAGTCAGAATGCCAGAAAGAAAGACAGCCGCAGGCAGGCAGGCAGGCAGTTGCGCTGGCCGGCCATGGCAGAGTGCAATGTTTTCATAAGTGCCTCGCTGTCTGCACTGTTGATATTTCAAAATGCACAAATAAAACAAGGCAATTCGGTGCAGACACACACACACACATATAGACGTAGGTTCGTTTGTCGCGAGATAGCGAGCCGCGCGGCCAAATGCATAAATTGCACAAATTGCACACGAGTTCAAAAAGATAGAAACACGATAAACGCCCCACTCGCTCGTGCGTTCACAGTCAGTCGCTCTCTCGTGTTTCGTTCTTCTGCGCATCGGGACTCCTTCGGGGCGTGGAAGTGGCCCGATGCGAGACGCTCGCCGTATACATTGAAGCGACGTTTCTATCGCGACAGGCCATGCCAGGAGCAACCATAACGTTTTAATTGTTTCATTTATGTTTTCATAGCATTGGCACTGGCTACACTACTTGCCGCTCATTAGCAAATCTTCAAGACGTTATTACGCTGAAGAAGCGTTAAATGCGCCGCTCTTTATTGCCACAATTGCGGCCAAGTGTTGCTTAACCTTTTTTTTGGCGCTCCGCTTGTTCCTTCGGCCTCATTCATTCGGCTCAACTTTCCAAAAAGCCGTAGCACCGTACAACCAACACCAACAAAGCAGCTGGCCGACCAGCCAGTCAGCCCGCCGGCCGGTGTGTGTGCTCATTAGGACGGAAATCCAGTTAACCCACACGGGTTGAATTGTTATTTGTTTTTGGGTTTTGATTTTATAGTTTTGCTCTTGGTTGGTTTTTCGGTTTTTGGCAGCGCAAGTGAAGCGTACAGCAGTGCGACAAATGAAACCCGTTTTTAGCTGGCTGCACTTAAAAGCGTTTTAGCCAGGTCTTTTTATACTTTCGGGTAGGTTGGCCGAAAGGCAAACAAGTCGGCCGCTCAAGCGCGCAACCGCCGCAACGCGATTGGACTTCGCTTGGAGGATTACGAGTGACGTTGCCAACCCGGCAACCAATTCAGCAAGTGGGCAAGAAAAAATTGGTTCACATGCGTCGCTCACGCTTGTCGTCCCACGTACTCATTTCGTTGGCACATTTTCGAATATTCCAGATTCACACAACAAACACAAAAAACCCCCAACAAGTGTCCAAGTGTCGCTGCAGTTCAAGTCGTAAATTGCGTGTAAATGCTTTTTTGTTGTTTGAGCAAAACTTTTCATACATATTGGCAAAACAATTTCATTTTTCGATTTGTTTTGTTGTTATTGTTGCCTTTATAGCCCAGTGAATCACTAACGCATTAATGAGCCACACTATTGCTTCCAGTATGAACTTGAAGCTGGCATCGAAGATGATGTTGAAAGGAAGATGATGTTGAATGCATTTCGAAGCGCAGCTATTCCATCAACTTGGCCAGTAACGAAAGTACAGCCACAGCAACAGCCAACCTGAGTGTGCGCAGCTGTTGGTCAAAATGGGCCGAGAGGGTAAAATTCAATTTTCCCCATTTTCTTTCCGTTTAATATTTCTGTTGCCCACTGCTTTTAGTAGCAGCGCCTAGAGAGCGTAGGTAAATTAATTGACTATAAAAATACTTCAAGTAATTTCGTTCAAGATTTTGCTAAAAGCGTTACAGCAACAAAACCGCCAACAGGCAGTGCCGTCCAACAGTCGAACGTGTGGCCAATCGAACAGGCGGAAAGGCAGTGAATTGTGTGTGTGAGAATCACAGCGGCGGCATTTTTGAGGCCACCTTTGAGACGCTCTATGGCGCCGATCGATTTGTTGTAATAATAATGAATCGGTGTGTGAAAGCATGTAAATTCTGAACGATTACAAGTGACTATAAATCTTTTTCGGTGGATTCGATGAATTGGACATTATTGAATTGACATAATTAAATTATTAAAAAATACAGCAGCGATTTTGATTAATGTGACAACGGGACTCGAATGCTGGCGCTCAAATGGCACAAGTTCCATTAATTTCGTTGTCAAGATGACAATGGCGACAAAAAAGCTTAAAAAAATACAAATGACTTAAAGTAAAAAAATGAAATGAGTGATGAAATGAAACGAAAAATGAGTAATGAAAATGTTGTTTAAAGGAAGTTGATGCAGTATTAGATTAGATAGATAGATAGATAGATAGATAGATGGATAGATAGATAAATAGATAGATAAATAGATAGATAGATAGATAGAGAGATAGATAGAGAGATAGATAGATAGATAGATAGATAGATAGATAGATAGATAGATAGATAGATAGATAGATAGATAGATAGATAGATACGATAGATACGATAGATACGATAGATACGATAGATACGATAGATACGATAGATACGATAGATACGATAGATACGATAGATACGATAGATAGATAGATAGATAGATAGATACGATAGATACGATAGATACGATAGATACGATAGATACGATAGATACGATAGATACGATAGATAGATAGATAGATAGATAGATAGATAGATAGATAGATAGATAGATAGATAGATAGATAGATAGATAGATAGATAGATAGATAGATAGATAGATAGATAGATAGATAGATAGATAGATAGATAGATATAGATAGATATAGATAGATTCATGAACCTTCTTCTGGAACTCAATAGAACTTAAATATTCTAAAACTAGCAACACAGATAGTCTGCATTTTAAGCCCAACATTTCGTTTATCAACTGAATAAAGACTACCAGGTTTTTATAGAAAATCATAGACTCATATCTACCAGTCTGCCGCATTCTTATCGATTAAAAACTACCGTAGATTTTTCAAAGCAGACCACATGGTGACTAACTTTTCCTACATCAAAGACTAGAAACCATTACCACTGACAGCATGAACATTTCTAAAAACGTAACTTTAGTCATTTTGACAGAGGCAAAATAAGAAGAATACCTACTTAAATTATTTTTTTAAGTAATTGCAGATAATGTGGTACGAAAAGAAAACAAGCCACTATAAAAAAAACCAAGCGGTAAGCACGCTCTATAAATCGTTATACTAACTACTCGTAATTAAAAAAAAAACACGCACACATACATACATATATATATATATAAATATATATAATAATTTTATATATGTATGTATATAAGTACAAGTTGAAAAAAGTAATGACAAACTGCTGGAATTTGTTACTGTTAGTCGCAGTGCGTGACTATGATTTAATATGAGCCGCAATATCGCAGCAGGTATTGGCATGTCATGAAGCTTTTAGCAACTGATAAAATAACAAAACAACAAAATCATTTTGTTAACTGATGCACCATTTAGGGCAACACACACATACATACATATACTCACACAAATGCAAGCAAACAAACCAACAGAAAAATACTCTTCAAATGTTAGTGTCGAGTTGTTTTGTGTCATTCTTTTTTTTTTATTTTCTGCTTTATTTGCATCTTGCTTTTATTTTCATTTTTGTTTTATTCATAAATGTGACCATATTTTGCTGATAATTTATACGACAGTTGCCATATAATGAGTCACAAACAAACACATCGCGACAATTTGCCAATTCTGAGCTCAAAGCAATGTGAATACTAAATGCCGCTGACAATGCGAGTTGAGGCCTATGTACACCTACACCCAATAGTGTACATACTAATCCAATCAACCCAACCATATCTGAGTACTTGGTATTGTCTCATACAACAACAACAACAAAATCCAAGCAAAAGGGCCAGATCGAAGCAATGAGAAGTGCCTTTTTTATAAACATTACAGATTGTGCTGCATTCATCATTTCGGTGACTCTACCCCCATCATCTCTAGAAAGTTTTACGCATTATTATTCCTTTTTAGTGATAAAAAATCTCATAACTTCTTGAGAAATTCTCATAGACCCATAAGTAATTACTTTAGCCACTCATAAAGGCCACTTGGCATAGCTAAGAACTGAAGAAATCGGTTACTTAAAATCCATTTGGTCAGCCTATTTAAATCAGACTCATGTATTAGTGGTGTCCAAACTTTTCGCTGCAACCAAATGACTCTTTCACCTTCATGCAAAGCGTATACATTCGTTATGAGCGGCAGTGTGGACCCTCCCAGGCGCACAGTTCCTCATTCATCCATTCACTTATTCGATTCAATTCAATCCAATCCAAGCCAATTCCAATCGCGATAATGTTGAAGCGCTGCTCCCAACCGGCGACTGATTGGTGCGCTGATAGACAGCAAAAGGGTAGCCGCAGACGCGTTGATTGTTTGTGTTTTATAAGCCGACCGATGGTCAACAAGCCGGCCGGCTCGTGAACTGGTTCGTGATTCAGCCAGTCGGCCAGCCAGTGAACTAGCCAGCCAGCCGGTCGGCTATACGTTACATTGTTTAATTAGAAAAATGTTCAATTAACATAAATTTGAATTTGAGCGCAAATTTGCGCTGCGACGCGAAATTATGAGAGATTAGACGTTGAGCTGGCTGACGCTGTGCGGTACTGTAGCACATTCCGTGTTGAATCATTTCAATGTGAATCTACCGTTTGTAGGTTCTGTGTGCGGAAAGAAGAGATCATTTAGATATGAAAAGCTGCGCTAGAGCCGCTTCAAGGCTAACAAAGAGCAAATGACTGCCAGAGCCGCGCATGAAATTGAATATCTTGTGAAATAAATTGCTGCGCTCAGCTCTATTTTACAACTGAATTACAAATTTTGATGTGTTTAAAAACAAAACTATTTCGAAGCGTTTAAAAAATGATTAAATACTTTTAAAAAAGAACTGGACTGAATATAAATTATTATATAAAATTGCTCGTAGCGGCTTTAGAAGTTTAAAACAAAATATTGTGATTCGATTGCTTTCAGTTGGCTGAAAATAAAAATGCTAATTTTACGTTATCGCAAATTGAGTGCAGTGAAGCGCGAACTAGCACAAAATCGATTCAGACAATGAGAGCTGATAATTTATATATATTTATTTAACACTATGCCCTATAACACCGCCAACTAGGCGCCGTCTACCTTTTAAAAATAATGCAAACATCTTCTGCGTATATTTCGTAGTTGGAACCGTAGTCGAACCATTTGAAATTCCTCATAATTTGTCAGGAGTTTGTTTAACTCTGCATTGGTTTAAGACAAAAATTTTGCCTCGGTATGGTCCATCATTGATAGATTTGAAAGGGGAAATGTGCACTGAGACCAGAGTTGATCTAGAGAGTTGGTACATCATTGAGATGTGAGCTTTCAGCACTGAAGTCGAATTCATCAAATTATCGTTTACGAAACGAAATCAAAACATTTAGGCACAACTTAAATAAAGCAAACTTCGATATAGCAAATGTTTATACAAATTCAATCAATCTATTCTATAATCTATGTATAATTCAATCTAATAATTGCATTGCTTTTTTCACATAAATTTTATACCCATTACACCAAAGTAATTTATAGATAGGTAGGCGGTAAGTGGGCACTTAAGGCTCTGCGGATCGTGACGTTATCGGCAGCGGATCGCGCTAAGGCGCAGCAGCAGCATGAAAGATAAGGGCATTCAAGTGCCGCTTTACTACGATATTCAAGAAACTGTGCGTAATGTTTATGTTTACATTTATGTTTACGTTGCCGGCTGTGTTTTGCGCCCATTCATACGTTTTGTTGTCGTTTTTTTTTTACAATTCGCCTTATTTATGTACAAACAAAACAAAGGACGGCTGCCGTGCTACATTACCTTCGACAACGCCGCACCGGTAACATAGCAACCCAGTAAATACGACACCGAGCTTCATTTCAACTCCACCAATAAACGACCAACGGGCAAATGTTTTACACGTTCCGACAAACAAAAATGTGGCTATTTATTTATAATGTTGGAAAATTCAATACGCAAGCGATACGAATTTAAAACTGCAAATACACAGTTTGTCAGCGAAAAAACCATATGCAATTAACGATGGCATTGGCTGCAAATGAATTCGTTGAGTAATCGCTTAAGACCGACGCTTGACATGTATGTTTGTATGTGTGTATGTATGTGCATACATATCATATGTGGGGGGCTCGAAATATGAATTTTTAAGTGCTCAAAGAACGCCAGTGAAAGATATACGCACACAGTGCCGGCAGTGACAGTGACAAATGGTCACATACAGAGAACAAGAGAGAGAAATAGAGAATGAGGGCTATGTGAGGAGGGGGAGGAATAGCCACGCAAGCTCGAGCAAGAACAAGAAGAAACTCGCCAGAGTTTACAGGAAGTTTGATAACAATATGACCCAATTAAATGAACCCGAGCGTGTATGAATGCGAGTTTGCGCCACTACCAAATGCAATTTGCATTCGAGTGGCAGCTGCAGCAGCGCCGGGTGGCGTTGGCGTCACCGTTTTCGGTTGACAGTGGCGTGGCTTTGAAGGAACTCGGCAAGTGAGCAGACAAAAGTCAAATGTGAAAAACTCAAATTAGTTGGGTTGGGTCTTTTGCGTTCGATAAGATTAGATAAGGTAAGATAAGATTAGAAGTGGACCACTTGGAGACCCATGGGGTCTCGGTCGGGTCTATTGTGAATCTCTTCATTTTAGAATCTAATGCCTTTCTCTATTTGTTGGTTTATCTGTTGGGTTTCCTACAGGATCTTTTGGAAACCATTTGGTCTGGGCGAGAAATTTTTGTAGATCGGAATTCTGAAGAACCGTCTTTCCTATACTGATGGTCAGTGGCATAGCAGGTGCTCAATTGATTCCAGGTTCCTGAGAAAATATTGAATACGTTCAGAATAAATACAGAAATTTTTTTATAAGCACAAACAAAACTAATATACCTACATACAGTTTGTCAAGTAAATGTATTATTATTATTATTTTGCAAAGCTTATAATACAACAGAAATTGCAATATTTTGAAATCATTTGAAAAAAAATATAGATTAATTGAATATTTAACTCTCAGTAAGTAATGTCTATTTGATTCGTGTATTGAAGGGCGAATTGATTTGAAAGTATCTCCGGGACGACTCAGAAAACTGTCTGACAGAGAAGAAAGAAATATCATTCGAAAAGTTCGTGAAAACACTGTATCTCCAAATGGCTTTGGATATAAAAATAGAATGCGGAACTGATGTATCTCATGAAACAGTTCGAAACTGTACGGCGCGAAATTTTCAAATTGCAATCTTGGTTTTGAAAGAAGACGAATTTTTTGTCAGTTTGAAATATAGATTCATTTCCTTTTTTTGATGTTTACACTGTTTTCGCGTATCAAATAGACATTACTATTAATCTATATGTTAAACAAATTTCAAAATATTGCAATTTCTGTTATATTTATAAGCTTTTCAAAATAATTTTTTTACTTTTTTTAAGTTGCAAACATTTACTTGACAAACTGTATATGAAAGAGATTCGTTGACCTTGCAGAATAAAGAAATTTATAAAATTTAATCACTTCATTTCAGTAGTTGAAAATATTATAGTTTTAATATAGATTCAAATGATTGCAGGAGTAAAAATGAAATATCCTTTTGGAAACGCAACATTCAAATTGATGACTAAAACTTAACCAATTAATTTATTCATGAGTTCCCAATTCCAATACTCTCCCCCATACAAACTGGCTTCACTACTGCCCAGTAACAGTTGGTGAACAGTGCCCATGGCCACTGTACACACACATTCAATATGCATGTGGAAAGCAAGTTGCAGATAGAGGCATTCGTGTATGTTAATGCGCCTCATTTGCAGCCAACTGCGGAAAATGAAAAATGAATAATTGGAAAGCGTACTCGTTTCGCGTCCAACACCCCCAACAATGCCCTCAATTGTGAAGCTTTCAGTAGTTATTAAGTTGCGATGCGCAGTGGCACGACAACTTTTTTGGTGTGAAAAATTACACAGACAACATCAAAGACACTCAAAAACGGCCAAACCCTTTTTGTCACACAGCTACAGCGTGTCGGCGCATCAAATGGTTTAATAATTTTAATGGATATTAAACTAAACTCGGGCGTAGTCCAGCAAATGCTTCGAAATAAAATCAAACTCCACTTGATGCCAGTGCGCAAAGTGTATTTGAAGCGTTTTTACTATGAAACATAAGTAAAATTTAATATCCTCCACTTTAACACAAAGTTGCTGCAATGTGTGCGCCATGAACCCTGCGACACTTTTTAATTGAAAAGAACATTATCTAGTTCGACGGAACCATTTCACAGGAAAATTAAACACTTTTCACCACATGCGGAAAAAGGAACATTAAAACAATACACTAACCCCCGATGCCCGAAAAACTGAATGGCCAATGCTCAAAGGCACATACACACCAGCCGAACTAGACTCACCCTTACGTCACTTTTCGTCGTCACGTCTGTCCGTCAACAGTGCAACTTGAATCGCATGAAAGCAGACAAAGAATACCCCCACCTCCTGCACACACATCGCACTCGTGTGCACACACATGCAGCACCAACAATGACAATAACAACAACAGCAACGGCAGCGACAAGCAGCAACAAGAACAACCACCCCACCCACACTGCAATGCAGGAAAACCAGCTCGCTTCGCTCCTACCCCAACCTGGCAGTTGGCACTCGCGCATAGACGGGACTTAGACGGGACGACAGACGGCCGGCTAACGAGCGCAAGTATACGCACCAGAATGCAGCGGGAATAGGAACGGCAACGAGCTCCTAAGCAAACGCGAAAACTGAAGGACGAATGCGCCGGCCAAGGTGCACTGCACAGCGACCCCACGAGTATACCAACATTTTTAATGATTTCTCCGGTGAACAGAGTCGGAAACAGAAATGCAGTGAAGCAGCCAAACGAGCCAGGAAGCAAGCAAGGCAACGCAAGACAAGAAAGGAAAAAAGCGAAAGCGAAATGAAATGAAATATAAAAAATAAAATAAAGGCACCACTGCGGTGTGGGTTACTGGAGGGGGGGATTCTAAACGCATGACAAAGTGAAAAATTTGTTGAATAATTTCGCCTCTTCTTGCACTTTGCTTACGCTGAATTGGTTGCGGTTAGTTGGATTGGGTGAGGCCGCATAGGGTTGGGCTCTGGTAATGAGTCACGTACCTGTGAGAGGATACCATCCTTTGCCGAAAGCATTAGATCATCCATTTGCTGCTCGAGCTCGTTCAGGCCACCGGAGCTATTCGCGGCTGCAGCTTGTGCCTCTTCTTTGGTCTCCTCGACCAGGTGTTTCTCCTCGGTCGACTGCGGGGAAGGTGTAGCGTCGACATCCAACTTCTGTGTGGGTGTGAACTCGGGTGCGAAAATGTTCAGTGCGGTAGGAGGCGCGCCGACTACTGCTTCAGGCTCGACCTCGACGCCACTGGGTGCGGCGCGCATTGCCTCGAAGGAGACGTCACATTCCATCGGCAGTGAAGTGTCGGCGAGCAAGCTCTCGTCAGCCGGCTGCGGCTGTGGCGATTGTGGCTGGGACGATAGCTGTTCTAGTAGCTGCTCCTGCTGGGCATCGGCGGAAGTGTGCTCCAGGTACATGGACTCTTGCATATGCGCTGCATTGTCCAGGTCAATTGGTATTTGCGGTATGTCCTTGGCGGACGCGTGCAGCTCATTTTGCAAATTCATTTGCATCTCCTCGGTGGAGGGCGAGTGCGAGACAATTTCCTTCTCATCTACGTCGAGCAGCTCCTTTTCGCCAAATTCACCGGCCGGCTCGTGTTGTGGCTCCTCAACGAAGGAGGTGTTTAGGCTCTCGGAATCAGTGGGCAAAGGCTGCACTGTGTTCAGCAACTGCTCAATGGAATCGGCCGCCTTTTCAGCCAACAACTCTGCCTGCTTCATCACCTCGATCGGATGTTCGTCAATTTCAGCATCCAAGTCCACGCAAGTCTCTGGTCCATGATCGATGAAACTGGCAGGCGAGTGACGATGGAAATCCAAAGCATCTACCAAAGAATCTACCGCAGCAGTGGCATCGGCCACCAACTGACCATTGTTGGCCTCCAGGTCGCCAATGATCTCCGCATGCTGATCCGGTGTTTTTAACTGCAGATCGTCTTCTTGCTCTAATTCGTGTGGCCGCTTAGCAACCTCGTGCTCAAACTCAATCTCCGGTGGTAGGGCAATGCTATCCATGTTCTCTTCGCCGCGTCCTTTACGCGGACTTTGTGCAACAAAGTCGTCGTCGAGCAGGTGGCGTGCCATAGCACTTGGGTGTGGTTGCACCAGCTCCGACTGTGCGGCGGCAATATCATCAGCAGCAACGGCTGCATCGAAAGCCGGTTCGCCAACGAGCTGGTCGTCGAAAGCACTGCCGCTATGCGGTACCGTGGGCGATGCTGGGTTCGAGCCGAAGCTAGGCACAAACTCCATGGCATCGGGATTCAGCTGTGTGTGCGCGTGCGCTTCGAAGTCCAAATCAGTCGGATGCGACGCTGCGTAGTCAACCATTAGAGGATCAGCATTTTCCTTGTCATCCATGTCGAAGTCATTTGCATGCTGCGGCTCTTCCTCTTGCAGCTGTTGCGGTGGCGCATTCTCGCTTAAACTATTTGTGCCGTTCGTGGTGTTAGTGGCCAACGAACTCGGCTCCTCCTCCTCCGTCTCCTCCGCACCGCCAAACGCTGGTGCCATATTTTCCGCATGCGACTGCTGCGCCATCGGCTCGGGCGCCTCTATTTTCATCTCCACTTGCAACACACCGACACCGTCGTCGGCGTATTCTTCGCCGGCTGTCGACGTGGTGTTCGATGTTGTTGAAAAATCGCCATCATTTTTAATTATCTCCACTTCGCCTTCTTCGTCCACGGCAACGCCAACGCCAGCGCCGTGCGCAACTACCGCGGCCACGACGTCAGCCACACCGTTACCAAAGCCATCGCCATCAACATCACCATCACCGTCGTCGCCGTCACCGGCTTCGTGCTCGTGCCGGCCCAACAGCAACTCGTCGCCGGCATCGACGTTGCCGTTGCCATTGCCGTTGCTGGTGCTGTTGCCAACTCCTTCTACCACTGCTTTGCCGTCGACGACTTTCATCGTCTGTGTCTGCTGCTTCTCGCTCTGCTGCACTTCTTTTATGTATTTCCACTCCTCTCCGTCGTCTTGCTCATCGTGCTCCTCGAATTTTCCCCCAATATTGCCGATGCCGCCGATCTCCTCGGCCCCAACCAGGCCACCGACATCGCCACACACACCGCCAACGCCGCCACTAGCCATTTGCAAATTCTCCATCAAATGCTGCGAACTCAAGTAATTATCAAAGTGCGCGTTATCCTCGTGCTCCATTTTCGCCGCTTTTCTGCCTTTTTGTCTTTTCTGAACTTTTAAAATGCCTGCCTCGCCGATCGGATATTTCGCCAAGTCCTTTTTACTCGGTCTCCTCTATTTCGGCTATTTCCTTTCCCTTTTTCGCAATCCTTTTCGCACCACGTTCCGTTCCTTTTCCTGACCGTTCGCTGCAAATCGTCTGTGCGAGAAACGGCGACACGCGATAGACGACGACACAATTCGAATTAAAATTGCGACTCGCAAAATCTTTTGAGAGCAAATTTGTCAAAAATTATTCGGCGTGATTCACCGCTCGCTTCCTTTCAAATTTGTTAGATACGTTTTTTTCTTATTCTTCGGCACTCAACTTCCAGTTTTATTTATCGTCGGCAGTTTGTGGATGTATTCTTTTCTTTTCCCACACGTATTAATCGCTTTCTGTTCCTTTTCTCAGTCTTTTGCACAAGCTACAATTGAACAAATAACAAAAAGTCGTAAATTTAAATTTTTTTTTATTGCTTAGTTTTTTTCACACACAATTTTCACAGAATTCCCCAATTTCAATACTACTATTTCCCCTAAAAACGCGTCCAATCACTTTTGCTGCACTTTTTGCACTGAGAGAACAAGAAACGAACTGCGCACAACGAACGACGAACACACCCGGTGAATTTCTGCCAGTGTTGCAGCTTTTTCACAATTTTTCGCAAATGCAGTTGATCGAAATTAAAAATGCCCGTATTATTTCGGTGAAAGGCCACACTAAATTCGTTGGGCAGAAGAATATTACAAAACCGCTTAAGTGAAGATGAAAACTTTTGACATTATGCTCTCACTTGAGAAAATAAACTGTAAGCTTACACATTTTGTTATCGAAAAACCAAACGCTGAATTGGTGTGGTGTCTTTAGTAAAGTAGTTGCCTGATATAGGAAACTTTGAAATTGTTCAATGACTTTGAATAAGGCAAAAGTTCTTAAAACACATAGCCGTGCATTAATCAATTGTTTGTTGCTTGAGATCTCAGTGCGAATTTTTACTGAGTGCCATTTTCCCAGTTTAAGTATAAATATTTAAGTACAAATACACCTAATTCTGTTTTTACACGGTTTTGATTTAACACGGTTAGAAAATTAAAAAAATTTCAATTTTTCGTGCTAAATAGAATAAAATCGTGTAAAAAAATTAACATTTTTTTTATTTTCAAACCGTGTTAAATCAAAACCGTGTAAAAACAGACCGTGTAAAAACAGAATTAGGTGTATTTCTTACCGAAAAACTTCATCTAATATGTCTGCAATCTGGCATGGCGGTTGTCAGCTGTTCAGCAGGCGTGGATACGGAAGGTAAGTTTGTTTGCCAGAAATTTCGTGCACGTAAGCACGTGAAAATAAAACCGAGTTGTAGTGAAAAACAATGGGAAAGGGTAAAAAAGCTGAATTAAAGAGCCAGGACGATGTAAAAGGAGTGGCAGAAAATATTAAGAAGATTGGAAAGAAAGCCAAGAAAAACGCTGACAAGCTGAAGAAGAACTTGGAGACCTCCAGCAACGACAACGCGGTAGATGCCATCACAGTTGCTACCAATGGAGCCGGCTTGAAGACCGCTAAAAAAGACAAACAGAAAAAGAAGAAGCAGCATAAACTTGAAAACAACGTGGTAACAACAACCAGCAATGGCCATCAAGCAAGTGCGGCAGCCGACGGGCAGGACCAAAAGAAAGGCGCCAAAAAGGATAAGCAAAAGAAAAAGCAACCAGCCGGCAATGTTGAACAGCCAAAACCGGGTTCGACATCAAGCGACAACAAAAAGGAGCTAACTGCAAAGGAGCTGGCCAAGATTGAGAAGAAAAAGGCCAAAAAGCTGGCACAAAAGCTAAAGAAGAAGCAGAAGAAGGTGGAAGCCATAAAGGTGGCAGACAAAGGCAAGGCTGCAGCACCCACTAAGACGGAAGCTCAAGAGAATAGTCCAGTCAAACATAAGCCTGCAGACAAGATAAAAAAGAACAAAGCAGACAAAAAGAAGAAACAAAAGGATATCAAAGAAAAGAAAGGTATGTGTATAGATAAGCAGTTCGAATTTTAAAAACATTAAGTAGCTTAATACTTTGTCACTTTAGAACACAAACCGCACGATGCGGCAATGGAGGCGGCAACATTATTCGTTGGCAATTTGCCGGTCAACACCAAACGGGTACAAGTTTTACGTCACTTCGAGGCCTATGGACCGGTGAACTCTGTGCGCTTTCGCACTGCCAGCGGCAACGTAATCTTTAAGCACAAGAATCGTCTCAAGGCGGGCACACTGAACGCATATGTGGTACTGAAGAATGCAGAGACTGCACAAAAGGCGCTGGCGCTCAATGGTAGTGTCTTCAAGGGAAACCACTTGCGCGTGACAAAGGCAGACGAAAAGGCGCAATCAGCTAACAGCACAGACGCGAAGCGTACTGTGTTCGTTGGCAATCTTAAATACAGTGAGTTCTGTGCGTGAATACTTTAGATTCTTAAAAATAATGTGAAACATTTTATTATTTCAGCGGCTACTGAGGAAAAGCTGCGTGACATATTCTCCAGTTGTGGCGAAATTGACTATGTGCGCTGTCTGCGCGATGGCGAGAAGGGCTGCAAAGGCGTAGCGTATGTCTGCTTTAAGGCGCCTGAAGCCGTGGGTCTGGCCATGGAGTTAAACGAGACTGTGCTGGATGAACGTCCCATACATGTTGAGCGCTATACACTGAAGAAGCTGGGCGCCAAGCAGTCGCGCGATGAAGCTGCCGCCGCAGAAAAGAAAGCGCAGGCAGGTGCCAAAAAACGCATTGATCAGAAAAAGAAAAAGGGAGCTGGCAAAGCGGAACTGAACTCGCCCACCAAAGTCGGTGGTGATAAGACGAAGAAGCCAAAGTTCCACGGTGTCAAAGTAGATGCAATGAAAAAAAAGCAGAACAAGAAGAAAAAGATATCCGGCCCGATGCAAGCATTGGCTAAGAAGATTGCACCCAAATAGGACACCCGCTGAAGGGAGCGGAAGAAAACGACATTGTGTACAAAGGAATTTGTAGTAATTAAGTTGCCTTTTTTATTTTGTGAGTTGCATTGCGGGCATAAAATACACAACCGCATCGCTAACATAGGAAACATAAAATCTTACTGCTAACACTTTAATCGGCATGCTGTATGGGGTCAGCTATTTTGCGTCTAATTGGCGCCGCAGTTTGGCTTGCACTTCCGTTGGAAAACTTTTAACGTTCTGCGTCGCGCAGCGCAGACAGTAGGTACGCGTGTAGTAGAAGCTGCACTCGAGATCTCTGCAAACAGTGCCCTGGCACTGGCAGCAGTTGGCGCCAAGCGCCACAAAGTACTCTGCTTTCGGCTTCCAACGAGGCGGTGGTGGCTGGAAGGGATCGCGCATCACAAAAGTGTCCTCCGGAAACTCGATCCCGTAGACGAAGGGTGGCGTTTTGCCAAAGTAGTGCACCATCTCTGACATGTTGCAGGCTGTGCAATGAAACTCAATTTTGGCAATGCGCTCGTCGTCAACAGCCGTTTGGTCTTTTGCTGCACTATCGCTTTCGATGGTCGGCGGCAACTCTAAGCGGGCAATCTCCGCTTCCTCGTCCTTCAGGTTCAAGGTCAGCTCATCGACTTCATCGTTATTTGGACGTTCCGTCAGGCAGGTCTTCGAGCAGCTGGGCTGAGGTGGCGGTGACGATTGCTCTGCCTGCATTTGCTGCAAGTACACAAAGCAAAATAGAGCCGAGAACCTTTAATAATTTTTCCTACTACAAAGCAAACGCAAAAGATTCAATGTTCAAACGCTAAGCGAATATATTTCAGAGATCAGCTGAAATAAAATCTTAAAAACTAAATAACAGCCGAGGCAAATAAATTAGAAAAAAACAAACTTGACTCGAACCACTAACGACTAGTTCCAAGTTCCATACATAAATGGTTATAAACATAAATTGTCATAAACATATGTATGGACATGACTGGTCACAAACATAATCTGCCCAAACGGTTCTATAGAACCACCTTTGACAATCATCTAACACCCTTCGACTCGGGCTTTTTTCTTAACTTCTGTGGGCCACCAGTATGGCTTTTCCACGAAGCACTGCTGGCCCTCCACCAGCAACTTGGGCGCATTCAAGACCTGCTCGACGCGCAGCAACGCCAGTGCTCGATCAAGATGGGCGCCGCGTATCGTCCCCACATTGGCACCCCCTTCGGTTTGCACGTTCGTTACTGCCTTCGATGAGAGTGGCGCCGATAGACGCAACGGCATTATGCGCTTCCGCACTACGCCCGTGTGATGTACTCGCGCCGTCAGCTCTTGGCCCAGGTAGCAGCCCTTATGGAAGCTGACGCCGTGCAGATAATCACAATTCGCCTCGAGCGGGAAGCACTTGCCCGGTGGCATATCACCCACTCCCTCGCCTACACCGTAGCGGTAGCGATGTATGCGATAGTTGCAGTCATTCGTAGGCTTCGCTACAGCTATGTCCCCGTTTTTGGAGAAGGCGTCAGCCAGGTCTTTCCACGTCTTGCTCGATTCGGCGATTACACGTGTGCCCAGATCGCGCACGCGAGGGTCAGGTGTGTATAAGAAATCTCTGCCGAGGACAGGTGTCACCGAGTCGAGCCGCGTGCACGTGCCGACTGGATTGAAGACGATCCACGGTCGGTAGTCGTTTACTGGGTCGATTTGGATTTTTCGACGCACGCGATAGAGTTGCAAGTGCTGTCGCAGCTCATTGGCCACCTTGCGGTCGCACTCAATGAGGAAGGTATTGGCTGCCTGTGTGCGGTAGATGATTGAATCGTAGAGTATTCGACCGGCCTTGTTCAGAAACATGGTGTACATGGAGGAAGTCTTGGCGATAGACGAACGCCCCACCTGCAAGTGACTCATATCGTTGGTTATGAGTCCTTGCAGGAAGGGCACCACATCCTCGCCATGCACGCGCATCAGCTCGCGTTCCGACAGCGCCTCGACCACCAGTCGCTTGTCGACCATCTTCTCAGCGCGCTGCGCCCATCGGAAATGGTGCGACGTTTCGATGAAACGCGCAAAACTCGATCGAAGTGTTGTCAGACTTTTCAGGAGATTCATCGTTTGCTGTGAACGGTGAACGGGCAGTACATATGTTAAGTTCTTCTAGATTATGCGAATGGCTGAGTCACTTACCGACTAAGGATTTCTCTATTTTGCAAGAAAGACTTTAATTTCCGACGTAAAGGATAATAAATCCAAAATTTAAAAAAATAATTCCAAATGTGCGTTAGTTCCAAAAATATTCAATAACTTAAAAATTTTCTGCTCCTTGCAATGGGTTCGTAAATCTCACAGCTGTCGAGCAGCTGACAAATCTCGTCAATCGCAACAACTAACGCAAGTGCTGCCAAAACAATAATGATTCGATCGAAACAAGTAAATATATAAGGTGCTGGTGCAGCATGTTGACAGTACAGAAATACCGCAACAACGTTGCTAGCCAAATGAAACATTGTTGCGAACGGAATTTGCGGTTGAATGTCACAGTCGATGGTGAAATAGTTGAAATAATTATTAATTTGCACAATCATTCAACCAAAATCAATCAAAAGGAATAAGTCCATAACAACAACGGTTTCCGACTTCGATGTATTTACTGTCAGTGATAACACTAGAACCATATCATATAGCTTAGGCCATTTGTTCTATAACAGCAGAACTGAACTTGCTATTCATTAGCAAAGTATTTCGGCAACGTATCAAATTCTTTTGCACTTATCGCCAATGACTGGTATCTATGTTATACACTTATGTATATAATTTCAATGACGTCAAATGCGTACTAAAATTACTTTGCTGCATTAATAAAACGAAAAAGTGGCTAGACCGAAAGATCATTATCACCAATTCACTACTCTGCATGATAGAAAAATATACAGGTAGATTCAATCGAGCAAAACTAAATGTCATTTGTGTAAACGAACGATCAATTTGATTACACACACACACACATAAGTACCCGAATATTGCTACTCATGGTACAAAAGTCCAAAAGTCCTACCTTTTTTTTCCCAAAATTATAGCAAACGCACGTTTATTGCAAAATATACATACAGTGCTTTTCGCTTATAACGAACCCGTTTAAAACGATTTTCCGCCTAAAACGAACCAATTTCAAAAGTACGCGCTTTATGATTTCGCTTATTACGGACCCCTTTTAAAGCGAACTTTCGGTTAAAACGAACCATTTTGCCCAGTCCCTCGAAGTTCGCTTTAAGCGAAAAGTACTGTATATGTTTTTAATATGGTAACAAATTAAATGGAATTATTAGATATTTCTTTACATATTGTAATAATTTTGTAGTGCTGACACCTTATTCTGTAGTAAAAAAGAATGTGTAAAAACAGCGCAACGCATTTATTTGTTGGCCAATATCTCAAACTTTATGCCGTGGTCATACTTTTCCAGCAGACTGATGAGGCTCGTCTTGGCAAAGGCTGCGCCGGGCGGCAACACGCCTCCGTTGTCGGGCATCTTGTCGCTCTCCTTGAGAACGGTCACTGCTGTGCAGAGTAGCGCTACACAGGTGGCGCCATACCCGGGATTCTGACCGGTCACCTTGACCATTAAACTCTTTGTAGGTGGATCGGTGTATTGGTCAGTTGGCTCTGTCAACTTATCGGACTTTGGCCAACCCATCGCCTTCATTGTAATGGCAAAACACGTGCGCTCCATCTTTGCCTCGCTGGGGCCCTCATGCGATACGAAACCCAACGAAAAGACCTTTGGATACTTCAACAACAGACGACGAGTGAAAGCAAATTTCGTCATTATGCCAAAGGTGGTTCCAACCAATGCAACCAGGATAGCTGCAATCCAAGACTTGAAGGCAACGTATGCGTGCATCTGTACAGGCCGCTTCTGCTCCCTTTCGTAGAGGAAACGCTGAGAGCGCATTACGACCGCACGGTCAGAGCCTGGAAATGGCAGACAAATGCCATTCACAATTTCCGAGCGAAACATGAGCGGACGTTGTTTTAGAACCGGCTGGAACTCTGGCAACTTTGCGTTGTACAATTTCGAACGAATGTCGCGCAGCTCTGCGTGGTGTGCTAACCCGTAGACTGCACTTTCCCAGGTGCCGTAGTGAATCCCAGCGCCGCCGCTCGATCCGCCTTTGGCATAGGTCTCCACATAATTCTCCACCGAATTTACGGTTCCATCAAAATTCTTTTCAACAAAAACAAGGCCCATGTCCGCTGGAATCGAGTCGAATCCGCAAGCGGAGATCACGTACACGTTGCGCTGCTGTGCCAGTGCGTTGTATTTTAGCTGCATGGTTTCCATATACACTGGCTCCCCGCTAACATCGACGTGATGTGTGCCCTCCTCGATGCAGGCGCGCACCACCGGCTCACCGTAGAACCGATATGGGCCGCAAACATTGACCAGCACCCGGCAGCGACGCGCCATCTCCGTCAGCGACGTCTCATCGCTCACATCGGCTATGATGATGGGCGTATTCGACAAGTCCTTGCCAGCCTTCTGACCCATATCCTTAAGCACGGCCTGCAGTTTCTCACGACTACGACCGGCCACGCCCCAACGCAGATTCTCCAGCACCGTCACCGCCTCGAAGACCGTGTATTTGCCAGTGAAGCCGGTCGCCCCGAAGATGATCACATCCAATTTGTCTTCCATTTTGGGTTCGTTGTTTTTGCCTTTTGCCGACCGCCAGTCGATGACTTTGTGCACTCTGCTGATTAATGCCGCCACCGCTGATGACAAAACCTTTTTGCGATGTAATTTAACTGTTCACCCCAGCGACTTCGCGACCGCACTTTGCCCAAAAAACCTTGCAGCCTACAGTGAACCAGTGTTGCTAGATTATTTCAAGCAATCCCCCAAAATGTGCATTTCCGTCAAAACAAAAATTTCCCCCAAACACATAAAATTAACATTTCAGAAAATTGCTAATTCTATTTAGTACATGAATAGTGAATAAATCTGAACAAGGTTTTGATTCAACCACAGACATTTTAAAAAGCGTAAATTAAAAATGTCTGTAAAATACTTCCCTCTAAATTTTCTCCCTAAAATATTTCTAAAATTTCCCCCCAGTCTAAACAAATAAATCCAAATCTAGGGGGTAAACTCTCCTAATCTGGCAACACGAATGAATTAACCATTCACCAATGTTGCCAATTTCCACTTTCGTACTCGTGTCCCCAAAAAACAATGAAACAAGTGAAATGACAATGAACATAGGTTTAAAACCTCGAAATCACAAAACTTTGAAACTATTTATATGTGAATGATAGAATTAAATTCATTTGTTGTACTGTGGTTTCAAAGTTCGTTTGAAATTTCAT
Source organism: Melieria omissa (assembly GCA_963971225.1). Classification (NCBI taxonomy): domain Eukaryota; kingdom Metazoa; phylum Arthropoda; class Insecta; order Diptera; family Ulidiidae; genus Melieria; species Melieria omissa. The sequence continues at coordinate 14,870,348 of OZ020267.1, read as the reverse complement.
TTTAGCAACGCAGTTAACGCAGTTTACTAATTTATCATTTCTGTTCATTAGTAGTGCATTTAAGACTTCATTTAGGTGGAGATTTCGTACACAACTGATGAGCCCAATACCATATGAAACCAAAACTGTCATTCAAAATTTTCGTAACAAATATATCACAAATTTAAAATTTTTAAAAAACCTATTATAAAGTTATAATTATTAAGTTTGTTACCTTAAAGTTTCCCCGTGAAATTCCCTTTACAATGAAATATAAAACATTTATAAATTGTGTTAATGAATCGCGGCAAATTTTAAGTTTGTTAACCGAGTATACTCTTCCTTGGCAGCGAATGGGTTAAATACATTTGTTTTGTTTTAAGCATTCACTGAAACATTCCTAGATTCATTTCGATAGTTTTCTTCGATAATTCGAGCGAAGGAAGAAAAAGTCTGGCAACTCATTTCACCCAAACAAGTTGTTATTTACTGTTTGTCAATTTCTACAAATTCCCACACTTCTGCAGAGACGAAAATCATAATTTCACGTTTTCACACATTTCCTACACATAAATTAAGCAACAAGCGTTACAAAAGTTTTTCAGCAATGCTGCCCAAAGGTAGCCAATCTAAACTAGCTTTAAGCAAGCTTCCCGGCACAAATGTGCCCAAGAAGACGTCGGAGCAATGCCATGGCGGATTGCGCGTGAAAAGAGTTGCCGAGATCAACGATAATTTACCTGATGTAAAAGTTGGTGCACCAAAACGCGCTGAAAAGTTCACAGAAGAAGTAAAGATAACAGCATCGATTTCAAAGCGTCGCAGGACACACAGCTCGAACAGCGATGTGGAATTTATTGTGGTCAACAGCACCGGGCCTGATTCAGATGCTGACGAAAGCAACACGGACGAGGCAGTGACCATGGCCTTTTATCTCCAAGACGAGCCACTGGATATAAAATCAGAAGTGGAATATGATGCAGGTGCTGATGACGAAAGCAACACGGACGAGGCAGTGACCATGGCCTTTTATCTCCAAGACGAGCCACTGGATATAAAATCAGAAGTGGAATATGAAACAGAGAAGGCACGACCTCAGCCAGATACACTCAGTTCCCACACCAATGGCGTTGCAAAACCTATCGAAGCTACAGCTGTTATAAAAGAAGAGGAAGAAGAATCCGACGTCATATCCACCTCCCATGAACTGCCCAAAGTAGAGCCGCAATGGAATAGGTAAATATTGAGAGTGAGACGTTCTGTTGTCTCTGCAGTATTCAGATTGTATATCATAGTATAATAATAACCCTACAAGAACAGTGACAGTCATATGGTCGGTCATATGACCGACATGCTTGACCGAAGTTTCGGTCAGCTCTCCGAACGAAGTTTCTATCATTTTTGTACAGGCGGTGTGGAAAAACTGACCGAAACTCTCGTGTACGTGTGATTTTTTGTTTCACTCTAACCACACACCTTTTGCGTATTAAGAAAAGTGTAGTTGCTCTGCTCTAATACCCGTGACAGACATGTAGTACAAAAATCCTGCTAGTACAAAAAGCCAATGTCTGTCATCGGTTTTTTCAACTTTTGTTCGAAAGCAACTGGATTTTTGTACTACAATCATAGTACAAAAATCCAGTAGAATACCACGAACAGGAATGGGATTTTTCAGTTTACTACAAAGGGAACCGACTGGAATAGGAACGGAACATACAGCAAAGCTTAAACCGCTTTAAGCTCTTAAAGCTCTTCGTTGACAACATCACTGCAGGAATAGAGAATGAACAGAAAATATATTTCCGTTATTTTTAAATTTGTTTTCGCCGCTGTCAAAATGTACTACGTAGTACAAAAACCAACAGCCTGATTCTGTGTACTCTTGACAAATTTTTTATCAAGAAATTTTGTCAAGATTTTTATCAAGCAAAAGCTTTGCTTGTATTCTGTGGCAACATTGATAAAGTAAAAAGCTCATTAAATTCAACATGAGGTGAATATGCGACAGCTGTCAAATTGTCAAAAAATAAGACAAATAAAAATGGAGGAAAAGTAAGTTTGAAATTATTTTTACAGCCTGATTCTGTGCATTCTTGACAAATTTTTTATCAAGAAATTTTGTCAAGATTTTTATCAAGCAAAAGCTTTGCTCGTATTCTGATCCAACATTGATAAAGTAAAAAGCTCATTTAATTCAACATAAGGTGAATATGCGACAGTTGTTAAATTGTCAAAAAATAAGACAAACAGTTTAAGTAAAGTAAGTTTTGCAGAAAAAAACCGGCCTTGATAGCCCAGCGGGTACGCGCTGGCTTCTCATACCGAGCGCCCTTGGATCGAATCCTGGCTGGGCTGGAAATAAGTTCGTGCGTTTTTTTCAATAGTTTCATCACAATAGGCGCTTTTTGCATACAAAAAATAATTCGTGGGAGGTAACGGCATTTTTTTTTTATTTTCTCTGATGTAAAAGTGTAAACATGCACAATTCTTCCATTTTCAATAGGCAAAATTTCAATTTGTATGATGTTGTCAATAGCATTCAAACTTTTGACAATTTATCAAGAAAAGAGCTTTTATTTTTGGGATAGAATACCGATTCTTGACAAATAATAAAAACTTGACAAATAGTCAATATGGTGAATTTATCAAGTGTACAGAATCGGGCTGTTAAATTTTTACTGAAAACTCTTATCACTTTGTTAATTTTTCTTCTAGAAAGGGAAAATACGATCGCGCAACTCATGAGCAGCTGCAACATTATATTGATTTTTGCCGCAATCGGCCGGAGTTGCTTGCGGGGAAAAATAATCCCAAAACGCCCCGGCAAATGCAAGAATTGTGGGCGGAATTGGCTGCAGGTCTCAATTCATTGCGCGGACCGACCAGAACCACTGCGAAATGGAAAGTGGTAGCGTTTCTTTATTTGATATTCTTCTGCTTCTTAAAAAAAAGTTGATGTTTGTGAAATTATTGTATTTGTAGACTCTGGGCGTGTGGAAAAGCCAGTTGCGAACGCGAGCTAGGCGCATAAAAAGTAGCCTATTGGTAACTGGTGGTGGCCCATGTACTAAATCGCTGAGTGATTTTGAGGAGCTGGCCTTAAGCACTTTGGGCGCAGCAGCTGTACATGGTATTGGCCGAAATACTTTGGGGGTGACATTACCGTCACGAGCAACAACACAAAGTGAGTCAGCACCTAGTAGCCAATATGGACTTGGCAGAGGAAACTCTCTTCAATTGGACGATATTACTGATCAATGTGATGAAACTCTTGAACTTGCCAACGGAAATGTTTCTGTCGTTGGTAGTGCTGTAAGTCCAGAGGAATTTTCAGTGTCAAGTGCAAGTGTCTCGTCACATAGCCCAGCAGTACCATCAAGTGCCGAAATTCAGTTGCCATCTACGTCACAAAATTCAAATTCAGCAGCTTATGCTGACACTCGAAGTCCAAAAAGCGGAAAACTCCAAGAAGTGCTTTGGGAAAAAATTAAAAAGAAGGAGGTAGAAGAAAAACTACGTGATGAACAAAACCGGAAAATAGTTGAGATACTACAGACTTTAGCAAACAGTGTTTCAGAACTTACTCAGGAAATAAAAAATATGAAAAAATGAACTTTAAAATGTTGTCCTTTATTTGCATATGTATGTATTGTTTATTTTACACAGGGCTGGACGGCTTTGATTATGATGACAGTTTGGTTACGTGATATTTGATTTAGAGGGTGGACACGTATCTGATTCTCATTCTAGCACCTTCGGTGGTATACTGCGATGAATTACCAGAATGCATGACCATATTCTCGTCGCTTTCCAAAATGCAGTCCGCTTCTGCTTCCATCTCAGGCGCACCTGATTTTAATATTATATTGTGTAAAATCATACAAGATTCAATAATGTCACTTGCGATCTTGTGCGAATAGTGCAGAACTCGATGTTTATGTAAGCATCGGAACCTTGTCTTCAGAACTCCAAACGCTCTCTCAATACAATTTCTAGCACTGGCGTGCATTTTGTTGTATTTCGTCTCTTGAGATGTGGTTGGATTAGCAATAGGTGTAAATAACCACGGCTCCAGAGGATAGCCTTGGTCTCCTATCAACCAGCTTTCTTGCCTATTATTCGATCTGCCAATATGATTGCGAATGAGATGCGTGCGTAAATCGGATGTGGTCCATATTCCAGAGTCATGTGTTGCACCAGGAAAGTTCGAGTTAGCATAAGTAAACACTAGGCGATGGTCACACACCTTAAAAAACATTATTCAATGCAATTTTATGTCGATACAAAATAATGTATTTCTTACAGCTTCTACATTAACACTGTAGAATCCTTTTCTATTCATATACATATTCAGGGGTCGTTCTGGGTTATTGGAGGATGGGGCAATGATTGCTACGTGTGTGCAATCGATTGCGCCAACTGTGCTCTTTATGCCAAACCGTCTAAAAAATCTTTAGAAAAAATAGAATTGTATTTATCATTGTTGCAAGATTGTTAGGTGCATATACCCTGCTTTGATGACATTTTCCTCCACTGAATTAGGAAACCTTATTTCACAAGCCTTTGCTTTAATGATCATTTGTGCCACCGAACGTATACACCGTGAGACAGATGATTGACTCAGAGGCAAGTTGCAGTTATTACCAACGCATTTTTGGTAGGATCCATGTCCAAAAAAATGCAATGCCGCCAGAACGCGTATGGGCAAAGATAGCGATGTTCTCTGTGTGTCATGTGGCGCCAAGTCCTCAATTAATTGGCGGCACAAGGATCGAGTCAGCCGAAAATTCTTCGTGAATTGTTCTTCGCTCAACGAAAAGGGATTACTATTATCACGAAGGCAAATTATTTGTTGTCTTCTGCTCCTGATTTCTTCTCTTCTATCCTCCTCAACCACTAAGGGCCGTTTTCTCATCCTCCCGTTAACTTTAAAGTTCACTTTAACGGGCGGATAAACGCATTTTCGTTTTCTCATCTGCCCGTTAAGCTATCCTCCCGTTAAAATTTACCGGGAGGATTGAGTTCCTGTTAAATTTTAAAGTGAACTTTAAGTGGAAGTGGTGCCAAGTACATGCATATGTTTGTTTACAAACAAAAAACAGCTGATAATGAAATTACAAGTTGAAATGAAATTTGAAATGAAATTTGAAATCTTTCGCTATGGAAAATAGGCGTGTTTTATATATTCATGCATTGGAAGACGCTTTTGAAGAAACGGACTCGCAAAATACGACAAATAGAACATATAACAGCCGATTGGACTATTTTGCCGAATACGATGACAACGAGTTCGCAAAAAGATTCAGGTTGTCCAAAGCCACTTGCAAATTCATTTTGGATAAAATTTGTAGCAGTCTGCAATCTAAAACGGAGAGGTTAATATAATGTTATCACTATTAAAATACATTGTGACAATGCATATTCAACTTTTCAGACATTGTTCGGTGTTACCAAGAACCAAACTTCTAATAGCGTTGAGGTTCTACTCAAGCGGTAGTTTTTTAATAACTGTTGGCGATTTTTGCGGGGTCAGCGTCTCCACAGCCAGCCGCGCAGTAAAAGAAGTATCGCTTGCTTTAGCGGCTTTATCTAAAGAGTTCATCCGGTTTCCAAGTGATATCAATGGCATGCAGCAGATAGTGACAGAATTTTTTAAAGTCGCAAAGTTCCCTAAAGTGGTGGGAGCCATCGATTGTACCCACGTTCGCATCCAGTCACCCGGCGGAGATAACGCAGAAATTTTTCGAAACCGAAAAGGATACTTTTCGCTCAACGTCCAGGCTGTTTGCAGCGCGAACTTGATATTCCTGGATTTGGTTGCAAGGTGGCCTGGATCAGCACATGACAGTAAGATATTTCGAAATAGCCGTTTGAAATTTCTTTTGGAGAATGAATGTTTGCGCAATTACATAATCTTGGGCGATAGTGGATATAAGCAATGCAACTATATGATGACTCCATTGTTGAATCCACAAACCGCAGCTGAAAAACTTTACAACGAATCACAAATCCGTACTCGAAATACAATCGAGCGATGTTTCGGAGTATGGAAAAGACGTTTTCCGGTACTTGCTATGGGACTGCGAGTATCAATAAGCACCACAATGGCTATTATTGTGGCATGTGGTGTTCTTCACAATATCGCAATAATGGCCAAAGACCAGCTACCGCCAACAGAAGACTTCTTACCACCAGATATTGCTGAAGATGCTGTAGAAACCATTGCCAATAGGAATAATGGCGATTTTGTGGCAAGGACGTCATTGATAGAAAATTATTTTGCAAGGTAAGGCTTTTTATTAATATTTATTTAATTTGTTAACCGTAAATCGAGCTTGAAAAAAATTGAGGAATCCCATCCTATGTATCATTTTTGATACATACTAAAATTCATATTTCACAGTAGCATTTAGGACGCCTTGTTCGGTTCTCCTTGAATGGTATATCGAAAGCCCAGTCTCATTATTTTCAGAGTTGGAAAATTTGCTATGTAAAAGTTTCGGAAGCAACTTAGATGCGTCGTTTCTTGGAAGTTGTTTTCTGTTCTGGATATAAGGTGAAGCCGAATTCGAATTCATCCTCTGAACTGTTATCCAAGACGTCGTTTACTAGTTCTTCCAACGTCAAAAATTGTGGATGCAATATAACATCAACAATCCACAAAATTACACACAAATCGATATATTCCATATATATAAACCAAGAATTGTTTTTACACGTCTATCACCAAATAATTTCACATGCCATATGAAGAAACAGAACGCAAATAACATTCACCATGGCATAGAAATGTTCGAAATGCCATATGTATCAAAAGTGATACAAAGGAAAGAATTATAAACTGTTCAATTTTCCCATGGCCTCTTTATTAAAAAAGTGTGAAAGATGGTTTTAAACAAGCATAATGCCAACACAAACAAAGTCACAAGGAGTGGTTCAATTAATTATATCCTGAAAAAAGTTATAACAAAATAAAAAACCAAATGTATGATTTTTGAGACAAAGCTCGATCTACGGTTAATACTTTTTATTCAAATTCACTGATTATTATAATCTATTTGTTGCAGGTTATAAAGCTGCACGAAAAAAACGTCAACCAACCCGAATAGCATTCGAACTCTGTAAAGAACCAAATATATGTACATTTGCTAACAAAAATATACGCAATATCAACTTACATTCCAATCCCAGCTTTGCTTTTTTTTCCAACACTTCCATTCGCAGCAGCTCGTTCTTCATTTTCAGCGCTATAAGCTCCTGCTCGTGTTTTTCCTGTGCGCGAACGTTTTCGTCTTCATAGAACTTTTGTTGAATCGCAGCAAGCTTAATTTTTTCATCTTCCAGAGAGCGCTTGTGGCTTGCTGGTTTCTCGACCACCAATTTTTTTGATTTTGGTTGTTGGAGGGTGCTCGGATTCCAAGTCGACCAGTCCAATTGAGTTTGACCCGCATTCTCCGTCAATGAAATTGAAGCCACTTCCTAAAAGATAAACATACATACATATACATATGCATTAATATTTTTCTATCAAGTCACAAATTTTTCTTACGTACTTGCAGCTGGCTTTCTGTGCTGATGGAACTGTTGGCCGTCAATGGTTCCGGCACATTGCAACTGTCGCTGTCAAACAAGTTCTCCAGTCCAGTGACCGCATCGCCCAGCATCGATGCAATTTTTTCGGACACACTGCTGACATTTGCAATCGCTGCTGGGCCACCACCTGTTCGATACGTCTCGCTCTTCTCCGCTGCAAGTTCAAGCTTGGACTTGCGCTTCATGCTCTCGAACTTTTCCCTCAGCGATTTCCAACGTCGCGACACACCCGTCTTGGCAGCAAAATCTTCAGCAAGATTTTGCCAGGCCTTCTCCTTCTGCTTCCAGCTGACAGCGTCCGACTTCTTGCTTTCTACGATCGATTTTCGGTGCTCCACCAGCTCCACAAGCACCAACTCCTCCTGCACCGAAAAATTCTTATTTCTTACTTTCTTTTGCGGTTCACCGGCCATGTTTGTAACTTTAAAAATAATTACAATTTTTCACAAACAGCTGATTGCGCCGCCAAGTGCTGCCCAATGCTGACCAGTGATGCCAAAAAATCAGACCTGTTAAATTTATATTTATCAGGAAGATGAGAAAACGAAAATATTTACCGGCCACTTTAAAGTGAACTTTAGCTAAAGTTCACTTTAGCTACCGGTCACTTTAACGGGAAGATGAGAAAACGGCCCTAAAAGTGTTAACATGCACCATTCTTCCATTTTTCAAAGACACAATTTCAATTTTTCAGCTTTTGTCAATAGCATTCAGACTTTTGACAATTTATCAAGAAAAGAGCTTTTATTTTTGTAATAGAATACCAATTCTTGACAAATAGTCAAAACTTGACAAATAGTCAATATGGTGAATTTATCAAGTGTGCAGAATCGGGCCGCAAGTGTGTGTCAGCATGCTAGTATGGGTTTTTTAGAGCTTTGATTGTAGTATTCTTCGTAGTACAAAAATCCTATGTCTGTCAGGAGTATAACGCATACGTATTCCAACCTCCAAATATTTAGTTTTTAATGGCTATTTCACCGCCGCCGCCGCCGCGGCAGCCGCCGTAGCTCAGCTGGCTAGTGCGTTGGCCGTGAGTCAAGACTCCGCGAGTTCAAATCACGGTTGCAGCAAACTTTTTTTTTTGTCGGTGTTGCAGCAAACACCGAAAAAATGGAAATTTCAGTCAGTTGATCGATCATGTGCCGAAATGTCTGATTGAAATGCTGATGGAAATATCGGTCACAATGTGATGTATAAATCGGTCATTCATGACCAATACTCAATATTGAAAAAATGCAGGTTTTTATTGAAATTTTTTGGAAAACCCGTTTGCTTTTACTTCTGCCTGAATTTATTTTAAATTAATTTAAATGAAATAATATAAAAAAAATTGAATTTAGAAAAAAAATCATGGATGATCCCACATATTGTCGCAATCGAAGGCGATGGCTTAAGCTCAACTCGATATTATCGGCATCATTGGCATCGGCTCCTTGGTCTTGCGCTTCGATACCTGCGCTATGGCCCAATATTGAAGTTAATGAAAGTGCAGAATTATGTAAATATTCAAATATTATTATTTATTTAAAAACGTGGAACAAATAATACAATTATTTTTTTCACGAAAAGTAAAGAGCACTGGCTGCCAGGACCTTCGGCTCGTAGATGATATAAAATAAAATAACTTAATCTTTACGTGTTATTTACAAGTAAAATTATGTAAACGCTAACTTGAGAATATTTATTGGTTGTACGTGTAACAATTGTTGGAGATGAAGATTTATTATATTGATTTTTTTAGACCAGTTTGACTTAAATATGATACAATGGTTTCTATGTTTTCTAGAGAGGGAGATTTTAATAAGTTAGACGGGATTCTGTTTTTAAAAATATAGAGTCTTATTTGGTTAAACTGTGGGCAGTCATCAAGAATGTGTTTGATAGATAAAGGTGTAGTCGAGCAGAATTGACAGCAGGGAGGACTGGAGCCAGTTAGGAGGTGGGCATGCGTGGCAATAGTATGTCCTAGGCGGAGTCGAACAAAGGCTTTGATGTCGTTGCAGCGACCCGATGGAGGGTAAATAGGTTTGCTTCCATTTGAGTTGCAGAGGGTGTAATGGTGATGGATTCCTGTCCACTTTTCTTTGTGTTTTTCATTTTGGTAAGCGGAGATGAATTTATAAAAGTCTTTTTTTACCAGATAGTCGAATTTTATGAGTGGCTCCATCGCAGCGGATTTGGCCCGTTCATCAGCCAGTTCGTTTCCTTTTATGCCGACGTGGCCTGGTACCCACATTAGCTTTATGCTGTTGTTGCTTTCAATCAGCGCATTTCGAATTTGACAAATTATGTACGTTTTGTTTTGGGTATTCAGTAGGGACGATATGGTGGACATGCTGTCCGTGCATATAATTGTTTTTGTTTTTAAATGTTGGGCAAAAGTGATTGCTTTGAGGATCCCAACGGCCTCAGCTGTATAGACTGAAGCGTAGCTTGGTAAATGTCCCGCCGATTTCGTGTTCCCGGCTGCATCAACAACCGCAAATGATGTGTAGAATTCCGATTTGGATGCATCAGTAAATATAAGATTCCAATTGGAGGGCAGCGAAGCTGTGTACTCCGCGAACATAGATTGGTAGACTTTGGGGTTTGTGTTCTTCTTGGCATGCGTGTTGAGATGGAGAATGACAGCTGACTTTTTTAGCAGCCATGGTGGATAGTTGTCTCGTTGGCGGATAGATGTTGTTGTGATGCCCAACTCTTTTGCATATTCTATACAAATGTTAATAGCTGATTTGCGGCGTGGTAATGATTTCCTGAGTAGTTCAGCTGTAACTGTTTCATACAAAAGGTTGTTGTTACAGAGGAAAAGCTTTGGTATAAGTTTCATAATGGCAAATTCGAAGCGTTCTTTAATGCTGGGCAAGCCAGCTTCAGTCAAAACGAATTTCGTTGGAGATTTTGGATACGCCCGAATGCTCCTGCTGGCGGCCGAATGATAGGGTGCATACAACAATTTAATATTGCTTTTAGCGCAGTTGCCGAAGACTGGAAGTCCATAATCGATTTTAGATAAAATAAATCCTCTGGTAATATTAACAAGCGTTTCACTATTGATTAAGCAATGCTTCGAAGAGAGATATTTAATTATATTAAGCCTGGCAGCCAGTCGTTTTCTTAGGTACAAACAATGTTCTTTAAAAGTTAATCTTCTATCGAAGATAATCCCTAAGAACTTAAGGCTATTTACATTTACCATATTAACATTATTATAGATTAAGTTAATGTTATTACATTTATGTTTTCTACAGATATGAAATACTTTGCATTTACTTATAGCTAAATTGGCACCAGAACATTTCGACCAATTTGATATGTCTAGGAGAATGTCAGAAAAGTTCTTTTTTACAGTATTCAAATTTGTGACTTTTGAGAATAGCAGGACGTCATCGGCGTAGCTTATATGAGAAACATTTTTATATTTTGATATGATGTCGCTAATTTCATTAAATGCAGTTGTAAATAAAATAACTGACAGTGGAGAACCTTGCGGGATTCCGTTGTGCAAAGGAAAAGTGTCTGACAATGTGTTATTTATCTTTATTTTAAATTTACGATTCAAGAGAAACGCTTTGACAATGTTAACAATTTTATCACCGATGTTCCATTTTACAAGTTGGCGCAAAACTACGTGCATTCCGACCCGGTCGAAGGCTTTTTCAAAATCTAAGCTAAGCGATGACACATGGTTTCTGTTCGAAAGCGCGGACGAAGCGTAATTTTCAAAGAAGAGCAGGGCGTCAATGGTGCCTTGCCCTTCCTTGAACGCGACTTGATTTGGGCTGATAAAATTGTGTTTTTGGGCGTACCATGAGATACGTTTTGCAATAATTTTTTCAAAAACTTTACCGAGGCAGCAGAGCAGAGAGATAGGTCTGTATCCCGATACTTCTGGAGGCGGATTATTTGATTTCGGAATAGGTACAACAATTGCGTTTTTCCAAATTTGAGGATTGACGCCTTGATCTAGCATGTTATTATAAAGTTGAACTAATCTGGTCTTTAGGCGGGAGGATAAATGTTGGAGCATGCAGTAAGATATTCTGTCAGCGCCCGGAGTTCGGCCAGACATACTATCGAGAGTTGATTCAAGCTCGAGGAGATCTATTTTAGCATTGGTAATGTGTGCGGAAGACGTATGAATGTTGTACCTATTCCTCAGGACTTCGGCTTTCGCCGTAGAAAAGGATTCGTGAAAGTTTGCGTCTGCGGAATAATCTGACCAGAATTTAGCGAAATGATTGGAAATATCTTTAGAGTCAACGATGGGGTCATTTGCATTGTTTATGAAATTTATTGATGTTGATGAGTAAAGTCCAGAGAGCCGTCTTATATCCCCCCAAGCTTTTTTGGGGTTAGATTTATGGTCAATAGTTTGTGAGAATTTGTTTAAGCTTTCTCTTTTTGCTTGCTTGGACGCTTTTCGGAAAATGGCGTTTGCTTTTTTGTAACTAATTAAATTACTCTCGGTTCTGGTGCGTTTGAATTCTGACCAGAGAGCGCGTTTGTCATGCCGCAACTTGGACAGCACGGCTGACCAATAAGGGACAGTCTTATTATAACTTTTTTTCGCTGATTGAGGAATAGAGTAGTGGGCAGAGGATCGTATAATTTTTGTGATTGTTGCTGCTTCTTTATTTATGTTTTTCGATGGCGGCGACTCATTAGAGAGCTTGTCCGCTATATTAGAGAAGGCGTCCCAGTTTGCTTTGTCAATTTTGAATTTAGGGGTTGGAGGGCTTTTAGTTGCAGTAGGGGAAGATAGAACTGTTAATATAGGGTAGTGATCACTGCCGTGTAGATCGTTTAAAGTGGTTGTGGAAAGTTTAGGAGCAATGTTGGAAGAACCAAGTGTGAGATCGATATTGGTGAATGACTGATGTGTAGAGAAATGCGTAGGCTTATTGTCATTGAGAACTATTAAATCTTCAGAAAAAATTAGGTCTTCCAAAATTGTACCTCTTTTGTTGGTAACGTTGGATCCCCAAAGGGGGCTCCAGGCATTAAGGTCACCTAAAATTATGATAGGAGTAGAAATTGGTCGTATAATTTTTGCAAGATCGTTGCGGGTGAAATTTTGTTGTGGCGGTATGTAAAGAGAGATGATTGTAAATTTAAAGTTTAAAGAGATTTCTATTGCAAGTACGGCGATATTAGAATGTACGGAAAGTATCTTATGGGGAATAGATTTTTTTATTAGAACAGCAATACCTTGTTTATTGGTTACGTTGTGTGGTAGGTTAAAAAAGTAGCTAGTGTATTGTTTCGGTGCCGCGGCTGTCTTATTAGCGGCTAAGTGCGTTTCCTGAAGCGAAACAAAACTGGGAGATAGGTCCTTTATAAGAAGTTCTAACTCGGTGTAGTTGTTGTAAAATCCTTTTATGTTCCATTGTAGGATTTTAAACATAATAGAAGCAGAGGGAAAAAGTGATTTTGAGTATGAGAAAAGGAGCAATTAAAAGTGTTGAATAGCTGACTTAAGGTTCACCGTCGGAGAGAATTGGTTCCGGAGAGTAGCTTAATTCAGAATTCAGATTGTGGTTTTTGTTGGTAGGGAGCGGAGTGGCTGAAATGTTGGGTGTACTTTGATGTTGGTGGTGAATTGAGGTTTAGTGTGTTTTGTTGTTGTTGTTGGATGGTCGTTGTGGTGGGGAAGCCGGCTATTTGTGGAGAGTTTAACTTTTGCTTAGTCTTTTGTTGATTGTTGTTTTTTGTTTGCGCTTGTAAGTCTGTGCTTGGCCGCGACTGGAAAGAAAAGCTTTCAGTCGATTTAGTGAGAGGCGGAGTATTGGAACTGTTGGATGAGGTTGTTGGACGTGAGGGAGGAGTTTTGTTGTTTGTTGTTTCTATGTTTTTGAGAGCCTGTGTCTCTTTTGCTGCAGCAGCGAAAGATTTGCTAATGACTGAAGAGGTTTGAGTTTTGTAGATCTTGAGAGCATCTCTCATAGAGCATTTGTTTTGACATTTAATTTTTAAGATTTCTTTTGATTGAATATATCTGGGGCAATTGTTGGAGGATGATGCGTGCTCTCCCGAGCAGTTGGCACACAGGGTGCGGGTGCATGGAGGAGGGTGAGGCGGAAGATTACATGAATGACAGGCAGGGGCAGAGTTACAGCGTTTGGTGGTGTGACCAAGGCGCTGGCATGTCTTACACCGCATTGGATTGGGGTAATATGGTTTCACATTGACTTTGCGCCATGAGACTTCAATTTTTTCAGGGAGTTGGTAGAGGTCAAAGGTGAGCAGCGTGACCCCACTAGGACGCGGTTGCCCGTCAACCATTTTCGTAAACTTATGCACAGATACTACACCTTGATCTTTCAAATTTTCAATGATTTCATTCTCATCAACATTGTTCAAGTATGGAGCATAAATCGTGCCTTTTGAGTAGTTGAGGTTTTCGTGAAATTTAGCTTGTATTTGACATACCCCAGAGAGAGTTTTGGCTGCAATAAATTTATCAGCTATTTTTTGGTTTTTGACTAACAGTAGGAGGTTGCCGTCACGTAACTCTGATATAACAATTTCTTTGCTAATCGCTTCCAGTGCTTTATGTACGGCGAAACACGAGTACTTAGAGAGTGGTTTATTGGAGTCAATTGCACAAATTGTTATAAATTTCGGATTTTATTTTTTTATTTTTGGTAGTTCTGGAAAGTTCAATGGAGTATACGTCGTTTTTTTCTTTTTGGTTCGGGACTTGAGGTAAGCAGCGCGAACCTGTTGTCCCCCAGTTTTGGCGGCCCGGGGGCCATGTTGAATCTTGGGTCTTTTACCAAGTGCGGGCTTGGGATTATAAGCCTGATAAGATGACTGGAAATGTGAATGAGAGTCTTTGGTTTTTTTTTTTTTGTTTGGAAGCTCCGCGGCGTGCCGTACGATTATATGCGTTAGCGATAGACCGAGCGCAAAACGAAGACGTCTGCTCAATGCGAGCACCTGTCGAAGACTGATTCAAATATTATTTAAATTAAATTTCAATACGAATTCTTCTTCTTCTTTCTGTTTTTCTTTTTTTCGGCGTTTGAAACAACGGAGTTTGAACATGGGCTCGCGCGTCGTACTTGCCTCGCGTCCGCTGAGCCACGTAGCTACGGCAGCCGACTGCCGAGTTCTTGTCAGCAGTTAATTCTATTGTTGTCTAATTCTTACACATGCGTATATAAGCAATTAATGTTTCTATGGTTGTCAAATGGTTTGTTTCAGTTTAAATGAAAGACAAATTGCAGCGATATTTTGTCCCATATGGGCCAAATTTCATGCAAATGTATTAGTAAATTTAAAAAATGTTTTGAATGTAGTGGAGTTTCGGTCATGCAGTTCTTGTAGGGAATATAATAGTATAATTATACTATGATTGTATATGAAGTTTCAAAGTAGTTGGGAGTCTGTTTTCATTCATGTTCGGAAAAACTTTCATTAATCATTTCAAACACCAAACTACGAATGTCCTACTTAAAGGATAAGTTACGTTTTTGAAGTGAAACTTCTTTACGCACGCTTGGCATGGGGAGTAAGCTGGCAAACGCGTGACGTAAGCGTTACGAAAAGTGTGATCGGGCGAGGTGAACGGAAGTTGAGTGGTTTATTGCGAGTTTACTAGCGTTACGCGAACGGTGATTCTTTGGTTATTTTTCGTAATTCTATTTCGTTTTGAACAATTTTATTGATTTGAATTTTATCGTTTTGAACAATTGATATTTTGTTCAATACATTCAATATTCTATGTTTAAAGTGAATAGAATTGTAAATTCATTTTAAAGTTCATGTTTTGTGAATTTTGACAGAAGAAGTGACACAGACTGTGAGTATGAAAGCGCTGCTCCAGGACCACCAATTAGGAAGAAATTACGTACGGAAATTGTGCATAAAAAGTGTGTGACAACAGATTCAAGGCAAGATTTTAAACCTAGTGAGACCCAATCAAGTGATAATGAATCACGAAGGTGAGTACGTATCTCATACTAGTTGCTGGCGTCATATGCAGCGTTGCTCCATCCTTGATTTTTTTCTCCCTCTACTAATTTACTAAATTTACCAAACTAAAATGATGGAATTATAGGTTGAATAAAGCGCCAAAAACTTCTGCAGAACGTGGTCGAGAATTCAGAGCACGAAAAGCACTGCTTAAACAACAACGTAAGCAACAACAGGAACCAAATGCAATAGTTGAGATTGCTACAGAAGATATTCGAAGTGCTGGTTCATCAGAAAACAATCAAGTCTCTAAACCCTCTGAAATTACGACAATAGAAAAAAGAGCAAAGTCTGCAGAGGCAACACGGCGATGGAGAGAGAAAAAAAAAGGCGTTAGTGAGTCATCACAAAAAAAACAGGCGAAAACTGCAGCTCAACGCATGCGAGAATCCCGAGAGAGAAAAAAATTGTAAATATTAATTTATATAAAAAACTTATGTCATTGAAGGCTCGTAGAATTCTTATTTGCATTTTCTTACTTAGAGCAAAGAAAATACTGCTGGAGCAGCAAAGTTATCAAGATTTAGATGCTATAGTCAGTACATCATCATCACAAGTGAATCAAAGGGCTGGTCCATCAACAATAAACAGCATATCCGCAAAGATAATTAGAAGAGGGAATTCACAATCACAGCAACAAATTGAAAGATCAGAACGTACACGAGAATATCGTGAGAGAAGAAATGATAATGTCAATATCAAATCGTAATTATTATTGAAATTATATATGTTGTGTTGTTGATAAAAAAATTTTAGGCTCATATTTTATGTTTTAATATAAATCTTTTTTTGTTCATAGTAATAATCCATCGGGAAATAATAAAGAACAATCAGACCTCTGTGATTTAACTTTGAAGTATGACGAGATTACAAAACATAAAAAGGCTCATGAAAATTTCGATCGAAAATTTCGGAAAAATCCATTTGGTTATTCATGTACAGTCTGAGAGCATCGAATTTTAAAGCGAAAACATGAATTCGTCAAGGTAAGCATCTAAAATATGTTGTGTGGTTAGCCTCCAAGAATAAATCGTGAGAGAAATTTAATTGCGTAACCGGTTTGTTTAAGGTGTGACGCAATGCCACCATGGTGTTTGTCGTCAAGGTTGGCCCACTTGTGTAGTCAGGGTTGGCCCGCCATGATTGTGTGGGTTAAGGCACGTACCCAATCGAAAAAAAGGTAATGGTAGTGTCTAATATCAGTGTCGACATCAGCTGACATTCGCCGATATCGGTAGTTGGTATCAGTCGACATCGACCGATATCGGTGTTGATATTAGCCGACATCAACTAATATCGGCCGACGCCGTACCTGATTTATTTTTCAATCCGGGTTATAACAACGCCGCGTTAAGTTTTTGTGCTCTGAAAGGTTAGCTTTAGTGAAATTTGATCGACTAAAGAGAAAATAACATGAAGAATCATGCACAAAAATTGTCGGAAAAAATATAAAAAATATTGCAGTAAATTTTGATAGAATGTAGAAGAATAAAAATGTAAAATCATGCAAAGTGGCTTTTTTTATTTTAGCAGCACATCTCGGAACAAGCGAAAGACCGATCGGGGCAACGTCAATTTGGCGGATGTTGTTCAAGCCATTAGGGCTATTAAGTTAGGGAACGAGACAGTGAGAGCTGCGGCACTGTTGTACAACCTGCCACGTACTACCTTGCGACGATATTTAGATAAAGTGTCGACTGAATACGATGACATTTCCACCGTCACTGACGAAAAACTTCAGGAAACAATAAAACGGCTCGGTGCATACGCTGCATGTGCCGTGAAGCAAGTGAGTACATTGCCATACAAAATCTAATAACAATTATAATGAATGATAATAAATGACTGATCGTGTATATATTTTATAGGTGTTTTCTGCCGAAGAAGAAAAAGCGTTGGTCGGCTATGCAAAACAGTGCTGTGACCATTACTACGGCCTGAGTATCATCGAAATGAGAAAGCTGGCGTACCAATTTGCCAGGAAAATCCAAGCAAATTATCCTGAAAACTGGGACGTCATCGGAATGAGTGGGCGTGATTGGTACTACGGGTTTATGCGGCGCCACCAACAACTCACGCTGCGCACGCCTGAACAGACGAGCTTGAATCGTGTGAAATCGTTTTCCAAAGATAATGTGCAGCTGTTTTTTCGTAATTTGGATTTGGTTCTGTCGCAGCATCTATTTCGAGCAGTGGATATCTGGAATATGGATGAAACGGGTTTCTCAACGGTGCCAACGAAGGTTGGAAAAGTGATTTCGTTTCGAGGCATGAGAAAAGTAGGCCAAATTGTGTCTCGAGAACGAGGGACTATGGTCACTATGGCTCTAGCGGTCAATGCTGAGGGGAATTCCATCCCACCGTTTTTTTTGTTCCCTCGACAAAACATGCAGTCTACGTTCCTGGAAGATGCATCTCCTGGAGCACTCGGCTTCGCAAATGGATCTGGGTGGATGCAGCAAGCAGAATTCGTAAAGTATATGAAGTTCTTCATCGATAGAACGAAAGCCTCGAAACAATCACAGAAATTGTTGCTGCTAGATAATCACGCCTCCCATCTTTCCGTGGAGGCATTGGATTTGGCTGTCGAAAATGGCGTCACTTTACTCTCATTTCCGCCACACTGCAGCCATCGCTTGCAGCCCTTGGATGTCTCGGTTTATGGTCCCGTAAAAGCCTATTACAAATCACAATGTAATGCGTGGCAAAAGAACCACGCCAGTCAATTTTTGGAAATCCGACACATCCCAGGCTTAGTCCGTTCCACCCTGGACTTGGCGCTGACGCCACGAAACATCAAAGCCGGATTTCTTGCCACGGGAATTGCCACGTACAATCCAGACATTTTCGCGGATTCGGACTTCGTGCAAGCAGTGTTCACAGGTGAGAATGATCGAACTGTTACAGAGGCCGAAGTCAACGATGAAGAATTACAGCGCCGTATAATTCATTCGGATGTCGCCGAAGTTCGCACACATGAAAAAGATGCAAAGTCCCCTGAACCTTCGACATCAATGTCTCGTGCGTCAAGCCTTTCATCGGTTTTGACCTTAATCGGACCTATGCAGGCTGCTGCACCAACAAAAAAATCGAAAAGAGGGAGGCGCTCCATGACCAGCACAGTTCTGACTTCGCCAGAGACCCTCTCCGCATTGCACGAAAAGCAACAAACGCGCAATTCTTCGAAGATGCCCAAAAAATGCTCAGCATCAACCCTGAAGAAGTCCGCTGCACAAGCACCAGCTAAACGAGGTCGCCCGCCCCGAAAAAATTCCTCTTCAGATGAAGATGAAGGATTCTGCATTATCTGTTTGCAAGCGATGCCTCGTCGCTTAAACCGCAACAACTCTATTGCCTGCATCGAATGCAGGAGAGAAGTGCATTTGAAATGTGCCAAAATGACGAAAAGCTATTTCACTTGCAAAAATTGTGTATCCGAATAATGTTTCATCCGAAGCAAGTTTGTGCAACATTATCTTGTAATATGATGCTCAATGGAATTTAAAATAAAAAAACGAATTTAATTTTTGTTCTCATTCAGTAAATTTTTTCTAATCATTCTTTGAACATTTCAGCATAAATTTTGTCGATTTTCAGAAGTGGGCCAACCTAAACAACATGGGCCAACCTTGACAGCATTTTTTTTTCGATTCCTATATAAATTTTTTATTTTTCACACAACTAATTTTCAATACTTCAAAAAGGTGTTCTTATACCCAGACCTTTTTGGCAACATGCTTTTATTGACGAAATTCTTCCTTACATGAAAGTTATGAACAAGAGTCAAAAGGGTGGCCAACCCTGACGGCATTCCCTTAAGTTTAACCCTTCGATGAGTGAGAAGGTCCCTAGGGACCTTTTTGCATTTTCAAACTGAAATTACTCCTATTTCGGCCACTAGAACCCCCCATAAAGTTACCATGTATTCCAATAGAATTTTGTTGCGCATCGTTTAAAAAAAAATCAAGGCGATCCGACCATTAGTTTAGGAGTTATTGAGGTTTTATTGAAAATAGTACGCGGACGTGTGACAAGGTCCGTAAGGACCTTGTACTGAATTTTCATGCAATGACTAATAAATGCATGTTCTTTGGGCATCATTATACTTTTTTTATTGTTTGAACACATAACTAATTTGTTCTTTCAATTCTGGCTACTTTTTGTTTTATTTTTATTGTGCCTTTCATTAACAGCAATAAACCAGTTCTTTGAATTTACTTTATCCCTAAATGTCCATATGCGCAGGTGTTCATACATAACCAGTTCTTGGAGTGCGGATGAAAGGCGTGCAGCTGATATGAGATTTGCAGACTTTATGGATGAAGAAGTTGATATTGCTGCACTTGGTAATGAAGCTGAGGATGATGACGATTGCACATACAAACCCGCTGAAGAGTCAGATGCCGAAACTGAAGGATACGTAGTGATAAATGAAGATATTGATGACGACGATGATGAAGAGGAAGAAATGCACCGGAAACAAATGAAAACTACTATATTGCTAAAGATGGCACCCAATGGTGTAAAAAAGCACCACCAACTTCTCGTACTCGTGTTCATAACGTGGTCGACTTCACAAGAAGGAAACCAGGACCATCAGGAACTGTACATGACCCCTACACTATATTTCGTTCAATCATCAGCGAGGAAATAATATACATCATAATACGCGAAACTAATCGTAAAGGCAGGGAGCTTACAGCTGCATGGAATTTGGCGAATCCCACGAAGAAAAAGGAGTGGAAGCCAGTGACTGTGAAAGAGTTTGACGCCTTTCTAGCTATCCTTTTGTATGCTGGACTCACAAAATCGAATCGTGAACCTGCTACGGAATAATGGGGCGCGACGCGTTGTCCAATATACAAAGCTGCGATGTCGTACGATCGCTTCATGTGCATAAAGCAATTCATTCGATTCGACAATGGGAATACTCGACAACAGAGACTTATCAACAGCAAAACTGCGGCTATCGATGATATTTGGCAAATGTTGCACCATAACTTGGCAGCAGCTTACACTCCTCATGAAGCACTAACCGTCGATGAGCAGTTGTTCCCTTACAGAGGCCGCACCCGCTTCACGCAATACATTCCGTCAAAGCCGGCTAAGTATGGTCTTAAAGTATGGTGGTTATGCGACTCGAAGTCTTATTATCCCGTGAAGGGAATGATATATTCCGGCAAATTGCCTAACCAAGAACGCGAAGTAAATCAAGGGCAGAACGTGGTGCTTGAACTTGCGGAAAACTATTTGGATGCAGGCCGCACAATATACGCGGATAATTTCTTCACTACTTTAGATTTGGCGCGTATTTTGATGAGGAGGAAGACCGCATATGTTGGTACAGTGCGCTACAACAAAACTTTTGTTCCACGGGAATTGAAGAAGAACCCGAAGCGCCCCATCAACAGCACATTGTTCGGGTTCAACGAAGGGGACATAGCGTTGTGCTCATATGTACCTAAGAAAAATAAAGTTGTGAACGTGCTGTCTACAATGCACTACACTTGCGTTGTCGACGAGCAAAGTGAGAAGCGGAAGCCGTTTGGCGTATTGGACTACAACGCCAACAAATGTGGCGTTGATACAATGGACCAGATGCTTGGCACGTACACATGCAAGCGATCAGCAAAACGCTGGCCACTGGCCATGTTCTATAATATGCTGGACGTCTCTGCATTGGCTGCTTTTACAATTTATAATGAGATGAAGCCGATAAAAAGGAGTGACAGACGGCGGTCATTCCTGTTACTTCTCACTAAACAATTGGCCACACCAAATATCGAGGAACGTGCCCTGAACAACCATATAACCGCATATCCAAGGATACGCAATGCGATGGAAGCATTTGATGTCAGGGTAAGAAAAAACACCTTCAAATTCAAGAGTAGATTGTGTATTTATTTGTTTTTTATTTTTTTGTTTATTTCAGATGATATCAAGACCGGTAGAAGCCGATGCACCGTCGTTTGCGGCTAGGGCGAATAAACCGTCATGTCGCCTTTGCCGTTCTGAGTACAGGCGGCAGCGGAAAACGAGGGCCTACTGCTTCGGATGCGGCAACGCTGTTTGTGGAGAACATACCACAGTTCTACATCGCTGCAACATTTGCTCACATGGCGGGGGACAAGCGGAACACGCTCAACAACAATAGTTTTAAAGCTTTTTCATAGTAAAATTAAGAAAAATGGAGCACAAAATTAAAAAATTTTATTTTAGTATGTAGTATTTTTTTTTATTCCTGGCTAACCGACTCTGGGCGGAGGAGAACCTATGTAGGATCTCCAAAGAAACCTGGCCGTCGCTTAACCAAGGCGGAACACGCGAATTGCTCCGACTAAATCGGAATTCCATTTATTCCACAATTTCTGTGCTAACGGGACACTGGACGATCGGCGCACACGCCAGGAGACTCGGGCTCCCATTCAACGACTTCTGCCGCAGCTGTGATGATGCGAGTGAGGAGGAGAGCGTCGAGCACCTGATGTGCCACTGCCCAGCACTAGCAAGGAGACGACTCCGGGTGCTGGGTGCGCCGTTCTTCAGCAGTTTGGCCGACCTTACAGGACCCAGCATCGGCCGCATCGCCCGATTCATTGTGGAATCGGGATGGCTCTTGCCTAACACCCGGGGGGTGTGTAAGCTTGAAGGGCAACCACGTCCTTCACGTGGTACCACAACGGGCCGCAAATAAGCTGCCACCCTAACCTAACCTATGTAGTATTTAGTTAAAAACAATAAAAACACAAAAATAAAACAAAAAATTCCATGAAAAAACCCTAATTTTCAAAAAAAAAAAGGTCCCTACGGACCTTGTCCCACGGCCGTGAAGTTCAGAATTGTCACTCATCGAAGGGTTAAGCACGGCCTGCGGTTTCTCACGACTACGACCGGCCACGCCCCAACGCAGATTCTCCAGCACCGTCACCGCCTCGAAGACCGTGTATTTGCTGGTAAAGCCGGTCGCCCCGAAGATGATCACATCCAATTTGTCTTCCATTTTGGGTTCGTTGCTTTTGCCTTTTGCCGACCGCCAGTCGATGACTTTGTGCACTCTGCTGATTAATGCCGCCACCGCTGATGCCAAAACCTTTTTTTTGTAATTTAACTGTTCACCCCAGCGACTTCGCGACCGCACTTTGCCCAAAAAACCTTGCAGCCAACAGTGAACCAGTGTTGCTAGATTATTTCAAGCAATCCCCCAAAATGTCCATTTCCGTCAAAACTAAAATTTCCCCCAAACACATAAAATTAACATTTCAGAAAATTGCTAATTCTATTTAGTACATTAAATTAAAAAGACCCACTAGTGACGAAGTCTGAACAAGGTGTTGACTCAACCACAGACATTCGCCACAGACGTTTTAAAAAGCGTAAATTAAAAATGTCTGTAAAAAACTTCCCTCTAAATTTTCTCCCTAAAATATTTATGATAAAATTTCCCCCCAGTCTAAACATATAAACCCCAAATCTAGGAGGTAAACCCCCTAATCTGGCAACACGAATGAATTAACCATTCACCAATGCTGCCAATTTCCACTTTCGTACTCGAGTCTTCCAAAAACAATCGACTAATTAGGGTGAAATGGCAATGAACATAGGTTTAGAACCTCGAAATCACAAAACTTTGAAATTATTTATATGTGAATGAAAGAATTAAATTCATTTGTTGTACTGTGGTTTCAAAGTTCGTTTGAAATTACATTTTAGCAACGCAGTTAACGCAGTTTACTAATTTATAATTTCTGTTCATTAGTAGCGCATTTAAGACTTCATTTAGGTGGAGATTTCGTACACAACTGATGAGCCCAGTACCATATGAAACCAAAACTGTCATTCAAAATTTTCGTAACAAATATATCACAAATTTAAAATTTTTAAAAAACCTATTATAAAGTTATAATTATTAAGTTTGTTACCTTAAAGTTTCCCCGTGAAATTCCCTTTACAATGAAATATAAAACATTTATAAATTGTGTTAATGAATCGCGGCAAATTTTAAGTTTGTTAACCGAGTATACTCTTCCTTGGTAGCGAATGGGTTAAATACATTTGTTTTGTTTTTAAGCATTCACTGAAACATTCCTAGATTCATTTCGATAGTTTTCTTCGATAATTCGAGCGAAGGAAGAAAAAGTCTGGCAACTCATTTCACCCAAACAAGTTGTCATTTACTGTTTGTCAATTTCTACAAATTCCCACACTTCTGCAGAGACGAAAATCATAATTTCACGTTTTCACACATTTCCTACACATAAATTAAGGAACAAGCGTTACAAAAGTATTTCAGCAATGCTGCCCAAAGGTAGCCAATCTAAACTAGCTTTAAGCAAGCTTCCCGGTTCAAATGTGCCCAAGAAGACACCTGCGTCTTTATCAGCGTCGGAGCAATGCCATGGCGGATTTCGCGTGAAAAGAGTTGCCGAAATCAACGATAATTTACCTGATGTTGGTGCACCAAAACGCGCTGAAAAGTTCACAGAAGAAGTAAAGATAACAGCATCGACTTCAAAGCGGCGCAGGACACACAGCTCGAACAGCGATGTGGAATTTATTGTGGTCAACAGCACCGGGCCTGATTCAGATGCTGATGACGAAAGCAACACGGACGAGGCAGTGACCATGGCCTTTTATCTCCAAGACGAGCCACTGGATATAAAATCAGAAGTGGAATATGAAACAGAAAAGGCACGACCTCAGCCAGATCCACTCAATTCCCACACCAATGGCGTTGCAAAACCTATCGAAGCTACAGCTGTTATAAAAGAAGAGGAAGAAGAATCCGACGTCATATCCACCTCCCATGAAGTGCCCAAAGTAGAGCAGACATGGAACAGGTAAATATTGAGAGTGAGACGTTCTGTTGTCTGCAGTATTCAGATTGTATATCATAGTATAATAATAATATAATAGTATAATTATACTATGATTGTATATGAAGATTCAAAGTAGTTGGGAGTCTGTTTTCATTCATGTTCGGAAAAACTTTCATTAATCATTTCAAACACCAAACTACGCAATGTCCTACTTAAAGGATAAGTTACGTTTTTTTTCGTTTGTTTTTGTTCTAATTTTATTACTGATGACGAGTTCGAAGTCAGTGAGTTCATTAATTCTAAGGCATCTCTTGACTTTGGCTCTTTGGTCTTAACTTCAGACGATGTACCAAAGGTTATTCGCGATGTAAAGCTTTCGTCGCAAACTGATATTGATGATCTCTCTTCTGTCCTGCTAAAACACTGTCCTTCCCTTGTTGAACCTTTGAAAATGATCTTCAATCAGGCCGATCGTGAGCAAAAATTTCCTTGGAATTTTTCTCTTCCTCCGAAATTCGGAATTTTTCTCTTCCTCCGAAATTCGGAATCGTGAAGCATGTTCGAAAAATTCCGGAGAAAATTTTGCCATCATGAATGGCATCCCGATGGAAAAACTCGCGCATTTTGTCACTGTGATTTCCAGCAACAAATTGTGCGGGAAAGAATTGTTATACTGAAAAATGTAAGTTTAATTTAAAATTTATTTTAATTTTACTGCAATAAATGTGTACCATTGTAGGTCGCAATCAACTAACAGCCAACAAATGGAAATTTTAATGGAGTTTATAGAAAAAAATCCGGACATCGTTAACGGTTTCACGCGATTAAGCCGGGAGGAAATTAATAGCTTATGGAAGCAGCTAGAAAATAATTTGAATTGTGCTGGGCCCCCTATGAAATCCGTATTTGAGTGGAAGAAGGTGTACATTTCCATTTTGCATGTAGTTTTAAATAACCATTGTCATTGCAGGTGTGGTCAGACAAAAAAAAATACGTAAAAAAGAAACTATCTGAAAATTGGCGCATGAAAACTGCAACGGAATGTGGGCCATGCAAGGAGTATAACTTTTCTGCTACAGAAAAAGCAGTCATACGGATTTGCCAATTCGATAAATCCATACAGGGCAGTGCAGAGGCCAGCAGGTTCGTTTTGCCTACCTGGCAACGCGGTGGCGAAAAAGCCATTTGTAAGACTAGCACAATTACTGACAAGACTGATACAAGTGCAACGGAAGGCCTACGCACTGACCCATTGGTGGAGGACTGTTGTGACGATAGCATAAACAAGGAATTAAACGAGCCCGCTACGTCTAACATAACCCGTAAACGCCCCAGGCAATCGCAAGACTTGTTGGGCGAATCTATTAAATTACAATCAGAGTTCATTAGTGAACTAAAAACTGCAATGACTGATTTGGTTGCAACCTGTAAGAGAACGTGCAGCGCAGTTGAGAATCTGGCCGATCAACAAAAGTTGATGTTGCAGGAAGCCAAGCGGCATAATTTGGAAATGGAACAAATGAGAAAAGCTGAGCTGAAACGCAAATTAGAACTGAAGCAGCAACTCATCGACATCGAAAGAGAAAAGATGGAGAATATGCGGATGCACTTTAATGCTAAATAATGTAAATTTTGTTAGAATTATTTATTTTGGAAATGAAATACACTTAGGTGCAAAATTGAGTCAATAATATGAAAATTCATAATCATTTTTGTACCGGTCAATCGTAAAATGTTGATGTAATTTTTCGCAAGTCTATTAGATTATACCTTGATTAACCAGGATCCACAATAAAAGATTAAAAATTTGGCACATATATATGCATTTTGTCCAATATTCCAAATTTCCAATATTCTAAACGAACACATTGACTAAATTTTGCACGCTACATAATTTATATGAAACGGTAGAATCCCCAGTAAACATAATGCACAATTCGCGAAGCGTATGAAGCAGGTATACGCATTTGGAAGAAATGTTGGCGGCATTAGTGACTCCACGGCGCCGATTAGCATATTCTTTGTTTAACTCTTTTTGTACTAAAATCAGTTGATTTGCAACGATCACTGCAAAAGGATTAAGGCCAGGTTCCTCCAAAAAACACGTTTTTTTCAAAAAATTCTATTTATTGTTAAAAAACAATTTGAAAAGAAATTTTTTTTTACAAATAACAGTCCATACATTAAGCTATTAAAAAACAATTTTTTTTTTTTTTATTATGACGGCTCCAAAAACAGCTGCTCAAACTCGTCCGATTTGCTGATGAGTGTCACCATTTCTTGGAAACGAATCATCTAAAAGCAAAAAGCAAAACAGTTTCATATTCTGTATCCAATTGTCTATGGTCGGAACCAAAACGAAACATTTTCACCGAAAAACAAAAAAAATGGCGTACTTTTTAATTTTCGACCCTTTTTTTGCACTTTTGATTGTTAATAACTTTTTTAAATAACAATGAATATTTTTGGTTGTGGTTCCGACCATAGAGAGACATTTTAAGAGTAGAATTCCGTTTGGTTCATGATGATAAGTGAAATAGTTTTGAAATACGAGTGACACTCAGTTGAAAAAATGTAGTTTCGAGAAAAAGCCGATTAAAGATTCACCGCGGGCGAATTCACCGCTTGAGCGCGCACCGTCCTCCCTTATCTCAACCTACTTCTAGGCAGCGCATACCTTCGGGACTAATTTTATATTATTTCGAAGAGTATTTTCTAGCAATTTATAGAAAAAAAAAAATTTCGATTTTTTGAAAATTGTTTGGAGGAACCTGGCCTTAAAGTGTCAAGTCAAGTGAGATATGTTTTATTATACTAACCCGAAAAAAAGAAGAGAAAGATATATTGCAAGTTTCTTTAAAATGGAAATATTGTTTGATATTGAAAAATCAAGTACAAATATTCCATAGTATAATAATACTATGAAATATTCTTTGTGTTGCTTTGCAGGTCTTCTACAATGTCTAACAATCAAAGTTTTATTTCTCAACAAATAACTAATGGGGTCTACACTTTATCACAACGCCGTAAAGGAAGAAGCAGTATTTGGAACGTTTTATGCGATATATTAAAAGAAGACGGTTCCGTGTTGGATGGGTTCGTTTATTGTCGCACGTGCCACCATTTATTAAAATACAAAGGAAACCAAACATCGAATTTGAGTCGCCACAAGTGCTGCCATTCACCAAAGACCATCTCATCAGAAGATATGCAAAAGGCTCTTGATGCATGCACAGCTTGGGCTGTTGAGGATTGTCGCCCATTTTCAGTCATTACCGGCTCGGGTTTCAAAAAGCTTGCGATGTTTTTTACAAAAATTGGCGCGGATTATGGAGAAAACGTGGACGTGAACGAGTTGCTACCTCATCCAAGCACCATTTCACGTAATTTGCAGATTTCTTCGCAAGAAAAAAAAATTGAAATAGGCGGTGAATTATGCGAAATTATTAGTAGTGGTCGGGCATCGGCTACAATCCACATGTGGTCAGATAATTATATCCAACGAACTTTTCTAGGCGTCACATTACATTATGAATCAGACTCCAAGTTTTTTGACATCGTCTTAGGACTTAAATCCATGGATTTTTCCAGCGCAACTGCTCCTAATATTTTAAGAAAATTGACTAGCTTGTTTAATGACTTTGGCGTAGAAAGCCTAGAACCGATTACATTCATAACGGACAGAGGAGCTAACATTGTAAAAGCTTTAGAAAATCACACTCGCTTGAACTGTAGTAGCCATTTGCTGTCAAATGTTTTGGATAAATCGTTTGAGCAAACAAAAGAGTTGACAGAAGTTATGGAATCATGCAAACAAATTGTTATATACTTAAAAAAAGCAAATTTGCTGCATAAACTACCATCTTCACTTAAAAGCGAATGTCCTACACGATGGAACTCCAATTATACGATGGTTCAATCAATTGTCGATAATTGGACCCACATCAATAGAATACTTAAAGACAACGGGCAAAGCCATCGACTGGTACATATTGATATTTCGATACTTAACAGATTACTTGAGCTGTGTAAGAATTTCGATATAATTTTTAAGAAACTGCAATTATGCAGCCATCCGTCTTTATGTTTCGTTATTCCGTCGATCAACAAAGTGAAATATATTTGCACTCCTAACAGTGCCGAAACAGCCGCCATTTCAGCTTTAAAGGGTCACATTATGTTTAATATTGACGACATATGGGTGAAAAATTTAAGTATATGGCACAAGGTGGCCCTGTTTTTGTATCCACCAGCGAATAATCAACAACAACGAACTGAACTCGGAGAAATTAAGAATTTTTGTGTTTCTCGAATTCAAAATTTGCAAAGTTTATCTACAGTTTCCACCCCGCATGTACCGCTATCAAATTTGTCACCAGACACTCCGGCTTTATCAAATATCCAACTCAATAATAGCAACCCATCCATTTCCCCAGCTACTTCTGCAGAAGCATCACCATCCCCTAAAGAGGACATTCAATTTTTTTTCCCCAATTTATTAAGAGAACCAGTATTTTGCTCACCAGAACCTCCCATGCAAGAAGTTGAACGATATAGCATAGAAAGAGTAACCATAAACGCGAAATTTGACGTGATTGAGTGGTGGAAAAATAATATAACAAACTATCCTAACTTGTCCAAATTCGCATTAAAAGTTCATTCCATTCCAGCTAGCAGTGCAGCGGCTGAGCGAATATTTTCTTTAGCAGGCAATATAATTACAGAGAAACGAAGCGGACTAGGGCCAAAAACAGTCGATAGTTTGCTTTTCTTACATTCGCACTCTAAAAACTGTTAACATTACAAATTATTATTAATTATAATAATCTTTTACATGTGTTATGAATTAAATATTACTTCTTTCGATAAAGGACATTTTTTCATTTCATGTAATTGTTTGCAATTAGCTTAAGTTTAAAACGATTACATTAAATGTATTATTTGAGTATGTATACATTTATTCGAAAAAATAAACAAAATAGAGAATATCCTTAAAAAATGCCTGTAATTTCTTTTCTTTTCTACGAATGCTTAATCACAATAAGAGTCAAAGAACAAGGGCGAAGCGAAATGAAAATGCGGTGGTATGCGGTGTTTCCATCTTTCATTTGGATCATTAGCACCACCGCATTCTCATATCGCTTCGGAATGCGATGGTGCGAATGATTCAAACGAATATTTCCATCTTTCGTTCGGATCATTGCCGATCACTGCCGTCTTCGTTTGAATCATTCGCACCACCGCATTCCGAAGTGCATAGTTCGTTTGGATCATCGGCAGCACCGCATAGCCGAAGTGAAATGAAGATGCAATAGTTTGCATTCGTTTAGTATTGCAAGCTGATGAGTTGTTCGTTCGGATTACTTGTATTCGAAATGAATGCTTCGCTTGCGGTGGGGATACATACTGATATACGTTTTTTGAGCAGTGGCACATATCGCACCGCATTTTACACGAATACATATTGAGCGATTAAAATATGATCGCATGCAGATCTCTGGTTGGAGTATGGCCCATCACATTATAATTCTGTAGTCAAAAACGATAAACACTTAGATCGACCTAAGACATCATTGAGTTCAGGGTGCTAGCCTACTCTTTTAATTCGTGCGCGATTATTACTTTTGACCACACAATTTTTTTTTTGAAACTAATAGATGTATGTAACATTATTGGAAGTATGGATTACTTACAAACATCGTATACAGTTTATTAATCACATGAATGTATTATATTTCTTATACTCCTAGTCTGAAAGCAATGCCAAAGGGTTTTGTAAAGCAAGTGAAAGTACGACGGCGACAACAAATACACACAATACCAAAAGAGGACACAAGTGTGAATTACGTTCCTCTTCCGTTCGAGTTCTACGTAGGTAATACTTTACAATCACCCATTCTTGTGGTTAACTATTTTTGCTGGCTCATTCCTTCACAGAAGCATTTAAATGTTGCTCAGCTATTGATTTACACTTTATTATTCACAGGTGAAAGCTTCGCTCTCTCGTCCGCCAGCTCGATGGCAGCAGCGCAGAAGCGAATGCTTGCAAAATTACAAGGTGGCAATAACACTGGTACAACTTATGTTCCATAAGTTTGTAAATGGCTGAATTTGAGGTTCTTGCTAACTGCTAAGTGGATTACTTTCAGAAAACGCCGCGAAGGCCGCCGTGCATAGCACCGCGCAGAGTACGATGCAGCATAAAAGCCCGGCTCAGAGTACGATACAGCAGAAGACCATCGCGCAGGGTACGGGGCACCCATGCACCGAGAAGTGCACCATGTGCAATTGTGGTGCAATGCAAAGTTAGTGGAACTGAAAAATGTCTAAATAAAGTTTCGCATAAAAAGTAAGCCAAACATTTTACTTTTGCAGAGGTGCTCGAGAGATTGTCGGACATAGAAGCTGCGATCAGTAAGCTGGACCAAAAAGTGGACACTCTCTCAAAAGATGTAAGTAAAAGAAATGCTGGACTACTTTCGTATGTCAGAAGCTAATTTTCGCTGGTGCTCTGCCAAACTAGGTGATTGGCAAGAAAGAGTTTGCGCTCCAAAATAAAATCATACGGGACAATCTGCTCATTACAAAGCGAATGGGACTGACGACGCAGCGAGTGTTTGGGCACACGAAAACAGGTATCGACATTGAGGTCGCCTCATGTTTACCTCTAAGTACAATAGGTGATGTGCGGGATCTAGAAGAAAAGTTGGAGCAGGACGAATACATGTGCGCACTGGTAAGTGTTGTGGCGTTGGCAAGTTTCCACACGTGCTCCAATTTGTATTTATCAATTTCAGAAACTGCACCTTTTCGCTTTAAAAGGTCCAAATGGCACTGTGGATGTTCTGTTCAGGAAGGTTATTGGCGATCAGTGTGTGGCAAATTTCAATTGGGATGGTCGATACCGGCGAATGGCGCTGCAAGCCACAAAAATCTTTAGCAGCGCATTTATCGGTAATGTGTCCGTTTTGTCTTTTGACTTGCAATTTGTTTAATTTATATTTTTCTTTACGCAGAAACCTTCCCTGAAATGACCAGAATGGAAGTGGAGAAGAGCATTAGGAAATCCGTTGAGCGAGCGCACAATAGACTTAAACAGTTTAATTTTAAATACAGAAAAGCAACTATTTTAAACACAGAAGCGTAATAAAATGTGTATTGTTGAACAAGAAACTCGTACTAATAGTTAGTTTTTGAAGTTTTCTGTTATTGAAATGTACAAACAGATGACCGCTTAGACTGTGCGCAAGTTGCTCTAAACGGCCAACTATATATGCTATGATGGCGGCTGATCGAAATTACTTTCAATAAAAAATGAGCTTTAAATTTTAGTATAAGAGATTTAATCTTATTTGTTTTACTGTAAGACGTTGAGCAGAGGCGGATTTAGAAAAATATTTCGGGGGGGCGGGGGTTTCAAAAAGCAATTCTTTAATATTCATAAAATGCCTTTTAATTTGTATGTAGTTTTAAAGTCGATCCTAATATTTCGGGGAGCGTTTTTCAACCCCCAAAACACCCTCCAGAATCCGCCACTGGCGTTGAGAACAAGTTATTTCGTACTTACTAACAACATTGCATCCAACGCAGATTTCAATAAAAACTCGGACCCGGATGAACGCATTGTGGACCTGTGTGGAAAAACCACCGACCACCAACTAAACGAAAATAAGGTAAAGGAAATGCAGAGATATAACAGTTCTTTAAACTTAACTTGAATTATGTTTAACTAAAAATAACTGCGAAAAAATATATTATGCCTAAGGAATCGAGAAATCAACCAAATCGCAAGCATGAAACTTTTCGAGGTCTACACTTTTGACAGAGTTACTTTCAATTTTCAAAGGGAGCGGGGGGAATGGGACTCCTCCCCTTATTCGTTTTTTCGCTACTCGTCTCTATTCTACCATTTTTTTTTTTTTTTTGAAAATATTCAAAGCATATTTCTGAAGGGCTCTGCAACAAGCTTTTAATCTCATCTCAATGTCCCCACTCGAGTAACTGAAATAAAATATGTTATTGGATTTGCTCAGATGGAAGATAAAAAATATGTTTAGTTTTCCGAAAACAAGGGATTGTACATATATATGTAAATTAATTGCAAGTATTTAATCACACGTTCTACTTTCCACTAACTCATTTGCCAAGCAGTACGGCAACACTGCCCATATGCAATGCAATGGGAATGGGAAATGTGGTGAAATTCGATGGGAATTTTTCTTTCCTTATTTTGTTTGTGGGAAAACAGCAGTCACAAGGGAATACAACAAAAGTGCAACGAAAACATGTAAGTCTCTGAATTTTTCACGGAAAATTAATATAACCAGACTATTTATGCTGATTTGTTGTAGGAATAAGTTTTCAAATAAGCGGCAAATTCACATTTTGTTTGCGAAAATGCAGCGAAATCCAGACATGGCAAAGGGGCGCAGCAGGGAGAATAAGGACAAGTTCGATGTGTTTTGGGGTCAGCTATCAACGGAGCTGAACTGTGCAGGACCGCCCATTAAGTCGATGTATGAGTGGAAAAAGGTTCGTTGTGCGTTTGTACCGTTAAAATGTTTTCACTTTAATCACATCATCATCATGTTTTCACTTTGTAACACTCACAGCAATTCAAACAATTCATAGTGAAATTAGTTAAATATATTTTATGAATTGTTGGAATTGTTTTGTCTGTTTTATTAAATAATAATGCAAAATATATGTATTATAGGTTTGGATTGACCAAAAGAGATACGTTAAGAAGAAAGCAGCAAGTGCCATGGCCGCCATGCAAGTGGCTAGAGGCCCGTCCGGCGGGGAGAGACCGTTCTCGACGACTACGGAAACTACTATTTTAAATATGGCCGACATTGAGCAGTCCATAAGAGCCGGCATGAGAGCTGCGATGAAGGTGAGCGAACAGGTGTTGGCGTTGGAGGCAGTCGGAATGAAGCAATCGCCAATAATTAATTAATAATTCCGCAGCAGACATGCGACCGGAACTTGCAAAGTCCAAACGCACGCCTGCGTTACTACTATCGAGTAGTGAAAGCGAAATTAATGCTGCTGAAATGCTGGAACCATATTCCATAGTTGTTAAAGAAGAGCCTCGGCTTGGTGCACACGCTGACGAAGAACCACAGCCGAGTGGCGAGAGAGCGGATTGTGTGTCTGAGCTGCTAATTCCGAAAATTGAAAAAGACGAATGTGTTTCTGAAATATTGAATGAAGAATGTACACTACGCGAACAGTCAGCGAGCCACAATAAAAACGACAACGACAGCACAGACTCGATCGGTGCAGTTTGGGAGCCTGAAGCAGTCATCGATCCAAGTTCTAGTCCGGTCGAAAGAGCTCCAATTGGAATTCCGGTACAAAAGCAGGTTTATCAAGAAATAAACGAAGCGCTAGAAAATGCAAATAGACACTGTAGAGAAATAAAAGTCGGCATGAAAAGAATCCATCAAAAACTTGTCCGCTTGGAAGAGCAGAACGAAATAAAGTTGGAAGAACTCAAGCGGCACAACAGAGAAATGGAGCATCTTCGACGGCAAGAAGTCGAATGTAAAATTAAGAAAAATGCAAAACTATTAGAAATTGAAGAATTGAAGTTGAAAATTATGGAATTTCGAGATAGACAGCAAGATTTGGCTTATTAAGTATCATTTATATCGTCGTTTCCTGAGACCGAGAAGCTGCGCCACTCCAAATTCTCTCAAAACCAAAATATTGTAGTTCGTTGACTTTTAGTTTAAACATGATTAAGTCTATTATTTTGGATTATGGTGGTTGTTGGGTATTATTAACTGAAAATTGCTCCCAAAATTGTATAAATTTGAAATGTTTTTGTCTGTTTTATAATTGTCTGTTTTGTTTATAATTATAAGGAAAGTCTCTTAAAGAGCATTTTATAAAGTCATTTATAGCTAGTTTTATCATTAGTTTTTATATAAAATTAAGTGTATTTATTATATTTTTATTACGTTCACTTCCGTAATAAAAATATATTCAATAGACTATAAGAGGTCAGTAGTACTGATACCAAAAAAATTCTTTAAGAAAATATAATAAATTTCATTCATTTAAATTTCCACAATTTTTGCCAACCTGAGTTATTCCTCGACGAGCGGCATTAGAATTATTTTTATGATAAAATGTTAGTCCGGACTCACTTACCAACTAGTAAATACATATTTCAGTTATCTGAGTTTCGAACCCGCTGCTGGGGTGCTGCCAATTCAATTATTTATTTTCATAGTCTCCCCACATTCGCTGACAACCATTCAGAAATTCCCCACATTTGTGAATTGTGAAGCGCAACTTGACGGCAACAGCCGCGGGAAACAATCGCGTCGCAAAACAACAAATACGTCATTTTATTTCACAACGGCTCTGGTTGCACTTAAACTGCCAATAGTCATAACGAAACTGCAGAAATGCTGCCGGAGAGAAGCAAACCATCAACAAACACCACTGAACCGCCCACTGATTCTTGCGTGTCTGGAAGCGATGTTGCTACTTGTGCCGCTGAGCAAAATAATGGCGCGGTGTTCCGTGTTAAATTGGTTGCAGAGATTAATGGCAATGTGAATGCCGTAAGCACAACGTCAGACAGTGGTCCGGCGTCCGGTACCAGAAAACGTGACAGCGACACTGTTGACGAGGATGCCGCCTCCACTTCGAAGCGTTGCCGCACAAACAGTGCCGATGATCCAATCACAAACTCATTGAACAATGCAGAAGACAGTTTAAATAATGTGCAGGGAGACGCAAATGTGGATGAAGATGCTGCGACTTCATCGGAAGTTTGCCACAATAATGTGGAGGAAGACGCAAATGTGGATGAAGATGTTGCGACCTCATCGGAAGTTTGCCACACAAGCGGCGTCGATGAGCAAATCGAAGCAGAAGTCAGTTTAAATGTTATTGAGGAAGACGCAAATGTGGGTGCTGCAAGTGTAGAGGGTGCGGAAGAGGAGGAGGAGGATAATAAACAGAATATTCAGGTGGACTGCTTAACGGTGCGGGAGTCGGTTACGGTGTCAGTAAGCGTCGAAAAGTCGACCGTGAATATTAAAACAGAGTGTGAAGACGCAGACGATGAACCGAAACCTTCCAGCTCCTGCACTAGCAGCAGCAGCAACATCAAGCCAGAAGTCAAACCTGCCGCCGTCCTACCTGCCATAAAAGTGGAGAAGGCGGATGCCAGTTCAACGTCGCGCGAGTCGTGTAAATTCGGAATACGCTGCTATAGGTGAGTCTTGAGTGAGCCTGCAGTGGCCTTGAATCTTTAACTTTTGTTAAATAGTAATAAGCGAAAATGGATAAGGTGTATGCTCCATGGTGGCTGAAGTAGGAGCGCATGAAATATGATTTTAGTATTAATGCTGGTTTAAATTTTAAGCTGATTTGGTCTTCTCAATAAAATTGCTTGACTAATACATTTTTTATAGGCGCAATCCAATGCATCGCATAGAAGAAGCACATCCGGGCGATCATGATTACAAACGTCCAAGCTATCCCCCGCCGCCAGATGACACACCGGACTGCCCGTACGGCGACAGTTGCTATCGCCGCAATCCAGTACATTTCCAACAATATAAACATCCGCCTGACAGTAAGTAGACAATCACCGAGAGTTCATAATTGCTACCGCAGTTCACAGCTTTTTCATGACGAAACCTCTGCCTTTAGATTAAATAAGTGTTCTTCTTCTTTTCCCCTTGCACTCACAAATTTCTCTCCCTCAAGCCGACTTTGCGCAGAACTACAAGGACTACCGTATGCGTCTGCGCCAAAGGCGCCAACAGCAGTTGAACGGCACGAATGATGACAGCAACAATGCTAGCGGCAATAGCAGCGATTTGGATGATTACGATTTGGATGATCCGTTCTTTAACGATGAGGACTCGGAATACGTGCCTAGCGACGGTGTCGATGACGACGAGGAGGATTACGATGAGTGTGATAAGGCGGAAGAGTAATAGGAGTGTTGTTTTGTTTTTTCTAAAACTTATGCTTTTTTGTGTGTATAGTATTTTCTGTTGTTATACATTTGGCTCTCAGTAGCTGCACAGTACCTAAAAATTTTATGTAAAAATTAAAAATAAATAAATAAAAAATGGGGCAAAAATTCTCTGCTTCCAGAAATAATTGAATGTAGAATAATCTTCAGCGAATTATGATGGGCTCAGTTTATTTCTGTTATACCCGTCTAACGGTGATTTAATGAGTTAAAAAAAATATTACGGAAAAGATCTTGTATCCCTCAATAATCCAAAAATATAGCAGGAATATCGAGGATATTACTTTTGGACTTTATTAATTAAAAAAAAGACAAATAGAAAAGTTTAATAGGAACTTCAATAGAATCCCTCATCCACATCGTCGGCAGGTTTGCTGTCGAATGCGGCGCCCCATTTGGCTGCTTCGCCGCCTCGTACTTTGAGATTGTAGCAGACATTCTCTGCTTTTAGCACACTTTGGCGCATTGTGAAAATCTTGCGCGACAGCTCGCGGCAGCGCTGTACATTCAGGCTGATGTAGCTGTGAACAAATACAAATATTACTGAAATTGTTTCCTCAAAATCGAAAGTTTTTACCCAGTATAGAAATTTTGCAGCACTTTGCAAGTCTCCAGACACGTGTCTGTCTCACCACTGCCAAGTGAATTTATACAACGACGCATCAGCTCGCCAGTCAGGTCCGAGACGCCCAATATGTACTCAGTGGGATCAACAAAAAATTCGAATTTACGTATCTCGGCGTCTGATGCTGTAAAACAAAATGGAGTTAATAGTAATTCTGGTTCAATCTGTTTGACTGCCGAACTTATTTTCAATGTTTCCGATATTCCATGTAACCCACCTTCTGCGATTTCTGTCGCCTCAACTGCGTCCGCTTTCTCGTCCGGCTTTTTCTCCACTTGTTCTTCGTACTGCATACGTTGTTGCAATGCCACCCAATCGGACATGCCCGCTTTTTCGTTACTACTGTCTGCCGCTTCGTCCTCGCCACTTTTGAAATACTCCATAAAGCTGTACGCTTCAATGAACTCCTGGAGGCCCGGCGAATAGGCCCAACGATGCTGGTATGGATCTTGACCTACTAGCTCCTTGGCCACTGCCTTGAAATTCACCTCAATCACTTTGTTGAGACGTTGCTGTGCCTCCTCGAGCACTTTGGCGCGATTGTTCTTTCGGCCATCGATGGTGTGCAGCAAGAAAATTATGCGCTTCGCTTCAATGGTGATGTCGCGACTCAGTTTAACAATGCGCTCGTAGCGATCATGCTTGTCATCCAGTTCGCGCGCATAGCCATGGAATGCCCTCAACACCGGGTTCTGCTCATCCGCTGCCATGGTCTCTGTGGACGCGCGGGGCTTTTGCGGCTGCTTGCGGTGATTATTACGATAGTGAGGCGGCATATTTTGTTTATTTTTCAACCAATTTGCTGCGTCTATGTACTTGCAATGAAAAGCAACGGATAATTATTTTTCTTTTGTCAGCAGTGTTGCTGACTTTACTTTGCTTTGCTATCCTGAAAACCCTTTGATTGGTTTTCTGACAAAGGTTATAACTTCTCTTTTTCCATATTGCGGCAGGCATACAAATTCATTCATTCAAATTCTCTTATCCATTTTCAACATAGGGATTATAAATATCAGTATGCTTTATTTTTCTAAAAATATATCACCTGTAAGATATTTTTACCCACATTTATTGTTTCGGTTATTCTGGCCCAACGAAAGTACGGCAACATTGTGAGCCGGTGAATGCGATTCCATTTCTGCTCCCACGAACATTCGTAGAATGTGTGACAAGCTGATTTTGACACATCGATAACTTCTGCCGTGGCATTTGCAAATTTTTCCTGAACTCCAACTGAACAAAAATCATAATAATTGAAGCAAACTTGAAATTGTGCGGTAATTTAATGTGTTTCTAAGCAATGCACGAACAGAAACCAAAACTAGCACCAAAGTCGGCCAGTGATGTCATAGCCAAAGGTGTAACTGGCCTCTGCTTCGACAAGAATGAATTCATGAAGGTAATTGCTAAAAAAAAACACCCAAAAGTGCCATAAAAAATTGAATTGAATTAATTGAAATTAATCTTGTACAGGTCAACTTTTCTGTGGACGAGTTTCTGCACAAAAATCGCAATGCGCCCAGTTTGGAGCAGCTGCGCGACAATCTGGGTCTTTACCTGAAAGGGCTGCGTGCCTCCATGATTGACTTGATCAATGAGGACTACGCCGACTTTGTCAGTCTTTCCGCCAATCTGGTGGGCTTGGATCAGTCCATCGAAACCATACAAAATCCGCTGGCGCAGTTCCGCGATGAAATTGAGGGCATTCGTACGTTGATACAAGAGAACGAGTCGGAGATACGTGCCCACTTGGAGACGAAGCGTAAGCTGCGCGAACTGAAGCGCAATTTGCAGAGCCTGAAGAAAGTCTATGAGACAGTTAAGAAACTTGAGAATTTGTTGGAGCATCAGCTGAAAGATAAGCTGAAGCCAATAGATCTGGAACGTGCTGCGCTAGAACTGATTCAGTTGAAATTTAACCAGCAGTTCTGCTTAGAGTATTTGAATGACGAGCAGAAGACGAATATTGTCCAATTGGAGCAGGCAGTGCTAGGCAAGCTGCGGACGCTCTTCAACGATGCGTTGAAAAGCGCATCGAGCACTTGTTCTGAGCAGCTAGAGCGCTGCTTACGCATCTACATTACGCTGGACGCTTGCCACACTGCGGAGCAAGCGTTTCGCGAGGACTTTGTGGCACCCTACATGGTGTCGGTGATCTCGGAGCACAGTCTACAGAATGCGCCGCAGGGTCTGGCGGGGATCTACAGCAAAGTGCTGAATTTCATATCGCTGCACATGACCGACCTGTTGCGCTTGACGCAATACACCGACAAGCTGCGCGGCTTCAATTTTGTAGTGCACAGCTTTTGGGCGGATGTGGAAATGCGACTGGAAACACACATGACATCAATTTTTGCGCCCGGAAATTCGGACATCTTCTATGCTAAGTACAAGTGCACGCGCGATTTTCTGACCAAAATTGAGGAGCTGCTGGCTAGTGAAGAGGCGGTAAAGGCCTTTAGGCAGTTCAAGCAAACGAAGAGCTTTCAACAACGCTGGAATCTGCCCGTTTATTTTCAGATTTGTTTTCAGGTAAATTGAAAAACGATGAGTTAATCCAATTATTGATGTGAACTTTGTATGAAAATTGCAGGAAATTGCTGGCGAGTTCGAAACGGCGCTGGAACCATTGCTACATACAGACTGTCTAGATGTGCGTCCGGTTGTGGGCTTCTTTCAGTTGACACCTTTCAACAGTGCTCATAAAGCCATTGAGCATTGCTGGGCTGAGGGTGTCTTCCTGCCCGAAGTATTTCCCAAATTCTATAAGCTCAGCGTGCAGATCCTCTTACGGCTTTCGCGCTGGATTACCGATGTTACACGGCTGACCGGGGGCAATCAGGCCGAATTTCCTGCTAAGCTTAACAAAACTAATCTGCTAATTGCACTGCATGCGGACATACAAATGCTGATCGCAAAGCTGCCGGGAATACAGCAAACCATACAACGAAACATACCAAAAGAGAAGCAAACAGCCGTTGTGAACGATGCCGTTTGCAAGTCGCTGGCCGATGTGCAGGACACACTTAGCACACACTTGCGCGCCATCCAGACTGCGCTGGTAGGTCTACTAATAGCGGAGAGTGGCTTGGAGAATGTGCGGCAGGTGAAGGACTTGCCGCGTTTGTATCGCAAAACTAATCGAGAAGTGCCCACGCGCTGTTCTGCGTACGTGGATCAAATGCTGCGACCGTTAAAGTCGTTTGCCGAACAGCCAAATTCTCAGCTCAGCCAGGCGGTGGTGGACGAAGTGCTGGTGCAGGTGTTCTCAAAGATTACTGCGGAGTAAGTTTTATCGAATTTTAAGATTGCAAGATTAATCAAACTTGTTAGAAGACAGCCATTCACTAATCGGAAATTCTTGCAACTTGCAGTTACTTTACAGCTGTTGCGGATGTTTTAACTTCTGTGCAAAAAACAGAAGAGTCTTTGCGGCGCTTTCGTAATCTGAAATCGGGTGGAACAGCCACTGTTTCCACTGGTACAGCCGCCACCATATCCGATGATGATAAAATTCGGCTTCAACTGCGCGTAGATGTGGCCGCTTGGACCGAAGAGTTGGCCAAGTTGAATTGTGCGCCTACGCAAATCCACAATCTGCTTGAGCTGAACAACATGGTGGAGGAGAGCATTAGAATGAAGGAGCTTGCCGGCGCCTGAGCACAATTTCTCTCAGCAATAATTTCAGCCGTCGTATATTAAATCAGTGCATAGTGCTAATGTTTCAAAAGCTTTTATTCTGAATTGTATTACGATTAGATGAAAAAGAAAAACTTCCAATCACATTCATATAAGTTGTAATATAGAAAAATACAATAATTGTTTAGGCACAACTTTTTGTCCTTCTGTGTTAACATTATTCCTGCATATATTGCAATCAACTGCATATATATGAGCATATAACTTTCTCTATGCTATACTATGTATACGGTTTGCTTTTAACTAGTTAAACTTCACTTTTACATGTAAATAAATGCATTAATGTTCATTACTATACTTTTTGTTGTTGGCGTGAGAATGGATAACGTTCGAATTCGTATTACGAAAATTTTGAATATACATATGGAAACCATTTAAGGAAAAGAAAAACTCCGTCGAACGTACGCAGTGCAAATTATTAAGATTTATAAAATTAATTTTACCAAAAATTAAAAAAATCAGTTGAAACAAAAGAGAATAGTGCAAAGTCTGCACATTGAATAATTGGGTAAAACATGAAATTGACGCTTAAACTGAGTGGTTTAAGTATTCTACAAAAGAATAGTGCACAGTAACACTTGAACACTTTCGCTCTGTGTGGCTGATGGCATTTACAATTTTAGCTCCTCGACATCGGACAGTTTTTCAAAGAACCACGTCACGCGCTCCTCGGTGACCTCAGCCAAAGTGGGCGGATTCCAACGCGGACACTGATCCTTGTCGATGAGCACGGCACGTACGCCCTCCTTGAAGTCGCTGTTCTCCAGGTGGCGCACCGCCATACGGAACTCCATGTTCAGACATTGGGGCAGCAGCAATTTTGCGCCCAGATTCAGCTGACGGAATGTCACCTTCAGCGCTAACGGTGACATCTTGTTCAGTGTCTGAAAGTGCATCGAGAGGAAAATCAAATCAATTAGCAATGTAGTCATTCTCACATGTCGATTGGTTGCAAGATTCAGTAAAGTGGCAATAAGTGGGCGCCTTGTCGCTGGCGATTTGTTTGCATGCTAAATAGCTGCCGGACAGCGATTATTTTTGCATTAATTGGCTGCGTGTGAATTCGTGACAAGTATCGCTCCGACTTATGCATTTTTACTGCTTGCTTAAAAGGTGTAAATGTGTACGTGTTGTTAGCGGAAAAACAATTGCAATTGCAACAATTTCTGTTCGTCTTTATTGTTTCTAATTTAGTTTTTCCCACACCCACAGCCACACTGCGTCATGGACTTGGCACCGATTTGTGTCGAAAAAATGTGACTGTTTATGTTAGTAGGTGCACATTTTTATGACAGCAGATAACTGGGCTTAGACCTTATCACAAGTAGCACATTTTAAATTTGTAGATTATAGTTGTGTTTGCCATCTTTGCTCCTTACCCCCAGGCATTTAAAATGCTCTTATCACATGAATGATGCAACAAGTTCAAGCAGCTGACTTTTATCTTCACTTTTAAGGTTTCACTTTTAAGATTTCAACTTGAAATTTAAAAAATTCCGAGCTCGAAAATGTTTCAGTTCAGAAGAAGAAAACATTTGTGATTTACATCTCTACCACTCACCTCTATTGTTTTGTTGGCCCAA
This sequence comes from Melieria omissa, assembly GCA_963971225.1. Classification (NCBI taxonomy): domain Eukaryota; kingdom Metazoa; phylum Arthropoda; class Insecta; order Diptera; family Ulidiidae; genus Melieria; species Melieria omissa. The sequence goes on along the minus strand of OZ020267.1, from coordinate 14,828,060 downwards.
TCGCTACCGTCAGCCTGCAAATTCTCAATGATGCCCTCCACCGAGTCTGCGCCGAAGCATTTATTAATCTTGTTCAATACCGATTTCAGTACGAAATCCTTTTTGGACGGTGTATTGTACTTTTCCAGTATGTTTGGCACATCTTCGACATCGCAACAGTTCAGCAAGTCCGCCTCCAGTGCGCTAAGCTTGGCGCTGTCGCAATAGTGTGTGGCAATGCCTGCCTTGAGTACATCGTCGCCGCGTAGCCGATAGCCCGTCAGACCCAGGTATAGGCCCAGCTTGCCCTCCAAACGCGGCAGAAAGTACGAGCCGCCCACATCCGGAAACAGGCCAATGCCTGTCTCCGGCATGGCGAACAGCGTGCGCTCGGTGGCGACGCGGTATTTGCCGTGCACGGACAGTCCCACACCGCCGCCCATGGTGATGCCGTCGATCAGCGCTATGTACGGTATAACGTAGTTACCAATCAGCGCGTTCATGGTGTACTCCTCGCGGAAGAAAGCCTTCGAGTCGGCGGTAGGACCCGCTTCGACCAGTGAGCGCACATCGCCACCCGCGCAAAAGCTCTTGCCACCTGTGCCTTTGACTATCACCAACGATTTGGTCATTTCGCACTTTTTCAGATGCTTGTAGATTTTGCGCACCATGTCCAGATTAATAGCGTTCAGGGCATTGGGACGGTTGATGATTATCAGACCTTTGTCGGAGGATTCGGTGGTCATCACTGAGTTGTCCGAGCACATGTTGCGCTGAAGAGTGGGTGTAGCGCTGGCGCCGGCGGCCACAGCATGTCTGGACAATTGGGGCAGGTTGCAGGTGCGGTGCCCGAAGGTGTAAATTATTCGTTGAATGGGATGAATCTGCAGAAAAGTATAAATTATTGTGTAAAATTTAAATACTTAATCAACTGTCAAACTAAATTAGTGCGGTCAGGAAATGTTTTAAAAAATTTATCGTTATACCCTACACTGCAGAGATATAACCGATACGTGCCTTCAGGCGCGGATCCAGAAAAATATTTCGGGGGGCTTTTTTAAAAAGTAACTCTTTAATATTTATAAAATGCCGTTTAATTTGTATGTAGTTTTATAATCGATCCAGATATTTCTGGGGGGGGGTTTCAAACCCCAAAATGCGCCCCCCGATCCGCCACTGCGTGCCTTGCTGGGTGGTTACCTGAGCTCGGCAGGTCGGTATGGAAATGTGTACTTATGTATGTATGTATAATTTAATAGTCAGAAGTAGTAGAACACAGAGTCTGTTGGGTGCCATCCGGCTGATAAACTGTTAAGCGTTCAAGCGATTTGGATTGCAATTTGAGACTGATTCTACTTGGGCCTCCACTAGGAACTTTGAAATTAAACTTTAAAAGCACAACGAAAAAAGACCTCATTACGAGTCAAATTGAACCATTTCTTCATTATAATTTTTTATTGATTGACTTGATACCAATGCTTATATTGTAAAGGAATTGTATGGACTTCTATAAAATTTCGATGTTGTTTCATGAGATATAATTAGCAGATAACCGTTAATAGGAGAAAAAATAAAGCTAATAGTTATATTTTTAACACAAATCTAATCTAATATTTGTTGATGCATTCACAATCACATTACACTCAAGCAAAACGAAAAGAACGTTTTCCTTTTTCTAAAAAGTTTAAACTGATTTTTTAGTACACTCACATTATTTATATATGTTTATGTATCTTATCAAATTAGATATGTTCATGTAAAACACACACTTATCTAAGTTTTATTTTTATTAGATACAAATTAATCGCAGTGAAGTCACACTTTTTTGTCTAACCTCACATACACTGCACGTAGGGTGCACACCAGTGTCAAATGCTGCGCGTTTAGCTTAAGAAAACTGCACCCTTTTCAGACACTCACAATATTCTCTTTTTGAAATGCCACGAAAACCAATTGAACTGAACTTCAGTTAAAAACTCAGCAACCATTCTAAAAACAACTCAGGCAGGTAAGCTAAGTTGCTTACTTAGAACGTTTAACTGCACTTTTAACTGCAGCAAATCGCGTTCATATTTTCCTATTGAAAGTGCAACTGCGCCAAATGCGCTGCACCAGTTTTTCTCCCCCTGCACTTGTGGTACACACTGCTACTAACAAACTTTACTATGGACCCTGCGCAATTGGCCAATCAAGTCCGATGCGGTCAGCAATGCGCTTCGGCGACGAATTAAACAGCGCTAAATATCGCTGAAATTAACTGCCTTTATTAACAAATGCTTTCCTTTTCCTTACGGTAGCAAATTTAGTGTCGCACTTACCATTTTGCTGTTTTGCGTTCGACTACGTGTTCTCTCAATTGCGCAATCTAACAATAACACTCGTTCCGGTCGCTGTGTTCGCTAGTGAGCCGCAACTGACAGTTCTCGCCCCTGCGCCATGCATGCTACTTTATCGTATGCTTTGCTTTTTATGCCGTTCAGCTTATCTCAAAGGTATGCGCCGTACTGCTTATCAATTGTGTTTTTGTTTTCCCTGCGCTTTGTTCTTGTTTTTCGTGACGGCGATTAACAAATAACAAATGGGCCGAGAGTGACCAGCGCCGTTTGTCGTCGATGGTTAACAGTGCATTAACAATGTGACCGGTTTCGAAAAGTAATTAACTAACTTTCGGTTCATTACTTTAAGTTTTAAGAAAAGCATTACAATACAAAAACTGAGATTTAATTTAATGAAGAGAATCTAATTTATTTGATCGAAATATCTAACCACCAATACTGTGTAATCTTTAGGCATTCAATAAACATTTTCGTTATTTTACTCGCTAGTTTTGAAAAGTTTAAGCTGTATAAATGTAAAACCAAATTTTGTAATGAAACTCAAAATAATTTATTCAGCATGCGGCTTCTTTGCGGTTTTCACTGGCGTTGTGTGGTTCTTAAACGAATCGACTGCCTTGTCGTAATCGTTCAGCTTCTTGGCCAGGAAATAGATTTCGGCCACACCAATGATGAGCGCACACATTATGCCGAGCAGCAGACGCAGTCCGAATTCCAGGTTGCCAATAATAAGCTCAATGCCGAGAAAACCAAACACAAAGCCAGCCGCTACGGAGAAGACAAATTGCAGCACGGCTATGATTTGGCTGTTGAGCGCTTTCACTGCAAAAGTTTATTAGAAATTATAGTCAATAACACAGGCTATAATCATAGGTAGAACGTACTCTGATATGCAATGGTATCCTCCGGTACATACTTCAGCTGGGAATCTACATTTTTGGTCATACTCAGGTATTCCCGATTCTTTTGCTGTTCGCGCAATCGCTGGCAACGTGCCTCCAGTTCGGGATTGCGCTCAACAACTTCATTCTTGGGCAACTCCAGCTTACAGCTTTCGATAATGTTATGCAGGAAAATGTCTACGCCCCGATCTTTACGTAACTGCGCCAACCAGCCATTGAGCCAGCGCAAATCGGCCAGACATAGATAATTTTCCGCTGGTGCCTGGGATTTTGTCTCAGCTTCGTCATCCGATGCAGCTTCTTCGGTGGTTGGCGCATGCGGCGGCGGCGACGTCTGTTCGGCCTGCTGCTGTGAGTCCTCACTCAGCTCGCGCAGTAGTTTCAGATTCAGTTTAGGCGGTTTGATTTTTCTATCGTCGCTTAGTATTTCCACTTTAGCTGGTACATTGTATCCGTTGTTCTTCAAGGCTTTCGCTATGTTGGTGGGCAGTTCGCTGATGGTGTCCTTGTGTTCGTCAATGAGTTCCAGCAGCGCCTTGGACGGTCGCATGCGTATGCGCGTATCTGCAATAGTGGCGATGGACATTGTGTGCGCGCTGTTAAATTTATTTGGGAATGTTTAGTTTCAGCTGCAGATCCGAATATAGTTCGGCAATTTCCTCCTCTTTCTCCTCGAAAGAATTGTGTATGCGTTCAATCTTATGCTCAAGATCCTGACAGAAAGCTGCACGTTTTTGCTCACGTTGCAAGCGTCTTTGGGTCAAAAATTCGCTAGGCTAAAGTGGGTAAAAACTGAGTTAAGGAACGTCTACAATGGCACAGCGCCTGCTTACCAACTTGGGAATCTGCACTGCCAGTAGGTAGTCCTCCACACCACTCAGCAGTTGGGCTACTTCGTCGGACAGTTCGTTTAAATGTGCCGTACCGAGGGCAATGCAACGCTCGGACAGATCGTACTTCAGCTCTCCTACGGTCTCGGTTACTTTGAAGAGTGTCTCCACTTCAGCTTCGTTGCGTTTCAACTCAAATTCGTTGAGGAAATTCTCCACTTCGCCGTCCACAAATGCTCTATGATCCAAAATGCGATGTTGTGCGTTGGATAAATCTGTCCGTAGTGGCAGGATTCAATTAGGAGATAATGGGAATGCAGGAATAACAATTTGATATCTTACCACGTCCCAATTGGCTAAGCATTTTTCCCCAGCAAGTGAGTGTCACATGAGAAGTGCAATCAGCAGGCGCAGGGTTGTAAAGTTGGGCGTTTTTCGTTATGATAAAATTAATTATGGGGTTAACAAAGTCTTAGTATTTTTGAACATTTTAAAATAAATATTAGAAAACAGGAATCTAAATAAATTAACTATTAAATCATTTAGCTAAACAGGAAATATATTTAGTATTTACTTAATGCCAGAACTTTGTAGCTCTACGTTTGAATATTTTGCAAGTTCGTCTGGCAACGCCATAATATTGAACTCCTAAATTGAGTAGAAATTGTTTACGATCCTACAAAAACAGCATAGGTCACTGTAAAACGTAGCACCGATTTAAACTAAACAATGGTATTGATGGGGATAAAATAAACTATGGTAACGGATCTGCAATCGGGAGCCACCACCTGCACAATGTCAAACTCATTGGAAGTAAGTGTTTTGAGTAGTGTTACATCAGCAATCGTACTGGATCAGCAACGGCCAGCAGGACGTCACATTGCCAGGCGACTGAAGTCCACTAAATCGAGTACTTTGAAACGGTTACAAGAGCCGCACAAGGAGAAGAAGGAGGCTGTCATACGCACCAAGAAACTGCGAGGCGAAGAACACATCAATCATGTGGGTCATTTTGTCGAAGCCAAAACCGTAGGGCCCGACTGCAAGTAATTTTCAGTTTACCTGATTTCGGCAACAAGTTTATTATGTGTTTTTTTTTCAAATTACTAGTTGTAAGCGTTTAAAATGCTTCAGAAATGTGTCTCCGTTCAATCGCACTGAGATTTTCAAGCAGTTCTATGCACTCAAATCGAAGGATAAGCAGGACTCGTACCTGGCAGCGTTGATGAGCGTAAAGGAAATCAAGCAACGGCGACCTAGAAAGCAACGCGAACAGGTAAAAAATGTGCTAAACACAACCGACTCTGACAGCGAAGCGGACCACAATTGCAGCAACATCAACCAAAGTAGCCACAGTCATGCCGCCAGCGTTTATTACACGGTGCGCTGTCGCAATGCCAAAAGCGCCTTCGTGGACGTGCCTGTCTGCCGCACCGCCTTTCAGAGTATACATGGCATAACGCCGGCACGCATACGACGCATATACAATTCGCTTATAACGACTGGACAAAATCCCATAGATACGCGAGGAAAATATAAACACCGGCCGGGTGCATTGCCTGGCGCCCTGAAGCAGCTCATAAAATTTCATGTGATGGGGTTTGTGCCGGAGTATCTGAAAGATGCGGTAACGACAAGCAGTAAAGGTTGTCGTGTGCATTTGCCGAAATTGCTGTCCATTCGGAAAATGTATGACATGTTTTTAGACGAGTATCAGTTAGGCATTTCGTATCGCGATTACTACAATATTTTTCGAAACGATTTCAATTTTAAATTTGGTAGAAAAAAGTGCAGCAAATCATAATGTAATTAAATGCAAGATTAGCAAACTGTTGTTCGCTTTTAAACACTTTGTAAATGTATAAACATATCGCTCCTTCGCTGCAAGAACGTCAAAACTCAAACAATTTTTTTCAGATTATGGCAACCCTGTGTGTATTTGCATATGATCTTTTATCTGTCAAAACCACTTTGTAAAATATTCAATACTTTGCTCATAAGACGACATGAAACATTTTTTGATATCTTGAAATGCGTGTAATGGTTAACATTAAAATTGAATTTTCTCGGAATGATGTAGTTTTGAGTTATGCCTTTCTTGCAGCGAAGGAGCGATATAAGTTAAGTATAGAAATAATTGTAAATATCTTGCGTTGTTAAATTTTTGTTGAGCAAAACTCTCAGTTGGCATTTGAATTGTTACAATAAAAAGTCTGTTATGTTGAAATGTTGCATTATTAATTTGGAAATAAGAAAACAATTGCTTTTCGCACAAAAGTCGAAAGCGATTTTAATTGTACCAAGGTCCATTTGATTTTGGACTCTGCCAGCAGTTTTAAGCTGTTGCAAAGCTAAGAAAAATTGTTCTCTACACGGCTTTTAATACTTTGAAAATGCACGTAGAAGCATTACTCTTAGAATGGGGCAGTAAGGTTGCACGTCTGTTGCAGCTACATTTTGCAATATTTTCTCGTTTAAAACTTTTTGAAACGAGACCTAATGGATTATTTGAAGTATCTGTATTACATAAACTCGAATAATATTTAATTTATTCCCACTTTGACCACAGAACGTAGTTAAGAGTTTGTATTTTGTTCTTATTAACTGATTCAAATACGAGCAACACTCTCCTTGGGTAATGTTACTTTGCATTTATTGCACAACTTTGACACTCGATTCAGTACGAATGTGTTAAATTGGCTGCAATATCCGAATTCAATAACAATTAATCCATGTAAAAACCGCTGAGCAGTGTAACAAAACCAAAAAGTAGGTCAATGACCTATAAAATCGAAATCTCCAAAAAAAATTCCCTCTTACAACACTTGACTGCAATGGGGTTGACAGCACTGTTTCAGTCACGTACTCGCACTCACATTCGCACGCCAACAGTTGTCAAATTTTTCTCTTTAAACAAGCGGCCAGCGACCGGAGCACTCGCAGGTTTTTTGGATTTTATTGCAGCAGATCGCACTGCAGGCCAAGTTCAAGTGTAAAATCAAGGAATTACATTCTAGCATCGCACCATGAGCGAGGAGTTCAAATTGCCGAAGCGCTCCCGCAAGCGGCTGCGAGAGGTGAAGCGTCGCGCACGCCCCGAGCTGGGCGACAAAGAGTCTTGGAGTGCGCTGCGCTACTGCGACCGCTTCGAGCCGTTTCGTCAGTTCGAGGACAATGCGGAACGCATCAAGGCTAGTGAGGTAAGCTGCGAGGAGTTCATCGAGCGCTACGAGAAGCCATATCTGCCGGTGGTGATCGAGGGCTGTCAGGATGGGTGGCACGCACAGGAGAAGTGGACGATTCCACGCCTTGCCAAAAAGTATCGCAATCAAAAGTTCAAGTGCGGCGAAGACAACGAGGGCTACAGTGTCAAAATGAAGATGAAGTATTACGTGGAGTACATGCGCACGACGCAGGACGACAGCCCGTTGTACATTTTCGATAGCAGCTTCGGCGAGCATCATCGTCGACGCAAGCTGCTCGAGGACTATGTGGTGCCGCAGTACTTCAGCGACGACTTGTTCAAGTACTGCGGCGAGGATCGGCGCCCGCCGTACCGTTGGTTTGTGATGGGGCCCGGTCGTTCCGGCACCGGCATACACATCGATCCGCTGGGCACGAGCGCTTGGAATGCATTGTTGCGCGGCCACAAACGATGGTGTCTGTTTCCGACTCAAACGCCAAAGGAGCTGCTAAAGGTGCCCGGCTCGGTGGGTGGTAAGCAGCGCGACGAGGCCATCACCTGGTTTAGCACCATTTATCCGCGCACCCAGCAGCCAGACTGGCCGGCTGAGTTTCGTCCCATCGAGGTGCTGCAAAAGCCAGGCGAGACCATGTTCGTGCCAGGTGGCTGGTGGCACGTAGTACTCAATCTGGACGACACCATTGCCATCACGCAGAACTTCTGCAGTCGCACGAATTTCCCCATCGTTTGGCACAAGACGGTACGCGGTCGGCCAAAGTTATCGCGCAAGTGGCTACGTGTGCTGCGCGAGAAGGAGCCCGAACTGGCCCGGCTGGCCGAAAGTATTAACATTGATCAGAGTACCGGCTTCGCTTCGGATAGCTCAAGCAACTCGAGCTCGTCCTCGTCCAGTTCCTCGTCGTCATCATCCGACAGCGAAAATGGTGGCGACGGCAGTTCTAACACCGACAGCGGCCAGGAGAGCCTAACGGCGAAAAAGAAAAAGAAGCGGCGCATGGGCGATGCAGTGGCGGCCACCAGCTCCTGATGTTGTCGTTTGGTGCGGTGCGAAGTGGCCGAGCCGCAAACGGACGATGGCGACAGCACAGCGGAGAGCGAGAACAGCTTGGCCAAGTTGCTGCAGATGCGACTACGGCTGCTGCTCCACTGCAAAAGTTAACATTTGTATTTGTAGATAATTGTTGCGCCTAAAAATATGCACGCTTGTGCGAGCTAGAACGCCCACAGAATTTTATTTAATTACCACTACCGCTTATGTTTAGTCAAAACGAAAAAGCAACACCTAACTAATAATCAATTACTGCATAGATTTCATCAACCAACGCATAAAGCAATGTCTTGGATGTTTTCGAATCATCAACAATTGCAACAAGCACAGTTGATAAACATAAAAGTTAAAAAAAAAACAAGTAACATGTTGCAGCGTTAAATAGCGAAAACACAACAAATTGAACAACTATAGAAAGAACTTACGCAGATATTTAAATAAAAATAAAATATCGAATATGTATACAAAAATTACTTTTATTTTTCGCTGGCGGTACCATTGGGTTGGTTGTTGAACTTTGGAATACTTGTGATGTTTCGGATATTCGCGTTGAGGGTTTATGGACGCGTAAGATTCACTTCCATTATTATTATTGAGGGGTTAATGCACTGCGACCTGTAGATTTATTGTGCCTCCTTCTTGGACTTCAAAGACTGTCAATGAGTCCAGTATCCAAGAGGAATTTTAGTATACTTCCTAGACTTCTGGATACGCAGTCTGTATCTGGTAATGATTTTCAGGATTTCACTGTATTCAACTTTTGACTTAATGACCCAGAAACATTTTTACTGAGGCATCAAACCACTTGACATGTTCCACAACAATGATACAAAGTATTGAAAATCACAGCACACAAAGAATCTGTTTTAAAAAATTTGTTTATTTTTGAAATTCTAAACAAAAAATACAGACAAAAAATTGCAGCTAACTTAGAGCAAAAAAAAAAAGAATGGAAATCATATTTGAAATGTTTAAATTGAATTCTCTTGCATTTCTTTTGAATCAAGAAAAAATACACGCTTTTGCCTCCACATTTTAGGAAACTGATTGGATGTTTCATTCATTCATCATTACTTCTTTATTATATCCTACGTTCCACATTTCTTGTTGCACAAACGTAAAAAAAATGCCTTTGACTCATTCCCCACATTCGCTACGTCTATATTACCGCTTTTCAAATTTCTTGTTGTTTTTTGTGGTTTTTTTTTCATAATTCTTTTCGGGTTAATTGAATTTTACGTTGTATTTAAAGTATAAATTAAAAATTGCGCCTTCTTCCCTTATTATTGTTGGTATTTATTGTTTTGATGCATGTTTTGTGGTTGGTTGGTTGGTTGCTGAATTGATTTTGTTGGTGTCGATGGCTGCGCCAAACTGATGTTGTTGTTGGTGTAAATCTTCACGTATCTCTGCTGGGACTCTTTAGTCAATGTACTGCGCCAGCCAGCGGAAACCTTCACCGTAACCTTGTCGCTTCAGCACGGAGGACATGAACAATTCCAACGGACGGCCGGGCAGATCGGAGCGTGCCACTTTACCCTGCAAGAAAATGTTATACGTTTACATAGTTGAAACGGAAAAGATGCAGCATGGACACTTACCTTGCCAGTTGTCAGCTGATAGAGGCCAAACACATTTCGCAGCTCGTCCTCGCTGGCGGCGCCGGGTTTGTCGATTTTGTTGCCCAAAATCAAGACGGGACAATTCGAGAGTGCTTCATCTGTAAGCAGTGAGTCCAATTCGATTTTGCTCTCTTGGAAACGGCCACGATCCCAAGCGTCTATTAAGAAGACAATAGCATCCACAGCGGGAAAGTAGTCCTTCCAGACGCGACGTGCTAACAGTACACAAACACAATCAAAACACATTAATCATTACGAACAAATATGTTAAAATCAGTTGAAATAATCTTGCGCCTATCATAAACAAATTCTAACAACAAGAAAAGAAGAATCAGGTCAACATGAACAAGCAACTAAAGCCGAAATTCATAAAGTGAAGTAAAGTGATTGGACAATTTGTCCACTGCACATCTCAAAGCGACTTGTCTGCATAGAGTTGCTCCACTAAATTTAAGGTAATTTGATAAGCGGCCACCACAGGTGGCAGTCAGTGTCGGATAAGACACGGTCGGATCATGTAACAGCGCTCCTAGACGGCCAGCTATCAACCGGCAGCTCGGCACGTCTTGCCGCGCGCACTAAATTTCTCGCCTTATCAATTTCTTACTGTGTGTTCATCCATTCAGCGCACAAGTGTTGTGTTTATGTGCATTTAAATGTGAAATGTGAACGCGTAGTTACTTAAATATAGAAATGCTTAATCATTCAACGAACGAACCGAATGCTGCCGCCAGACAGCTCGTTACATACGGCATTATTGTTGTTGACTTTGCATTTGCGTTGCGTGATGAGCGCAATGCATTCAAATTGACTGTTATCTGTAAGACGCTGAGACACTTAGGGCTTTGATTTCCGGTTCGGCACAACTGAAGGTTGAATGCTGCATCGCTACACATGAGAGTAGGTGAACGCAAGCTTGAAAAACGCTACGTATGAATGTCGACACTGTTACTGGTGTCAATGAAATTGAAAGCAGTAGAACTCATGTGTGAAGTTTGAGCCCAGGAAAGAAATAAGATGCAAGAGGCTAATTAGACTAACAATTTGTTGACATTTTTTTTGGACACTCTTTAATTCAGGCTTTGAAAAAATTAAGAATTTTTTAAAATTTAAGTATAAACTATACGTAAGTAAATCATGACTGGCTTAATTCAGATCATTTGGATAAAGTTTAATTGGGGAAGTAGAGCTTGTTGAGTCTCTTTGCTTCCGAGGGAAATAAGATTCATAAGTAGATCGATTCAATGATTAAAATACTTTAAGTTTGAACATTTAACCGTATCTCTCGAACTCTGAATGAGCCTCTTAGCAGGCCAACTGCTTAAAAAGTGATGAAACATTCAACTCATTCGATCGCTTACAATATAACTCAAAGGCAAGTTATGCTACAACTGGGGACCATTTAATGAAAAAAAAATATAAGTATTTTGTCATGAAAACGACGCTTAAGTAATGTTTTCAATGATATGAGCAAAGTTGTGCTGATTTATCAGAAAATCCTTTTAATAAATAGTTTGATTGTTGATTTGTTAGGACGATCAATCAAAGAGCGAAACTAAAATTAACAAAAATAATCATGAAAAATACACAACTTCACCAAAAACAATTAATTAAGAAATTCTAAGCGATTGATTTTGCAAAATTCAAATGGTTAACTATACTTAAAAAATCATATTGAGTTAAATCTTTGTTCCCAAATTTTGTTAAATTTTTAAAAAATGTAAAACTAAATAAAGTACTCGTAAAAACCTCAACATTCAATTTAATTGAAATCATATTAATGTAGTTAAAACAATTTTTAGTCAATTTTGAACAATTTAAAACCTTTCATCGCTAGTAAAAAGTTCAAAAAACAAATTAAAACATGTCAGTAGTTCTAGTAGACTTGCTGTAGCGTGCAGCACATTAGCTAAATGTTATTTATAATTGACACATTTTTCTGGATTTTATCACTTTGTGCTATTTTTTTTCCAATTTTTTCGCATGACATAAAATAGTCACGTTTGCGTTTTTTCGAATACGCACAGCCAATGTTGCAAATCTATTATATAAAGAGCCACTAACAACAACAAACATCCAAGTCAAATGTAAATAAAGTGACAGCAATCACTAAAGTCAACAAAGGTTCAATTTCTTTGTTTTAACTGCAGGTTAACAAACCGCACACGGCGACCTTCTGCCCACTAGTCCACTTAAACTAACAAATTATTCAATGAAATCAAACGATTTTCAGCTAAACTAATATACACAAAACAGTCGCAAATAAATATTTGGCACAACACATTGGCCAGCGACTTACCTTGAGTGTGACCTCCCAAGTCGAATGTGGTGAAGCGCATATTTCCAATTGATAACTCTTCCGATGCTGTGACACGGCGCGGCAGATGAAAAGAGAGACAGAGATAGTAAAGTAGTTGCGTGTGTTTGTGGAGTAAGGGAGAGGGGGGTTACCGCTTGGCGATTGACAAACTTACTGGGATGTAGTGTTGGCACATGCTGTGCGAGTTTATCATCTTTGAGCATGTGCAACAATGTCGTTTTGCCGGCATTATCCAAACCAAGGAACAGCAACTTGCCAGACTTTTTCCATAGACCTGCAAATATTTCAAATAAAATCAAATTAAATTCGTCGCATGAAGATTGGCAGAAATTTATAAATTAACATCAAATTAAATACAACAAAATATAATGGATTAAGTGTAGCTCGCGTGGCAGCAATGGCAATGAACTTGAAAACCTGCTCAACCTTGTACCACGTTGTCATGTAAGCGTCTCTCGTCGGCTGCCGTCAGCCTCTGTGTGCGTCGATATATTTAAAAGAATTTTATTTTTAAGCAAAAATGAGAGTATTCAGTTGTTGTTTATAGCACATTGGGAAATCTTTTGCAGCTTTTTAATGAAAAATAAATTCGAGAAACAAAAAGTTGTAAGTTTCGACAAAGTTCGGCGCAATGTGCGTGCGCACATAAACCAGTGGAGGTCAGCCAATAGCTCAACATTTGCATATTTTTTGAGTTAATTTTTTCTATTATGCTTTTCTTCACATTTGCCTGGGCTCGGTGCTACGAATTCCGTTTTGCGTGTGTACTTTGCACTTACATAAGTGTTGTTGGATTGCTACGCCTAAGTGAGAGTTTTTTGTTTATGATTTTGCAAGAACGGAAAGAAAAGAATAGTAAAAATGAAAATGTGTGAAAAGTTGCCAGTCCGTCGGTCTTGTCCAACTCATGCACGCCCTCTTTGCTCGCCTGACTTCTGTTATGGCCAAAAGAGATATAAAAAATAAGACTATGCGAGCTCGGTGTGGACCTTATTTGCACCCTACGCTGCTTTTATGTGTGATTTTCTTAGTCATTTAAAACAATTATGTAGAAAATTTCTGTGTCATAGGGGTGTGCTCACAAACACACACGGTGGCATATTTTCTTGATTGTATTTTCAAATTTGTGGTCGTAAGTTATATGAAAACAAACAGGATTTTCAAAGATCAAGGAGGAAATACCCCTTCAAAAATTTTAAGCAAAAACGATTCTGTTGAAAAGAAGGGTCTTACTTAACTAAAACCTTCCTCTACTTTATTTGGCAATGAGGAAGAAATGTTTTGTAAGCTGTAGTGCAAACATGATACATAATTTTTGAGGCCAGCATGTAATTTTAATGTCATCTATTAAGGTTTTTTTGCCAGCTTTCTGTTCCAATACATTCAAGTTTTATTTGCAATATGCATGCAAGCACGTGGCAAAACAATGCCCTGGGGCGTGCTGATCACTTTTATTGAGGCCACACCTCCTTGCGTGCGTTCTACACTCAACAACACTGAGTATGCTCCACTCCAACTCCACGTAACCTTCAGAACTATGATAGTACACGTAGTCGTTCAATGAATTTATCATTGAGTGATGTAAGATGTGCTTTTGTTCTAAACGTATTCCGCATATCCGCTTTATGTCTAACCTGGAGCCCTTAGAACAATCTTAGCATCAGCACTTGTGCACCTTGTAAAATTGTTTCGTACTTCACACAAACTACATCTTATTTTGCATCATTAGATACCATTTGTCGCCAATGCGTTGGTCCACCTGCCAGCTGTCAATTTGTATGTCTGCGTTGTAGTTTTCTTTTCTTTATTCGCTACGCTGCTTTTGTTACTTTCTCTGTTGACATGCTTTGTTGGCACTATATCAAAATTGTTTTTTTTTTCTGTTTTTATATCAACATACAAGTTCATCTGTTAGGTTGCATTCTCGCAAATTAATGAGGCTTTGTGTTTGGTTGTATTAGAAATCACATGCAACAATAATTACCTAAATATCCTAAAACACCGGTGAACCAGTCCCAGATGAACATTTTTGCTATTTGTTGTGTAGAAAGCGGGGAGAAGGTGTTACAATTATACAACTGAAACGATAATAAGCAAAATACGAAAAGATTAACAATGACGAGTATTTTCATTATTTTTAGATTAATGCATTTTTATAAAATATTATGAACACCAGCGAGATAAACTTGTTTAGATAAGATGCCTGAAAATTGGTTGGCGTTATCGACAGCATTGGAAAACGTTGTTGCTTTTATCAACAAATCGCTTTCTACAGGCGGGCATCGAGCAGAATTGTTCACTTGCTTCTTGCGATTACAAACAATTAAACTTTTGGTAGCGAATTATCAATGCAGGGTGACAGTTTGATAAAATAATTTGACGTTTTACAAACTTTGCTCCCAGAAAACTGTAATTAGTCGATTGTATTAATAGATATATCTTTAGGCAGAATAGTAGATTAGATAATTGCAGACAACTTCTCTATGATACATTAACATTTTAAAGATTAGAAAAATATCACGAAATTTGTGAAAACATTATATGTATACTATATATATATATACGTAATCTTAGTTGCTTTTGGAGCTATTAGCTTAAGTTACTTAAAGTGCCAGTAATTAATGGAATGTTTTAAGATGCACTTCCTTCAAGCATCTTCTCACATATTGCCCCAGAAAATCTCTGCTCCCAACCAGATATGAACCTATTTATCAATTTTTCGGTGCAACAATATGCGATGGATTCTAGCCGCCTTTAATTCCAGCAAATTCTGCAGCCTCTTGCAATCAAGCTCCTCTCAGTTCGTATTCAATGCACAGTAGACGTGCGAATGGAAGGGCTTCGAACCGAAACTGCGAAGCAAAGTGAAATTTAGCAAACGCGTGTTTCACAAAGTGCAGGAGCACCGGAATGGTGGCATGACAAGCAATGTTGGGGGAAAATCGGCACAAGTTCAATGTCCATGCGCTGTTGTTTTCGAAACGAGAAAACAATAGACAGCGGCCCATTGATGAAGCGAACAGCGGCAACAGCCGTACGCGAAGGGCGGAACAGGAAGCAGGGCGCACACGATTAAAATCAATGCCCAGCACGTTGGGCAGCAACAGAAGCAGCGGCAACGGCCTTGACATCAATTTCCATCAATTCCAACAACGTTCGACTGATTGTCGTTGCAAATGCTGCTCCGAAAAACAACCAGCGCATGCACTTTGGACATGGTGACTTGTGCTCCAACCATCATCAGGTGATACACTTGTTTCTGCATATTTTTGCCTCATTTCTTGCAGTACATTTTCTTTTTTGGCAAATTATTTCCTGCACTCAAACCACTTCCACGGTCGCCATGTTGTACGGTTGTCAGCTGTAGTCGAGCCTCACCCAGGCCCGCATGGAAACAGTTCGCACAAGAACAGGCTCCAACTTTGGCACTGGCCCGTCTCGACCAATCGCCGAGACACAAATCGTCACCAAATTGACATCATTGCCCCCTTTGCGCATTGCAGCACCGCACTGCTGCAACACATTTCGCACACACACACACACTGGCGCTTGCGTTGTACTTTGTGCACACACATATTTACCTAGTTAGTAATTTACAATTAAATTACAAATTTTCACCCGTTTGCTGAAAATTTTTAATTTAGCTTCGACTTTTTCCTGCGTTTCCTGGCAGCTCAGCTTTTCCCGTTCTCTTTTCGGTGCTAAAAGAAAGACGAAGACGACGGACAATGACGATGACGACGATAACGACAACGGCAACGACAACGAAACACAGGGCACGACGGCAACACGGCAACAGAGTTGTAGACGGAGGCAAAGCAACGGAGACAACGACAGCGACGACGACACGACACGACAGCAAAGCAAAATTCAATTCAACAATTTTGCTCTGCTCATTTCTTGTCTCCTCGTGTGCTGCGAATTCTTCTTTGCTACTTGAAATTCAATGAAAGCACAAAAGAAAATTTGTATGCGTTCGCTTTTGTTTCGTTGTTTCGGCGTGAAAGAGAGTGACGAGTGGCATGAATTCCAGAAGCATTTTGTCTCTTTCTGACTTGTGTGTTTTAAGCGATGGCAGAAATGTCATTTTGGTGTGGTTTCGTTGAGTTGTTGTGTCGTGTGTTTTTCGATTTGGCCAACGTTATGGTTGCGGCAAACGCAGAGTTGCAAAAATGTAAAGTATTAAAGGTAAATAAACTGGTTTGATTTAATTTGGTATTAAGCTTGCAATGTGTTTAGGCAGCAGCAAACTGAAATATAATGCAATATAAAATAAACTGCAAGGCTGATTTTTTGTTGGTTATATTAATAATAAGTTTAAGTTATATTTGCTATCAAGTTCAAAGACTTGCCAGCGCCATCTGTGTCTTTAGCTTGAGTGTGAAAGTTTACACACACACACACACACACACTTATGTACGAAAAAATATTCACAAGTGTGCACCTGAAGGCGAGCTTAGAAGTACTAAATTCAAATTTTAACGGAAAAGTTGCTTAAAAATACGGTAAATTTGAAAAAGGTTTTCACTTGATTCTGCCAAAACAAGTTTAACTCAAGTCGGAAAAGTTTTCAGCAGTCAGACAATTGATTAGACATAAGATTTTACATTCAATTTTACATTTACTTAGCCATTCAGTAATTTAGTTAGTTGCTAGTTTTCAGCAACTAGGAATTTTACAAATTTTTGTTGTGCATGGATGATTTATTCTGATCCATTTTTATAATCTCTATTGAGTATACAATATTATGTTTTATATATTTGAAAAGATATACGCAAATTGTTTTGCTTCATATGACATAAGTATGAGTATTAAACAAAAATAATAATATTTATAAAAAGAATCACTCCACATTGTAACGGCTCACGGCTTGGAGAATGACTTCCTCAATCTGTAAAATAGTTTCAATTAATATGATTATGACTAAATATATCTGTAGATGTAGGAAAAGTCACTTACCTGGACATAATCGGGCGTATCCAAGGCATACATAACAGCCTTGGCCACATCGTTTGCTTGGAGTTTTGGCAAATCGGCCACAGCCTTTGAGTAAACCTTCAGGAAGTCGGTATCGACCATGCCGGGACTGATGCTCTACAGATATAATAATAAAGAATTTATTAAAATACTTAAAAAATATTACATTTCAACGATATTGAGCTGACAGACATTAAACGGATATTCTACATAACCTACAATTAAAAAACGTAAACAATTTATTAATGCCTTCTATCATTTCCACTCCATATTGTTGCAGTAAAATGTCCAATTCAACTTTGTATACATAGATTTGTCAGCATTTTTCTCTGTCACTAAATGGCAAAAGGTGTTGAAATGTTTTCGCAAAATGTAGCCAAAGGTCAACGTTCCATGGGCTGAGGCCAATTCCAAGATGTGTCGCGCACTCAATTTCCAGGTGCTCATGCAATTTGCATCGATTGGGTTAATGCGTTGCAGACACACGTGAAAAACCACTGCGACGCATCGCGCGTTCGCCATCTTTAATGAGCGTCCGACTGTTGTGTGCGTACATTATTTGCACTTTCCACTTGATGAAATGCAGATGTAAATTGCGAAATGTCACCACCCATGCAGCCAGCATCCATCAACGGCCATCAACAACAGGTCAACAATGCGACAGCACCAACAACCAACAGCAGCAGCATCGTTGCGCCGACAAGTGTGCTTGGCTGCGTGGCGATGGTGTGTGTGCATACGCATTCGAGTTCGTATTTATTTAAACACTTCATTAAAATAAAAATTAAGCCCACAAATAAACAAAAGAAAAAACAACAACAAAAAGTACTAAAAAATGGGCACTGAGCAGTGCAGGCGCCAGCCTGTCTGTCGCCGGTCACTGTGCGTCAGTGCTGCCAGGCTGAGCCATGTTTTTACATGATTTTCGGGCAAATGTTAAAAAATCGGTTGAACCAATTTGTTTCATAAGGTTTAATGTACAAGAAATACTTTTACGATTTTTTAAATTTCTACTTTTCAATTGCATTTTTTATATTTTTATATTTTAGAACGATTTGAGTAGTAAGGAACTTTACTAAGAGCGGCAGTAGCTGCAAACCAATGGTGTCTCGGCTAAGTTTCATGAGCATCCTATGCTACCTGCATCAGCAACATGTTGCTGCACTTATTGTGCAACAATGTTTTTGCTGCAACAAATTTACATCTTCGCTTTCAACTGTCTCTGGCTTTGAAGAAAACTAGTATAATTTTGAATTGAAACTGAAGTTTATGGAGATAATTAATTTATGTTACAAATATTTAAAAATCTGCCTAAAAGATCGGAGTTGAATCAGAGATTACGTAGATGTTTTATAATGTTTCCCATGTAGGTGTTTTATCTTCTCTGTTTTAAGGTTTACTGATGTCTGTTTTGTTGTACAAATCAAACATATTGATAAAAAAAAATTATGCCGAAATTTTATTTACATGAACAACTTTTGGGAATGGGACGTTTTGTTTTCCTCGAACCTGGCAACAGTGCTGCCCACTACGCACACAGTGCATTTTGCTCGCTGCAGTTTGTTTCGTTTCGTTTTGTTGTTTTTACCGAATTTTACTCACCGTTAATTTAATATTTAATTTGAGAAAACGAATTTCCTGGCGCGCCGTTTGGCAGAGCGCGCTGATTGCGTGCTTCGTGGCCGGGTAAACGCTGAACAACGGCACAGGCACTTCCGGTATGTGATGTCCCAGTACGCTGCGTGAATGGGACAGCGAACGCACCAAGAAGACAAAAAGATGATAATGGCGGTTATACGAGTGCGAAGTGCGAATTGTGAGGTAGGTGGGTGGCAGGGGAGACTTGTTGGAATTGGGCGAGTTGCCTGAATGTGAAGAACTTGTGCTGACATTTTAAATTTATACGCGTGTGTGTCTGTTGTGTTGTTTTTGTATGCGATTGTCGCGTGTGAAGCATTAACAGTGAACAAATACGAAGAAATGCCAATAAAATAAACAATGCAGTTGGGTAAGTGTTTAAATGAAGTGCAGTTGCTGCTGCCAATGATCACACAAATGCGTACGAATATAAACATACATTCATGTACATATGTATGTATATAGGAACACATACAAATCTACATATGTATATATAAAAATGTATATTCATAGTAAATATGGTTTAGCATGAAGTTCAATGTTAAGAAAGTACAAGAAAATATATCAAATTTCCACAAAACTGCTTAGAACTTGTTGTTGGTGGGTAAAAATTTAGAGTAAACATTTTACATTTTACAGGGTGGCGCAAAGTCAGTCATCACTCTATTGGGAAATGCTATAAATTTTGCATTTGGCGGCAGAAGTTAATTTTTTTTCGACATTCATTCATTCTATCATTCATGCATTCATTCACTAATTCAATTATAAAAAAAATTAGAGCCAAAGAACAGTGGGTGTCAAGTTCTGCGCTGTACTATCAACATTAGAGAAAATCACAAAACTGTATGGAAGTTGTTTTTAGGTTGGGTTACAATTTAGGGAAATTTTACTATCAACATAGAGAAAATCAAATACAATACTATGCGACCTTAGATATTAGAAATGAAAACTTTTAACTTTTATTGAAAGATAATTTTCGTCCAGGCAAGAAAGCCGCTGAGGCTAGCAAAGAGATATGTGAATTTAATGGTCTTAGTTGCTTAACTGATCCAATCGTTCTAACATGACCAACGTGAACCTATCGAAGTTAATGATAAACAGGTTACATGAATTATGCTTCAGAAGAACAGATCTATTGAGAAGCAATAGAAATGGAGCAAGTTGTGATCACACATTGACTACTGAACACTAGATTAGGTTATGGCGACAGCGAATACAGCTCACATACATATGCACAATGGTCCATAGTACTACCGCATACGTCTGACACTTTTCTCATTTCTGGACTAAGTCTATTGTTATTTCATTAGTCTTGTTTGCAAAGAGTAGTAGGTCCTTCAAAGGGGCCAAACCGTGTAGAGAACGCAAAAAGCTACCCGAAACTTTCATCCTGCGTCTTGCCAAAGCTGGGCAATTCTATTGTTTCTTCCTCCTCTGGGTCCGAACAGCGATTACAGATGTTTGACTCAGTCAGCCCTAGGTTGTAGGCATGTTTGCCTATTAGACCGTATTCTGTTGTCATACCTATCAGCACTCGTCTGAACCTTGGGCCAAAAGATATTACTAAGAACTCTTACAAGAACTCAATTCATTCCACTTCTTTAACGCGATAGCCTGAAATTTATTTTCAATTTCTCTTCTGTAATAGGTCTCTTCTGTATAGGTCACCATAAGAGGAATGGTTCCTTCGCTCCTTTTTAGCTGCCGTCTTCTTTCCTTAAATGCGAAAGTTTGCTGGAACCCAATAGAGAGAGACTTTGCCTAGCTGTGTTAAAGATATTAGTGATTCTTTGACTGTTCAAGAGTTCCTTGATAACTAGTGTTCGACCGAAACCACTTTTTTAGGCCGAAACAGAAACCGAATTTCGGGTGTTTGAATATTCGGCCGAAACCGAAACTTTCTAGTTGAAATAAAAATCGCAATATCAAGCATTTTTTTTTCAACAAATGAATTTTACATTCCGATAAATAAAGAACAAACCAACAAACATAACTTAAAAAATAAAAACTTGTTAACAACAACAATTCATTCATTTTTTTAAAACATAAACATAAAAAATCACCTTTTCGTACCTTACTCGCTAATATTAAAAATGAAATAGTTTAATATTACATTGATGGCAACTAAATAACTCTTCCTTTCACTTCACTTATGTCTATTGCACAAAAAAATGTAAAAAGTATTCTACAAAGTTTCGGTTCGGCCGTTTGGGCATTTTTTGGCCGAAACTGAAACCGATTATTTGGTCGGACACTATTAATAACTCTTTCAAAGCTTTAAGAGCTGCCTGACTGTCAACAAAGAAGTTTATTTCTGCATTTACGGCTAAATCTTTCAAAACACTAAACTAAACACGAGTACGTCAACTAAATTGTGTCTAGAGGACAATGAGTTCCAGGATAACTCTTATGCCCCGTTCTGACTATGTCATATATGGCGTCATTTGTAGTCAGTTAAATGAGAACGAGTTGTCATATGGTGTCATTTGCGTTTGCCTGAATGTATGACTACGATTTGCCATAAGAAACCATAGTATAATTATAAAGTAGTCTAACCTAAAAATTTGTTGAAATTTCTTTCACAATATTTCATTTTGATGTACAAAATTTGTCAACAGAAAACATATGCCCGTTCTGGCTATGTCATATATGGTGTCATTTGTAGTCAGTTAAATGAGAACGAGTTGTCATATGGTGTCATTTGCGTTTGCCTGCATGTATGACTACGATTTGCCATAAGAAACCATAGTATAATTATAAAGTAGTCTAACCTGAACTCTCCCCTCTTTTGAGTAAAAATTTTTTGAAATTTCTTTCACAATATTTCATTTTGATGTACAAAATTTTTCAACAGGCGATTAATAACACTGAGCAACAGCCAAAATTTTTCCGAGTTCTAGTAAACCTTTTCTAAAGGATTTTTGGACGCTGATCACAACTGCGTACTTAGTTTTTTGATTGTTTGAGCGGTTTGTAAGTTATTGGTGGATTTTGCTAGGAGGTGTCTTCCACGTTTTTTCATCTTTGAATTTTTATTGCATTTATAATATGTTGAAAAACACGATAATTTTTTTATGACACAAAAATAAATCCTCAAGCTATAATTCTGACCATAGTTGATTTCGATTGGTCAAGGATTAACATGGCTATGGCCCTTCAAAGTTCAATTTTCGCGAGTTTTTCATAAAAATTCATTTAAAATCGGTGTTGCAATTTTCAACTAGGAGTTAGTGTGCAATGTATAGTGTGAGGTTGTAACTTAAACTTATAGAACAGATTTTTTTTAATTGTATGTGCCATTCTCGGCATATGCTCATAAGAGTGTAAATGCGACTTCATCTTCTAAACACGTGTTTGTATTGAAATCTCCTAATGCTTTCCGCGTCATTGACGAAAGTAGCTAAAGTATTTTCGCAAGCGTCAATATTTGTCTTTTCAAGGGCATTAACAAAATTTGAATTGGTTCATTACTGTAGGAGCTATTCTAAAAAGAGTTGCATCACACAAGTAAAAATTTCAACCACACACACTTAGCAAACTACTTGCTGTTTTTCCATATTTCACTGCGACATATTTTTAGGGCGCAAAAAAAATCAAAATCAAAGCTGAAAATTTTATGAATCAAGGGCATTTGATGAATGTGAGCATTTTCATACCGCTGCCTAAAATTGTGCTCCGATATTATAGCTCAAAAGTAAATCCTTGCTTTTGTTGCTGAATTTATGAATGGTGAACTTACATATTTGAACACAATTTCTATTACAAACATCGTATTTCAAAAATTTCTTTTTTAATTGAAAGCCCCAACATTCTTCTTTCACTATATGACAATATATATTTTTTGTAAGAAAAATTCTTTTGTGTATTCGCAATCTTGCAAAGTAACTGAAAATTTGACTTTGCAAATGACTAATTCTTGCAAATTTGAACCGATTTTAATGTTTTAAGGCAGGTTCTCACCTTGTGGAAAAAAAACAATTTTTTGTTTTTGCCTTATCGTGTAGATATACACTCCGGGCCACCAGAATAGGTTCACATTTTTTTCTGGAGGAAAATGAGTAGTGTTCTTACAAAACACAGTTTTATCTCAATTATTGGTATCAATATGTTCAAGGCATCTATTGTGAACCTACCTGTACAAAACACAATTTGACATTTATTTCATTTTTCTTTTTTGGCCCACTTTTGTAAAGTGAACCCCAAAACTGAGTACATTTTAGTGGGCCACCAGAATAGGTTCACTCTGAAAATTAAGATTGAAACAGTGGTAAATGCAAATAATATGGACTGTTTGGTAAACAACACTTAAATTTATTGATTTTAAAAGCGAGTATGGCCACCTTTATTTAGTATGGCTTCAAAAGTTCGCGTCAACATTGACTCGTATAAAGACTTAATTAAATCTAGAGAAATAGTCTCCCACGCTGCTTCAATGGCACCAATAAGTTCATCCTTGTTGTCGAACTGGCGTCCGAAGGCATAGACCTTCCTCACCAACTATCCCCATACGTTTTCAATGATATTAAAATCAGGAAAATAGGGGGCCGCTCCAGCTGATCAAAGTTTTGCTGCATCAACCATCGCTTCACGACCCGTAAAGTATGGATGGGTGCATTGTCTTGCTGGAATATCCACTTAATAGGACCAAACAAGTCAGACAATTGTGGAAAAACTCTCTCAAGCATGGTTTTATAGCCCATTACCGCCATTCTAGATGTTTGAAATTTCAGCTTGACAGTTCCGTAGTAGGAAATCGCTCCCCATACCATAATTCCACCTTCTCAAACGTGGTGGCGTGTTAAAAAGCGTTCATTTTTTCTAAGGTCATGGAAATACAAATTGTTTTCATCGGGTCCATCAAGATTAAACCGTTTTTCGCCCGAAAACTCGACGTACTTCCATTTGTCTTTCCATGCCATATGATTTCTGCGAAATTCCAAACGGTTGTCTTGGCGCTGAGCAGTTAGCGGTGGTCCCTTTTGCAGTTTTTTTTCTTTTTAGGTTGGGGACATTCCGAATGACACGTTTGATAGTAGAATATCTTGCAGAAAGTCCAGTTTTAGCCTTGATTTTGGCAACTGAGTCAGCGGAATATGAAGCACATCGCAGTATGGCACGCTTGTCTGCAGACGTTGTCACCGAATGCGTGCAGCCTTTCATGTTTTTTCCATTAGTGCTTTTATTTCGCAAATAATTGCTCACCACATTTTGACTTCTGTTTATTTTAAACGCTATTTTATGCAAAGAATAATTTTCGCTTTCAAGCACTTTAATTTGGGCGATTTCTTCGGAAGTTAGAGCTTTTCCGTGACCCATTTTCATACAAACGTTAAGAAAAACATTTAATGGAATGATCAAATTTAGTTTTGCTCCCAAAAGTCCCGTTATTCACCAAAAAAGCAGCGATTTTGAATGTGAACCTATTCTGGTGGCCCACTAAAATGTACTCAGTTTTGGGGTTCACTTTACAAAAGTGGGCTAAAAACAAAAAATTAAATAAATGTCAAATTGTGTTTTGTACAGGTAGGTTCACAATAGATGCCTTGAACATCTTGATACCAATAAATGAGGTAAATCTGTGTTTTGTAAGAACACTACTCATTTTCCTCCAGAAAAAAATGTGAACCTATTCTGGTGGCGCGGAGTGTATGTTTAAAAAATGTGCTCCAGAAATTTCAGATCAAAATCTGAAAAATTACAAAAGTTACAGGCCGTTACATAGAGCAGTGTAGAGCACCGGCCAAGCGCGCTTTAAACTTTAAACGCGTTTTTCTCAGATCCACATTTTCGGACCTTACGGAAGTGATTGAAGGCGCTGGAATGAACCAATCGTTCCAAATGTTCCTTAGGGCTTTTTCAAATAAACGAACTACGATCAGCCAAAAATATTGAAAATTGTTTATTTAAAAAAATAATTAGTGAACAAAAAAATTCGAAAATCGTAATTTTTTTTTCAAAACATAACTTTTGTAATTTCGATTTTTTTTTCATGATCTTAGTTCATTCAATAGATAATACGGTACACATTAAGAATGTGTTCGATTTTTGTGTTTCCGATCACGGGTTTTGACGGAATCACTTCCGGTAGCGGGACACCTCCTCGCCGACATGCCGTCACTGATGGACGCCCCCTCCCCCCTTTTTTGATTCATTCAATTTGAAAAATTTTATTCTCTAAATAAATGTGTGTTCATATCAAGAAACAATTTTCAGCGTTGTATCTTTAACCGTTTTCTCAAAAAAAATTCCTAAAAAAAGTGCACTTTTTCGGATCCACAAGGTGAGAACCTGCCTTAAATTTTAAATACACAGTTAGACTATTGTTAATCTATGTTAAAAAATTGGCATTTTAGACTTCAGGTTTGTGGGAGCTGCATGCGTATAATGGTCAAAAAACATAGAAAACGCCCTCCGAGGAAAACCATCAATATTTCCTAAGCCGCTCAAACAATCAAAAAACTAAGTACGCAGTTGTGATCAGCGTCCAAAAATCCTTTAGAAAAGTTTGGTTTGATTTCAGAAAAAAAATAATGTCGATTTTGTTGCTCTGTGTAATTTGAACACAAAATATTTTCAAAACTCTGTTCATAAAATTTTCTGCCAATTTTTGTAAACAAAATAGAAATACATTAGAAATACTCTCTCAGGTTCATGATGAAATAAACAAGGTGGTGTAAATATTGACAGGTCGCTTTTGACACTCCCTTGTTTAGTAGTTGCATTTAAAGGGAGTGGAAAAGGGGAATTATTTTGAGCTTTTTCACTAGATGGCGCTAATAATTTAGTACTTATTTCATACTAATGTAAATATACTAGGTGTGCGTTATTACAACCGGAAACAGTCTCAAAAATGTTTTTTAAGCGTTAATTTGAAAATATTGAATCAAAATTATTCCACATTTCCATCCATCAGGTTTCAGTAGCCATACAAGGAAGTTATTCGAGTTGTATTTCAATATAAGCCAACCAACTATATAATGCTGGACTTTGAACCGCTAAGCCAGTGCCATTAGTACTTCAATATTTTTATTCATTCATGCTGATGCAAACATATTAATTGCACTGTCTTGCGCAATCGCTCGTTTTCGAGATGCAATGCACTTTCGGTGAATGGACTGCAAAGGTAATGCGCTAACATAAACATTTGAATATCATTCAAGTTTTTATTGGGCTCACTCTGTTTGCGTGGAGCCGTCTTGGGTGCGAGAAATTTCGGCACACTCATCCCAAGAAACAAGGCTATCTATTGCCATTGGGATAGCGTTTTTTCCCAACCGCCGTTTCTTCTCGCCTGGCTCAGAGCAAAAGTCCTGCGTTGAAAAATGAAGAGCACACACCTTCGCGGTGGGCGTGAAGTTCACTCCACAAGCCTTGCTCCATTTTTCCCTCGTAACCATATTCTGCGGCACATGAAACAGGGACACATTTTCGTGCGGCCAAGTTCGATGGCACAAACTGCAGCTGGATTTCGGCATCGCAAATTGAAGCAAACACAATTAAAGAAAAACGACACAATATATTTGTTTGAAAATAACTGATTTTGAAACATATGCCAATATGTACATCTTTGGCTGAGAAAACGGATGCCTTATGTTCCATTGAATCAAATTGAACATACGCCATTTGTTTTCTGAGGTGATAAAATTCAAATTAGAGACAATGTTGTTCGTTGTGTTTTCTGCTAGAAAGTACTATTTTTTGACTACGCAGTTTTTTTTTGCTAAGGAAAAAAACGTATTTTTTAAAAGAAGCAACAATGTTTTTTCCAAGGGAGCATGAACTGCCAAAATCGAGGAAACAGTCACGAGCTTACACCACCTTGTTTATTGCATCATGTCTCAGGTTAGACTACTTTTTTATTATACTATGATAAGAAACGACAATCAAATGAGAACGACCGAATTTGTGTCGAACAAACGATTTGATTACGTTTGATGACATGACATATATGGCAGTGTTTGTCGTCAGTGGATATGACACCATATATGACATAGTCAGAACAAGGCATAATCGACAAGATATGGTTTAATGAAAAGAGAGCTGCTGGAACTGGAGTTACCAGACTTGCTTTGCTTTAAAGGAGACTCAGAGTCTCTGGGCTGCGTATTGAAGGTTGCAGAATGACCCAACAGTTTCTATTTCTTGTGGGGCTGGGTGATTTTAGATCAGATCCAACTCAAGAACTTAGTTGCGAGCCCGTGGCTTAGTTGTCAGTCAAGGGGCAGGCAATAGCGGTCCATGGATACTCCCAACAATATTCAATAATAACAACTAGATTACTCACAATTTATTATTAATTTTAATTAATCACAGTTAAAAACTTTAAATTACACAAGTAAATAACAATTGTAAGTAAATTAAAATTCCAATATTTTCCAACAAATTTAAACTTTCTCTCTGTCTCTCTGAACACTAAATGCGGCCACTACTCGTTCTTTTCTTCAACTACTATTTAATTCGAAAATGAGAAAATCGTCTAATCTTTTTGGGGAGCTCAATTTGCATTGAATTGAATTGAATTGTGGTCAAACATTAAAACTTGTAGCATTGTATGTATTTATTTATGTGAGTGTGTATGCAAAAGTATCTGCTTATTAATGGTTGGGCTTGAAAAGTTTGCTATTGTGTGGAGTTCAAAAACCACAGAATTGTGCATAAAATGGTCTATTAAATTTGATTAAACCAATGCGATAATGATGGCCGATTAAAAGAACAGCTCAACGCAACTTATTCGAGAGTGTGACGTCTGTGGAGGAATTTGAGTGAATTTCTATAGGCTAAATGTAGACTTTATTGTGGGCACGCGAGACGAAAACGTATGCGTAATATTGATAATTAAATGCAATTACTTTATA
Source organism: Melieria omissa (assembly GCA_963971225.1). Taxonomy (NCBI): domain Eukaryota; kingdom Metazoa; phylum Arthropoda; class Insecta; order Diptera; family Ulidiidae; genus Melieria; species Melieria omissa. Next base: position 14,800,348 of record OZ020267.1, on the reverse strand, counting down.
TACAAATGCACACAAATTACATACACATTTGTATACAGAAATAAAAATGCAGGTTCAAGGCGCAATTGTGTTTGTGTGCGTGTGTCAATGGTCAAAAGGACTTTTACAGGCTTTTATTGAATCTGTGAACACAATGTATGTATGTATGTAGTATACACTCAATTATACATACATATGTATATAGATATGTCCATTTATGTGTTTGCAAGTTTGTATGTATGTGTATGCTATGGTATTTTTGTGCCGTTCACGTATTAAAATTAAATCAATGTGGCTCTGTGTGGCCAATGCTTTTTCCGCCTTTATTTAAATCGCACACATTGTGGTCAGTTTTTGTTGTTGACTCGGTCATTGTCGTTTGCGGTTTTTTCCTGCTGCTGCTGCTGCTGTCAGATGGCGGCGCAGGTGGTGCGCATGCATTAAGCGCAATTAAATGCAGAATAACTTGATTACTTATGCAACATAATTAAGTATTTATATGTGTGTGTGTTGTGTGTTCAATATGCGCACAAGATGTGCCACAGACCAACAACAACAACAACCGTGACCGGTTTGCTGCAGTTTTATTTTACATTGTCACTGTTTGTTGTTGTCTCTCATACGCGGTGCAAGTTTTGTTTGCATAATTTTAATCAAATTAATTCAATTTGATTGATTTAAATTCATTTGTTTGCATAACAAATAGAATAATTTAAAGAAATTGCTTAATTTACTGGTTGTGCGGCAATTTGACTTGAAGTCCACTGGGAAGGTTAGTTATCATTCTTTGAGGTATAGTGACGTGGGAAAGCGAGGGAAAAATAGAATAGGTCAGTTATGAACGTTCGGCGGGTTCTTTTAAAGTAAAAGATGTACGGGGGAAGGTGTGAGACAACACTCTTTTGACATTTATGCATGTAAGAAGGGGTGGAAGTCAGAAATAAGGTGTAATCAACAAAAAATTAAGAGAATACCGAAATACAATGACAGAAGAAGACGTAGTAACAGGTAGAAAATGATTGTAAAGCGAAATTGGAAAAAAAAGTGAAAGCAGAAGCAAATGCAGAGAATACAAAAAAATATAGATACAAATATAATACCGTGCGACAACAAATTTTAGAAGAACGAAATTCAAGGATGTGGTAGTATACATATTAGTCCTTAAGATATATTTTTTTTCAAAAAACCATTGGAAATTTCCAAGGATATTCAAGGATAAAGTTTTAAAAGAACATTTTCTATACCTCTTTGTCCTTTTGCACCAAAATATTAAATTTTCTCAGATTCTATGGGTTTTTCTCTTTCATTTGATACCCATATTGTTATTCTATAATGCGCTCAATTGTTAAAATACTTTTTGAAATAAACATGTCCTTGAAATTCCAAAGTCCTTTTAAAAAGTCAAAGTCCGGGAGAAAAACTAAAAACGTGGTTTTCCTATATTTGGCCCCCAATTTCGCGAGTATATAGATTTTTTCGTGTGTTTTGAAATTTTTTGATTTTTGTCGCACAGTGTAATAGTGATCGTAGCAATCAATTATTCATTCACATTGCTCAACTGTTCATTTCATAACACTAGAAAGACCATTGCGGTTTTTTTTACGGTTTTTCATTTTTGAATATCTTAATTTTCTTTAGTATTTTTACCAACTTTTGTTTTAGTGACTTTTTTATTGTGGAAAATTTTATTTATTTTTTTAATTTAATTTTTTGAAAATTTAGCCAAATCCAATGTGTACTTTTCGAGACATCAGCGTATATAATATGTAGTTTTTTAGGTATGGAAAACTTGCAGTCTTTCTAGTGTTAAGTGTTAGTGTAGCTTCACTCAAACGTTTCAACCACTTTAACCCTTCGTTGCATGATTTAATTTCCGTGAAAGAAAAACATTTTTGTCATATAATTCTTGTTGTTGGTTAAGTTATGATGGTAAAAATGAAGTTTTGTTGAATTCCTGTATCTGTGAAAGAAGTTTTGCGAACATTTTCCGTATCCTGGTGAGAACGCTACAGCCAAAATTAAAGTAGGTTTTATATATTTTTTAGTGCTGGCTACTACAGAGACTCAAACCGAGGTCAGACGTCACTGTATACTTGTAATTCAACGCACTAAACAGCTGAGCGACGGCCACCACCATATCACCATCGCCATCAAAACATCACTTATTGTTTTTTCGACTTTTTTTAACATACTTTCAATGTTATTCACAAAATCCCGTTAGTAATCAAATGTTTTAACATCAAAAACACAACTGAAGAATGAATTACTGTAAAATAGTGAACAGAATAGTTTCCAAATCTATGAAAAGTTCATATTGCATATATGCAGTGCCATGCAGCGAAGGGTTAACGATTTATTTTTGCAGTATTTGAAAATAAGACCAATTCGTTAGTCTTGCGGGTAACACGCTGGCTTTTCATACCAGACCATCTATGTTCGATTCCTAGTTCAGGTTGTTAATGGCAAATCCTGTGAAAGACAATCTGCCAATCTGTAGGTTTCCTCCCCTTCTTCTATTCATTTTAAATGTGTGTTTTAAAAGAAACATGTTAAAAAAGTATCATAATGGGCCTCATAAGGCCTGAGTGTGTCGCATATAAGAGGAAGAAAATTGATGTCTTTTCAGCGGGTTTATTTAGTGCATACTGAAGTGTTTTGATTCCTGATACCTTTGAAATTAACTTTTTGAACTATTTCAAAATAGTAAAAACTTCAAATCGATCCATGCAACAGTGTTTAGCTAGTTTGCAAAACGTAGGTTTTGAGAAAAACGTGTTTAAGAAAATCAGCGAGAAACTCTTCGAGGTGTTGTAGTAGAATTGAACATTGAATCTTTTGAAATGTTTTGTTCATTACAGAAACAAAAATATATTAGGGATATTCATACTGAGTACTCGGTACTCGGTATTTTTGTGCGTGTTAAAAGAATCAAACAAAAACAAAATACCCGTACAAAACTACAGAGTACCGAACTTTAAAAAAATCGAGCTTGGTGTGAATACTCTTATTGCTTTTATGATTCTTAAATATGGTTTAAGCAAAGAACCAAAACTTGACTTCTCTAAAATTGTGGAGTTATGTTACCTCTTAACTATATTATTTATTCCTGCCGTTCTCTATGACCACAAAGTATTCACATATGTAGTTCCAGATAATTATTCAATGAATTCGGTTTAAAAATTGCAATGTTTAGATCATTTAGAAAGAATTTGGAGTAGTTTTGAGAGTCGTTTGAAAGATCTTGAAACCTTTAAAAAGGTCTTAGAGTTCCGACTAGAACGAATTTGGTCGAAGTTGTATTCGAAGCGCAAACAAAAATCTATTAAATCTTGAAAAGAGGCGCTCGGAACTTTTATGGGATAAAGCGGAACAAGTCTCAACCTTTCAACATAAGTGCCAATTAACCAGTGACCCAGTGAGTAGTAACGTAATGAGTAAAGTAACGAGTAAAGTACGAGAGTAATGGTTAGTAAGACAGAATTAAGGGAAATACCACAGTCACAAGATCGAAAGTGATGGTGAAATCGTGAAAACAACAAAAGGACCGATATTTTTATTGCTTTTTTTAAGTGCATTGAGTTTAAATCTACAAAATGCTATAAGTTAGTAGAGATTTTCAATTTTTTTGAATCAACCGATTTTAGACCAATATTTCTGCCTCTTATCAACTCTTACCTGTTGAGTATAATTATGTGTCCTTTTGTTTTTGTCTCACGCATCAATTTCATGCCCTCGCGCAGACAGATCGAAGTGGCAATCACATTCAAATTAAACAATTCCTTGATGTCCTCGTTTGGTGACTCTGAAAACAGTTGAATTCAATGCAAATTAGTTCAATGATTATTTTGCCATGTTGTGCAATTTCAACTGACCAATAATAAAGTTTGCTTTTATGGTGCCGGCATTGCATACTAAAATGTGAGCAGTATTGTGATTTTCGCGTATTGTCTGAAAAGCCTTTAAAATGCTCTCGGAGTCCTTGAGATCGCAACCGATGGCAGAAATCTTGCCAGCGCCAGTAACACTTTTGTTCAATTCCTATTAAAAATTATTACTTTTTACTAATATTACTTGAAAAAAATTGGTGATCGACTTACTTCGATCAGTGCGGCACGTCGCGACAGACCCACAACGGTGGCACCTTTATTGGCCAAGCTGACCGCAATGCTGGCGCCAATGCCCACAGAGGCGCCCGTCACTACGGCGACTTTACCCTGCAATTCGCTCGACATGGTGCGCACAAATTGTCTTTCAATTAGATCCAAATGGAAACTAAGCAGAAAACTAGATTAAACCAAGTGAACTGTTCGCTTCGGGCAATTGTCGCCAACTGAATGCAAATCTCGTCGTTTTCGCGTTGATGCGCTGAGACATTCGCTGCAGCTGAGATCGGCTTCAATTGCTCTGCTGCGCTGTGGCATTGTTTGGATATTATAGTTTATTTTTATTTATTTTTTGCATTGTTCATATTCACTTTATAAGGTTGCTAATCGGTTTTAATTGATCAGCTTAGCTTTTATTTTTTTCTTAAATTTCTCTTTACTAGCAATCAATGCAAATCATCAAATCAATAAACAGTTTCTTGCTTTGAAAACAACCCCAACCTTTTCTTTTTCTAATGGTCGATCTTGCGCGTTCATTGCCCCATTGGGGCTCCGACACCAATGCTGCCGGCCGTTGTCGTTCACTGGAAACTCGATGCCACAAGCAAATTATCGCTTCTCTTCGCTGCGGTCGCGTTCGTCAGTGAGTTTCGAACGACATTGCGGTAGCGTGAAATATGACTGTCGCGCTGGAAAGCGCTGAAATATTATGGAAACTTGTAATCCCTACGATTATGCATTGCCATTAGTACAAAACAACAACAACGCACATAAGTGGAAATGTTCGTAGTGTTTGTTGTTTTGAGGTGCAGTGAAAAAAATATTTTCATTTTCAAGTTATTACAGACATTTGTTTGGCTTCGGCGACCAGCCAGTAATTGATACTATTTTTTAGTTGCATATATGTCTACGATATGTAAGTATGTAAACAGGGGAATCAGTGTCTCTAGGCTGGTTGACTATGTTTTTTAAGGCATTCGGGCAGCGTTTTGCATTGAGACCAGGGAGATGCTGTTCAATTATTCATTCATATGGCTCATTCCTAAATTAGTCACTTCTATCGCCATCTCTGTGGTCACAAAGCATTCACATACTTGTAGTTCAAAATTTTGCAATTCTGGATCTGAAATAGGATTATGTATATATATACTCTTCACCTATTCTTCAGCCATCCCTGGTTTGCTGGTTTGAGTGTCGAGGCCTCGGCATCCAATTAGCACGGGTGCACCATTTTGTTCCCACTATTCTCCGTTAAGGAAGAAATCTTTTTTAAGTGATCAGCCCTCTCGGCGACCTAATCCTAATAGCTCCTCCGAGAGATTAATGAAGGCCAGGAGCGAACACAGCACGAATTTCGTTATGCTTTCGAAGTCAATGAAGCATGATTTTCCCAACGTCTTCCACCTTCTTCTCGATAGAGTCGAGCAGGCACAGAGGAAGTGAAAGATGGTTTCTTTCTCGTCCGGGCCAACCCTACCCATTCATCCATTCATTCAGCCATGCCATCCCTACATTCACAAAATAATTCAATTCTATTGCGATTCCTAATAGCTTGAACAAACTCTCGATCTGAAATTGGACTATATGAATGACTCTCAAAGAATTCAACTCCACTACCTTCTTTTTTGCCACATAAAGTTGTGAGATAATTCCGAAATATTTGATTTCTGGACAGAAATTGAACTCTGTAGATGATTCCTCAATTATTCATATTTATCACAATCCCTGTTGTCATAAAGTATTCAAATTCTGGATCTGAAATTGCGCTATATGAATAAATCTCTAAAAATGCATCTCTATTGCCATCTTTTTTGCCACACAAGTTGTTTTTAGGTTAGGTTGGAGTGGCATCGTCGCGTATTTTGGTTCCAAGGATAAACAATTTTTTGAGCAGGAAATTAAAAATTTGCCTTGAAGTTGCAAAGACATTATAAATAATGCAGGAAAATATATTATTGATCAATAAATACTGAAAACTTATTTTTTATTTATTTTAAAACCACCTAAGAAAAACGCCCGAACTTATGTGATGACCTGATATTTTGCTGCACAAAGTTGTTAATTAGTTTAAAATATTCGAATTGTGTATCTGAAATAGGACTGTAACCTATTATATAACATATAACTAATTGGATTCTATAATTGTATTTTCTATTCTACCACACAAAGTTGTTAGATAATTTCGAAATATTCGAATTCTGGACGTGAAATTGAACTCTTTAATTTAGGAAAATCTTACAATATACATATTAAGAGTCCTGACAGTCGTTTAAAACGTCGTGAAATCTCTTAAATGGACTTAGAGCCACAGAAGCTGAATTCGGAGCGTACAAAGCGATTTGTGGTTGAAGTGATAAGTGGTTATTGTATCCTCGAGAGCTCGAAGATTAGGCTTACGTTATCTAACCAATAACTTCAAAGGAAGCTACACAGTACAGGTCTAGTCTAGTCTAGTCTAGTCTAGTCTAGTCTAGTCTAGTCTAGTCTAGTCTAGTCTAGTCTAGTCTAGTCTAGTCTAGTCTAGTCTAGTCTAGTCTAGTCTAGTCTAGTCTAGTCTAGTCTAGTCTAGTCTAGTCTAGTCTAGTCTAGTCTAGTCTAGTCTAGTCTAGTCTAGTCTAGTCTAGTCTAGTCTAGTCTAGTCTAGTCTAGTCTAGTCTAGTCTAGTCTAGTCTAGTCTAGTCTAGTCTAGTCTAGTCTAGTCTAGTCTAGTCTAGTCTAGTCTAGTCTAGTCTAGTCTAGTCTAGTCTAGTCTAGTCTAGTCTAGTCTAGTCTAGTCTAGTCTAGTCTAGTCTAGTCTAGTCTAGTCTAGTCTAGTCTAGTCTAGTCTAGTCTAGTCTAGTCTAGTCTAGTCTAGTCTATCCCAACCTTTACAGATATCGAAGACAACACTTAGGATTTTATGATAGCAACAACTTTATTATAATTAAACGATTGGGTTTAAGTCCCTTAGTCAATAATTTCAGCAAAAGCTAAAACAATGTTATGGTACTTTACTACAGCAAACAAAGAGAACATGTAGGGTTCTTGCCATTTCCATCAACCTGATACATCTGATACACTATTACTTGCTCAGGATGATTCTATGATCTCTATAGCCCCAAATTCACGCATGTCCAGGGGCTCTGTCACTTCCATCAATCTACATCTGAGTAGATTGCAAAGTTAGCTTCGTTTATGTACAGTTTACAACTACAAACGAATTTATTTAACCCATTTCGGACCATTCGAATAGCAACTTTAAAGTGATTCCGTCCAGATTGAACACTTTCTGCCTTTCTGTGATATTGAGCAGAAAACAATTAACGATAAACCAACTATTTGATTCAAACTTTTAAGCTTGAGCAGACTTTGTTGATGAACGATAACGAATTAGTTTTCATTGTCATCTTTTAATCTTTTTCATCTTTTTTATCTTTTTCATTTTTAATGTCTGATTAATTGCCTTGCACCAACAACGTTTATGAAATTCTGCTCAACATTCGAAAATCTGAATGGCAAAACCTTTTTGCAATTTCGCATGGAACAACTTAAACGCACAGCAGACTACAAAACAGATCGAGGTGCCATTAAAAGTTTGCAGCTGGCGAGTAGAGCCAAGTAGACTGTCGCGGCGTTTGGGACAAAGAAGAGGAGGAAATCATAAAATGCCATTACGACTGCAATTGGCGTTCGGTGTTTGTTTGGCAGCTGGCTAACTGAAATGGGCAGATGAGCGTTAATTCAGCGAATGCGAACACAAACTGGCGTCACGCTTGTTGCATAAAAACCATTTAAAGTTTTTGCTGACTTGGCGCCGCAGAGTTGCATGCAAATCAAAAATGACTTGCAAACTGTGCGTTGCCAGTTGCCAAAAGACATTGAAATGCATCAAAGATGAAATGAACAGCGAAAGGAGAGGAGTAGGAAGGGACAACAACTGACGGCACTGCTTGAGAATTATGCAAAATTCAAGAAATTCACCGATCGTCCTTCGACAGGTGCGCGCGTGTGACAAATTTTGAGTTGAAGGCAGCTCGCCATGATTAAGCAGGCATTTTCTTTGCACTTGCTTTCGTGTGTGTGTGTGTGTGTGAGTAGTTATTTCCGTTATGCAATTGAAACTGAAAAACTGCCAAAGCACTTGTGGCCAGCTCGAACGTGTCGTCGATGCGAATGTTGCTTCCGCTGTTGTTGTTGTGCTGCTGTGCCGATGTCGCATAAGAATTCATGCTCAATTTGCTTCAAGGACAATGGCTCATTTTTGTCCTTATTGTATGTTTGTGTGTGTGTGTTGGCATTTCTTGCATTGATTCGATTGTCTGTTTGCGTCTGTCTTCGTTCATCTTGACTGTCTGTTTCTCTCTCTGTCTGTCTGCGCGCCTTTGGCCAATTTCGAGACGCTCGAGCCAGAAGCCATTTACGTGCAACAATACTTGTACTTACAACCGGCGTAAGCACATTTTCTAAGGATAAATCTCATCTGCTTGTTTAACACGAAAATCGGGATAATGCCAACAGCAACAACAACAACAATAACAACGATAAACAGCTACAAAAAAGGACATTGGCACCCGCACAAGTGAAAGGCAACCATCATATGCAGACAAACTGGGCACAGGAGCGCAGCCAAAAGTCTGTTTTGAACAGCAAAAAGGGTGAAACTTTACATGTTAACAGGATATAAGGATATTGAAACACTGAAAAACATATATTTCGAATGTTAACTGAAACATGTCGGTTTTTAAATTAGAGCCAAAGTGTTCTAGAGGAGCAGAAGTCAGTTATTAGCAGTTTTTTGTGAATAATTTGAGGTTATGAAAAGGTCGAGGTTATGAAAATATTGAGGTTATGAAAATTTAGAGGCTATTGTTATATTTCGGAAATTTTAAGATTAATAAATTTTCAAACTAATGCTTTGAATTATGAAGTTATGAACAATTTGAACTTACAAAACTTTTGATATTTTGAAAAATTTGAGCATATTTATGACAATTTCGAATGAAAATGAAAAGAAAATCTCAATTCATAATATAAAAATGTTGATATAATGAAAGTTTTAAAGTTATAAAAAGTAAAAGAAAAAAAATAAATGTTTAGATTATGAAAATTTTTTAAACTTTTCGAAATTTTGAGTTTTAAGACTATGAAAATTTTGATATTTAAGACCATTTAAAGCTGGTAAGAATTTTGAGTTTATGAAAGTTTCGAGGCTGTTTTCGAAATATTATGAAATTTCAAAGGTTATTAAAATTAAAGTTAGGTTTTAAAATTATATGAATTCAGAACTTATAAAACTTAAAGCTTATCAAAATTTTTACTATAAAAAATGGATAAATTGAGGTTATGGTATTTTTGCGGTAATTTTGAGGTGATTTTGAAGTAATTTTCAGGCAATTTTGAGATATCTTTGATGACAGTTAGAAATTATCAAAACTTTAATGTGATGTAAATCTTTCGGTTATAAAAATTTGGAGGTTATGAGTATCTCTTATGAAAATTTTGGTGTTTAAACAATTAAAACAATTTTGAACTAAAACAATTTTTGAGCTTCTGCAAATTTTAATGAAACTTGGATGCTAATTTTGCGATTATGAACATTTCAAGTTGAAGAAAATTTAGAAGTAATACAAATTTTAAGGTTGTAAATATTTATTATTAAAATTTTATAGTAATGACAATTTTGAACTTAATAAAATTTTGAGCTTATGATCTTTTTTTTCTACTTTAATGATAATTTTGAGGCAATGAAGCATTCGAAAACATTTTTATGATCATTTTGAAAGTCTGAAATTTATAGGGCGATGCAAATTCTTTAGTTTTAAAAAATTTGAGGTTATAAAAATTTATTATGAAATATTTGCGCTGAACAAGATTTTGAACTTTTTTGAACAAAATGTTAAGCTTACGAAAGTTTTGAGACAACTTCGAAGATAATTTGAATGTGATAAAGAATTGATGATTATTTTGAAATTCTGAAAATTTTAGGGTGATGCAAAATGTATGGTTTAAAAAAGTTAAGTATACAGATATTCATAATATTCAAATATTTCTATAAGTAATACGAAAATGTTGTAGTTATGCCAATTTTGAACATACCAGATATGCGCATATGAAACCGGTAACGACATCTAGCGGTAAATAGCCGAATATTTATAAACTTCGGAACCGTGCCAAATGTCATGTTTACTTCTTCTGTCATATGTCAACAATATTCAGTTCACAATTTGTCAAGTTTCATCCAACAACGCATTGTTTGACGCTCCGGAAAATGTCGGATTACGTGCCTACAAATTACGATTTGCGGACACAGTTAATTTTGTGTTACCATTTGAAGAAAAACGCTTCTGAATCGCATCGAATGCTTGTGGAAGCTTACGGCGAGCATGCTCTTGGTCGCACACAGTGTAACGAGTGGTTCAATAAATTGAAAAGTTGTGATTTTGATGTGAGAAACGAGGAGCGTGGCCGGCCACCAAAAAAGTTTGAAGACGCCGAATTGCAAGCATTGCTCGATGAAGATGATGGCCAAACGCAAGAACAGCTCGCAGAACAATTGGGTGTTGACTATCGGACCGTCGGAAAACGTTTAAAAGCAATGGGAAACATTTTAAAGGTCGGTAGATGGGTGCCACATGAACTGAATGAAAGGCAGCAAGAAAACCGAAAAACCACTTGTGAAATGCTGCTCGCCCGGTACAAAAGAAAGTCGTTTTTGCATCGAATCGTAACTGGTGATGAAAAGTGGGTCTATTTCAAGAATCCCAAACGAAAAAGATCGTATGTTAACCGCGGCGAAAGTGCGCAATCGACCGCAAGGCCAGATCGCTTCGGAAAGAAGGCCATGCTATGTGTTTTCTGGGACCAGCGTGGTGTCATATGGTATGACCTTCTAAAACCTGGTGAAACGGTTAACGGTGAACGTTACCAACAACAATTGGCCGATATGAACCGTGCTATACGCAAAAAACGCCCAGAATATGAAGCCAGGCAACACAAAGTGATTTTCCTCGATGACAACGCACCACCACACCGCACTAGAGCCACCAAAGAATTGGTTACATCGTACAACTGGGAAGCTCTTGCTCATGCGGCTTACTCACCAGACTTGGCGCCTTCGAATTATCACATGTTCGCATCGATGGGCCACGCATTAACGGAACAGCGCTTCAATTCTCACGCAGAAGTCAAAAAATGGATCGATGATTGGTTTCAGGCAAAAGACGAAACATTTTTTTGGCGAGGCATCCATAAATTGCCTGAGAGATGGGAAAAATGTGTCAAAAATAATTACCGGTTTCATAGGCGCCTTATATTTTTTCAGATTATGAAATTTGTTTTTTTTGTTTTTTGATTTTAATGACATTTCTGAGACTATTAAAATGTTAAAATAATTTTGATGTAGTTTTAAAATCAAAAAAGTAACGAAAATTTTGTTCTGTTATGAAAAATTTGAGGTTATAAATATTTTTTATGAAATTTGGGGGTTATTACAATTTAGTACTTCAAAAATTCTTGAGTTTGAGAATTTTAAGGTAATCTTAATGACATTTTTGAGGTTATGAAACTCTTGAAATAATTTTGATGTAATTTTGAAATTTTGAAAATGCTAAGGTAATGAAAATTTTTTTATTAAAACAATTTTGAGGCAATTTGAGTAATAATTTTGAGGTTATGGAAGTCTTAAGGTGTTAGAAATCACAAGGTTTTAAAAATTCTTGGGTTATAAATGTTTATTATGAAATTTTGGGGGTTATGACAATTTAGTACTTCAAAAGTTTGAGAGTTTAAGAACTTTGAGGTAATCTTAATGACATTTTTGAGGTTATGAAACTCTTGAAATAATTTTGATGTAATTTTGAAATTTTGAAAGGTAAGGTAATGAAAATTTTTTTATTAAAACAATTTTGAGGCAATTTGAGTAATAATTTTGAGGTTATGGAAGTCTTAAGGTGTTAGAAATCACAAGGTTTTAAAAATTCTTGGGTTATAAATGTTTATTATGAAATTTTGGGGGTTATGACAATTTAGTACTTCAAAAGTTTGAGAGTTTAAGAACTTTGAGGTCATCTTAATGACATTTTTGAGGTTATGAAATAATATCTTGAAATAATTTTGATGTAATTTTGAAATTTTGAAAATGTTAAGGTAACGAAAATTTTTTTATTATAAAAATTCGTAGACAATTTCAGTAAAAATTCTGAGGTTATGGAAATCTTAAGGTTTTAGAAATCATGAGGGTTTACAAATTCTCGGGATAAGAATATTTATCATGAAAAATTTGGGTTTTTGACAATTTATTACTTCAAAAGTTTTGAGAAGTTTGAGATTATCTTACTGAAATTTTTGAGGTTAAAAATTTTTTTGAAACTTTGAAAATGTAAAGGTAACGAAAATTTGTTTTTTTTATAAATATTTGTAGGCAATGATTTTGAGATTATGGAAAAAATTCTCGGGTTATGAAAATTTGAAAGTAATGAAAATTCAAATGTAAAGAAAAGTTAAAGATATTTGTTTTAACTTGAAAACCTTAGTTTCTAAAACTTTCGAGGCTACAAGGCGCCTACCCGTGTACGCGCGCCTGTCGTCTCGCACAAAGCGCAGCCATACACGAAATGCGATAGAAGTAAAATAATATCCAAAAAGGAACGAAGCAACGACACCCACTTGAACTGCTGACAAAACCAATCAAACGAAATGTATTTGTAGTGGCATTTACAATTGTTGTAATTGTTGTTGTAGTTGTTGTTTGTATGTATTCGTATTGCTGTGGCAAGTGCTGCTAATGCTGTTGTGGTTGTTGTTGTTGTTGTTGCTGCTGTTGTGGGCATATTACAATAACAAAATCGTATTGTCTGAAGCGTCAAGATGATGTTGGCTGGTGTCATTCCCATTGGTCCCATGGCTGTTGCTACTATTGTTGTTGTTGACTTTCTTCGTAGCAGCGGCAAAAGACGCACTGGACGAATGAAATTGCGTCGGTATCAAAGTCAAGCAATTGAAATATGTGTACAATGCAAGAACAACAACAATAACAACATAAATAAGTTGCAGCAGCGGCAAAATACAAATAATAATAATAAAATGAAAAAATAAACGTGATATAACAACACACAAGCAGAAATGTCAACAACATGTCTTCTTAAATTTTCCCAATGCAAATACTTGAAGGGCGCCAACCGTAATGCATGGCAGCCGACAGGTGGGGGGCGGGGTGGATGAGGCAAGCCAGCAAAAGGTGTTAGCGAGTGAAGGGCAGCCAGCAGCCGGCATTGGTCGCAGCTCATCGCAGCGCCAGCCGAGCCAGCCGACAGTTGCCACTGGCAATCGCAAATGATAGGCAACAACAACAGCAAAACGATAACGGAAATACTTTAGATTTAATTTGCATTTTTCAGTGAACGTCGTCGACATGGCAAATGACGGAAGGTGATCTTTGCTGCATGCGCTCTCGCATTTCATGCCACTGTTGCACGTCTCGAGGCGCGCAACAAAATTGAATTTGGATAAAATTTGTAAATAACATTTTTTATTCGGCCTTAGAGGGCGTCAGGGCGTTGTAAGCCGCCACAACTGGCCTCTGGCTATTGATGAAAAATATATTAAAATTGTAGTCAGAAGCAATTCTAAGAAAAACAAGATATGTTGAGGTTAGGGTGAGCAATGAAGTGTGAAATTTTTAAAAATTATTGAAATATATTTAAAGCTAATGATGGAGTGAATACAAGGAATAAAAGAAATCAGCTAATTTAAAGCTAAATTTCATTACTTTAACTTGGTTCAAAAGTTATTTAAAAATTCAAATTTATTTGAGTATCAATATTTTAAATAATAAAAAGATACAAAATCAATGAAGCGACCATAATGAAATTTTGACACGTGATCAAAGAGATCTTGGGTTTTAACATACTAACTTTTCAAGAAAATTTTTTATAAATTTTCAAGGATATAAAGAAATAAATTTTTCAAAGGACCTTTTTCATATCCTTTTGTTACAAATAGATAAAGAATTAATTTTATTTAAATTCTTGAGCCTTTCCCCTTTCATTTGATATACATATTGCCATATTTTAACGAGGTTAAGTATTTTTGATATATTTTTTTAATCCCTTCAAAAGTTTGAAGTCCTTTTGAAAGGACAAAGAATGTAGAAATAAAAAACTGAGTACGCAGTATTACTATGATTGGTCTCTAGTCTCACGCCCATATGGATTTTTTCCGGTGTTAAAGATTTTTTTAACTTTTGTTGCATGGTGTTATTAAACCTCTTTTGTTATATTTCCACAATCTACAATATTTTCTTCAATATTATCTGACTTTCTTAGTTTTAAATTATTTCTTTACACTTTTTCCAATATATTTGCTTCAATATTTTACTAATTTAATTTTGTAAGCTTCCCTTCTTCATCTGCTTTTCCATATTTTCACCGACCGGAAGACACCGTTGGCTGTCTTCCCTTTCACACTACTTCCGCTTCACTACTACTTCTTTTCAATACTACCAACAGACTTTCGCTTCAATGGTGCCAACCTGCTACATTCAACAAAAACAACAACAACAACATGATCTACAACAATGCCAACACTATTTGCCACTAACAACAATATGTCTGCAGCAGCAACAGATGTCGACAACCTGCAACTGAAACCGCAAAATGACATTAGCCGCATTGTTGTTGTCGCCGTTGCCATCGTTGCCGTTGATATTTTGTTGCAACAATGTTGTTGTTGTTGCTGTTGCGTCGTCGTCACCGAAAGTGCAACGTAATTGTTGTGAATTTGTTTGTGTGTTGCTGAATGTGTTGACGGCCACGTTGCGCTGGCATAAGGGGCGTGGCACGTTGACGCGTTGTGGCTGGAATGTGTTGGATTCAATTGAAAGTGCTGACAGCAGAAAAAAGTCAATACTGCTTAGCAGCCTGAAGCAGCGTGGAATCGGTGCAGACAGTCGATGCAAACGGAAAACCTACACACACAAAAATACACACATACTTACATACTTACATACATGCAATCGAAATGGAAAGTGCACTCGAAAATAGATAACTTCAAATTTAATTTGAACGCGTGAAATTGAACGCGAACTCAACAACAGTCAGTTGACACTGTGTGTGTGACGAGTAGGAAACCTAATCCGGCGTAGAAATGAGTCGCTTTGGTGCAGGAATTGCAATTAAAAATACAAAATTTAAAATATAATCAATTTTAACATTAATGCTTAAAAATATTATTTAGTTTGAATGATTTTTGTGTTGCACACTTTAGGTTGTTTCATGCTCTGCATTCTTCATTCAAACTACAAGTTATTTGTTAAACTTTAATAAAAGTTAATATGAGTAAACAATTTCAAATAATAATTAATTTAATTTAAATTTAATTCAAATTTACAATACAAAATTTCGAAACTATTTTAAAAACATTCATATAAATAATTTAATTGCTTTATAAAGAATTGCAATTAAAGCCTCTTACTTCAAAATATAAACAGAAAATTAACTTTTCGCCCATTTATCAGTCATGTCATCAGTAATTGCTGCACGAGTATACAACAAATTATGTCTGGCGTTCATAATGTGCTTCCTTTTGAAAATTAATTTACAATTTGCGGTTTTTAAATAATTATTCTGCTCTTTAAATTACACTCATAATCATCAGTGGGGCGTTGCGCCTTGTTCGCATGCGTCTTTACGCCTAAATGTATGCTTTATGGCCAGCGCACACAGCTCGTTTACACTTTATGCCATAATTTGTGTTTTAAATTTTTTGTTTATTAAATTCTTGTACATTTGTAAATCACTCTGCGGCCTGTGTTGTGGCAAAATTTTATGTAATAAAGAACACATTTTTAATACACATAATTACTATGCGACCGCAAACGATGCGTGTGCAGAAATTTCACACGCAAAATGTGTGTTTTGTGGGCGGAAAATTCATTAATACTAATGTTAGAGATGACAAAGCTGAGAGTTGGGATTTGGTCTTTGAATTGCTGTATCCGAAAAAGTAAACTAGTCCGAGATGTAAACAAACAATTGTAAACAAAATGATATTCAATACAAATTAATTAAATTCAATAAACATTGATTAGTCTCTAAGTCTGAGTACTTGAGTAACCACTTTAGTTTTACGTCTCTTACAAAATCCAAATATTTCAAATATCTGCAAAATGTTGACACAGTTGAAACCAATACTTGGTGTTTCCGAAAACCTTCAAGTTAGCTGAAGAAGAACCGCAACGGCTCTCATCGGCTGTCACTTCATGTAGACTAATGATTGGGTATGGTAGGGTAGGGATCTGGGAGCCTCATCATAGCGTTTTAAGAGGTCCTATTGTCACAAATACCATTAGTTGTATCTTAAAATTTGGCATAACTCTTAAAATGGGTCATACGTGGATGCTCACAACATTTTCGTAAATGATTCCTTGAGCGGACTTAAAATCTTAAAGTAGTTATGGTTCTATGTGCTTAAGTGAGTTTTTTCAGGTGATTGCACAGTGATTCGACTCCATACAACCGCGGGACAAAATTAGAAGGAGTGATCCATTTTTCATGAAATTTGGTATACTGGTTAAACATTGTCTGCTGAATTGAAATCTCTATTTGGTTTTTCTTAAACTGTTGTAGTTTGGCAATGCCTGAGACTTAAATTTGCAAATTTCGTCACTTTTGGAGAGCTATAGCACCAAGTGTGTTGGCTAGATTTTTCAGATTTTACATTTAATCGGTAACATCAACATTGATTATTGCAAAGAGTAACAGAAATTGTCTCAGGACCCTTTAGTTTTGCAATAAAAACGATAAGAATAGACGTATGTTTTGCTTTTTTGCAGTTTTCTCAATTTTTCATGCTGATTGCATACTTTTAGGCATAAATAAAATAAATTTTGTCGAAAAATACGTGTTTAGACCACTTTTCAAATTGAATTATTTTTTGAGATCGGAAGATATCGGAGCATATAATTACATTATCCGAAAAAGAAAGAATGCTTCTTAAAATAAAAAAAAATCCAGGAACATACTTTCACATACTTTTTAGATATTTCCCTCTAAGTTTTGCCAATTTTTAGATTTTTAATTTAGAAAAATATTTTGATTTAAAAGTAAAAGCATACGCTTTGCACATTTTGAGAAAACATTAAAAGCGAAAGTGGCCACATCATTTCTTATACTGAAAGTTTAAGTTTCTTATATTGAAAGTTTAAGCAACTTCTTGGTAACCATGTATTTGTACAATTTTTTTTTACTCAATAGACTGAAAAACAGAAAATTTGAGTTTCAATTTTTTTGTGAAAAAAGTTTCAACTTTGAGCCGCTTTTGCACAGACACTAATTAATTTTTTGCACAGATTTTTTTGGGTTTTCTTAGTTGGAGTTTTACCTTTCAAATGACATGAAAATCATTAAATTCTGAGACTATACATTTTTTGAATTTGGCTATGGAACGAATCACTGTGGATTGTGGCAACTTGAAGTAGTTATGTTTCCTTGTGTATCGCTTATTAGCAAAAAATCACTCCAGAAGATACAACATTTTCGTAAGTTAGTACTCGAGCAGATATAAAGTCTTAAAGAAGTTATGTTTTCTTGTGCTCAAGTGAGTTTTTTCACGTGTAGGCAATCTTGAAGTGGTTATGTTTCCTTGTGTCTCATGATTTATTAGCAGGAAATTACACCAGAAGATTCAACAGATCTTAAATCTTCGAGCAGATGAAAATCTTAAATAGTTTCCTTATACTTGGAAGGTTATATCTTCAAACTAACTAACCAATCAACCTATGTTTCCTTATAATCTCGCTGATGTACTTTATTTGGCTTTTTAATAATTTCGTCTTTACCTTCAATTGGTTCAAGTAATGGACACAATTTTGTCCAATTTATAAATATATTCGTTATTTTCACATGGAATCACAAAATGCTTCTTTGGCTTCATGAGATAAAAACATTCTTCTTCTTATACTTCTTGCTAACTTGGTTGGACATTGCTATGAACTTTTTGAAGGCCTTTCTGTCTCCTAAGCTCAGTTAACTAACCTTAGTTCAGCTCTAATCTTCAAAAAATCATCACTTGATAAAGCAAGAAAATGAAATACAGGATGTGGTTGTGTACATATTGGTCCTTAAGCTAATTTAAAAAATAATAATAATAGTATTGGACATTTTTCACTAAGTAACTAAGTATTGGACACCACAAACGTATTTTTTTATATTCTACATTGCGCCCAACTTGTTAAATAATTGTTCGAAATAATCATGTCCTTGAAAATTCAAAGTCCTTAAAAAAAATTCTGACGTCAGACAGAAAAACTAAAAATGTAAAACTTCATTCAGCTTTACTTTCAACTTTACAACTTCAGCTTTATCTGGACCCTAGTTTTGAAAAAGATTATTTCGTTAGACATATTATAACTAACTGCAAATTTTCACTAATTGGCAGCCACTCACTACAAAAGTGACACAACTCAAAATTTTTCATTTTCGAGCTTATGTGTTAATACGGTGCACAATGCATAAATCTACCGATCAGCAAAAGCTCAGTATATTTTGTCGTTGTTAACTGTTACAAAAATACAGTTAGGTCGCTTTTCATGTCAGAAGTTTGATGCTATTTGATAGCTGCAGCTCAATGCAAAAGAGTCCTAACTTTAATGTGTCACTTTTGACGAAATAAATTTTTGTTAAAGTTAATTTTAAGCAAAATTCTGACAATTTTTGTATATATTTTTAATTATTAAAACTAATTATGAATTTTCAAAATTTTTCTTTCAACTTTTTAACTGTCATTTATAATTATTAAATTCAGAAAAAGTGGCATAACTTGAAATAATTCGGTAATTATTGAATTAAAATATCATCAAAACAGTCATAACTCAAAATTTTTGGTTTTTTAGTGTAAAATAAAAAAAAATTCTCGCAATTTATCATAAAGCATAATCTGTAAGGATTTTCTACTGAACGGTCTATACGTTATTTAAAAAAAAATGTTTATTTAGCTCAAAAACAGTTTTTTGCGTTTCCTGAAAAATCAAAAATTTTGAGTTGTGTCACTTTTATTGTGCGTGTGCGATATGATTTATTTTTTTCCTTTTTCTGCTCCTTCTTTGCTGACCTTCAGCACAACGCACTCATCACTCAGCTGGTTTCTCAGTAAGTGACTGCTTCGCTTTTATTTTGGCTAAACTTTTTAATTGAATAAAATAAAAATCCCTTTTTTATTGAATAAAATAAAAGTGAGTTACATGACAAAGTTATAACAACAATAACCGTAATCAGAAACAACAAAACAGATGACAAGAATAACACAAAACAGCAACAGCGCTGAGACGCAGCCAGAGACAAAGTCAAAACAAAGCCGAGACGCAAAGCGAAATGGGTTGAGAGTGAAACAGTTATATGCGCCCATTGTTTGGCTGAAATGTGTGTAGGGGAGAAGAGGTGCAGGGCACAGCGCATAATTTCTGAATTTGATGCATTCATGCATTCATTCCGGCTGTCAGTGACTTTTGCCGTTGCTGCACAGCACACAAGCAGACAAGAAGCAGACACAATCGAGCAATGGACACCAGCGACAAAAAAAAGCACAAACATTTCACAACAACATGGCGACTGAAACAGAGAAAACACTTGTCGGCAGGCGGAAATGCAGTTGGCTGTGCTACGCGAGCAAATTTGTTAATTGTTTGCGTTTTATGGCAAACGGCACAAAAACTCGCTGACAAATGCTGCGATTTGAGATCTTTCCGCCAAGCGACATGGCTGCGCGCATTAGGGAAATTAATGACAGCTGCCACTGGCTGCGCTGCGCTGTGCCGTAACGAATCGAGTCGAGTTGAGTCGAGTTGAGCCGAGCACTGAATTGGGCAGCGGAAACTTTTATTATTTCCCAACATTAGCCGCAACATTTTTGATTGTTGCTGCGCTGCTTGCAACATGCAGCCAGCTGGTTTGTTTGTAAGAAACCTGGTTTGGTGGATGCCGAGGCGAACGAAGGTTTGGATGAACGCAAGAAAGGAAGGAAGGAAGTGGACGCGTTGAAGTCAAATGAAATAAGACGATGAAAAGTGGGGAAATGCCAAGTTGCTCTAAGAATTTTGTTGCAGTTGTGCAACTTTCTTGTTGTTGTTATGGCGCTTAGTCGTGCATGCAACCAGTGCTGCCTTTGGCAGTATTGCTGGCTGTTGTTGTTGTTGCTGGCTGACTGCCTGACTGCCTGCGTTGAGTGGCTTAAATGACAGCGAATGGGCGCCGTGCCGCGCCGCGCCGAACCGAGCCGTGCTGGGCACTTGGCATTTGTCGGTGGCGCTCACATAAATCACGTTCGTGCACAAAAAAGTTTTGATTTGTGAAATCAAAAGCTATTTGCACTGTAATCAGCACAAACATTGTGTGATTGTGTGCACAAAAGTTTCTTCTTACTTTGGTCTTCTGACTTCTTGCGCTTCCACTGCTGCCACTTTTGCTACTGCTTCGTGCTTTTAATTCGTTTCGTTTTGCAACGCACTGGACACGCCGCCGCCAGCGCTCGCTGGGACACAGCGGTCAGGCTGCAGGTCGCCTGTTGTCTGTTGTTTTTGTTGCAATGATCCTGCCGAGTTTTAGTTGCAATTTGCGCCTTTTCGTAGTAGGTGACGCACGGCTAACTAAACTGGGTTGGCAACGGTGCATGTTTACGTTGCACTGCATGCATTTCATTTTGCTTTCGAATTTTTAATGAAACTACAAAGTTTACAAATCTGAGATCAACTACAGAAGCGAGTAAATGAATGTTGAATTTAATTAGAAATATGGCAACATTTTAGAAACCAAATACAGGCGGTGTTTCTGTCAGTTAAATAGAGTCGACGGAATAACATTTTAGAATTATTAAAGTAAGAGTTATGTCAACAGTCTTAGAGGAAATTCTGCCTTGCTTACAAAGTTGAAAAATTGTATACAAAATCGTCAACTTCAATTTGTTTCCATCTTTCGAAAGACTCAAAGAATTATACTGCAAATGAAATAAAACGTCATGGAGATCTATTTAAAGATACAATTTCTTAAGTTTCCGAATCTGACCAAAAGTTGCTAAAGTTCCACAAGAAGTTGGAAAATGTACAAATCAAATGACAATTTGCAAAACTCTGAAACAAATCGCAAAAATAAAAAAATTTCCGTCTCCGAATAATAAATAATAGATGAAAATAAAAAAAGTAATTGGTTTTGTTTGATGGTAAATCAATCAAAAGTCGGTGAATTTCAGCAGCAAGTTGAAAAATGCTGAAACAAATCGTAAAAATAAAAAATTTTCTACTTTTTAGACGATCAAAAACGATAAATGAAATCAATAAGAAAATTCATTGCACTTGTTTGATGGCAAATCAATTAAGTCTTCATCAAAAATTGACGCAATTCAATGGAGAGTTGAAAAATACAGCATTGTTCTTACCTTTTCAACGCCCTACAAACTAACAACAACTACAATAAACGACAATTGATCTATTTTCTAAATGGCTTCCAAATTGGTATCAAAAATTGCACACATTCTACGACATAATGGAAAAATTTCATGTAATTAGGAAAACTACACTATTCAGTCAACCAAACGACAAAACAAATCTTAAACCACATTGAAGGGCAAACTTTTCGAAACTTCCATTTATGCGCCAAAAGCTTCCAAGTCCATCATATGGCAAGCAAAGAAATTTAATTAAATTGATGCCTTAAATAAAAATTTTACATCCTGCGCTTTCTCTCTTTCAATTCACTACCAAATTTCATAAGATGTTTTTTTCAACGTCGAGGCCTAACAATTATCTTGTCAACTGTCCGCTTAATCTGTGTAAATTGCTGTAAGCTGTAACTGACCCACTTGCATCATCATCCCAACAACACCAACAACAATGGACTTGAGGCAGCGAGAAAAGGCAAACAAACGGAAGTTGAGAGCGCGCGTTGGATGCGACTCTGTTGGACGCCATGAGTTATGTCTCGCGGCGGAAGCAGTTAATTCAAGAAATTTGCCATTTTCCTGCATTAGTGGCCTTCACTGCCGCCTCGGACTCGAACGAGGCCGACCACATTTGCTGAGCGCTGCACTGAGGCCACATGAAATTTTCAAAAGTAAATTTCCCTTCCTGATGCAGCTTAGCGTAATTTCCTTAACAAACACTGGAGCACACCAACTTGTCCACTTGCGTATCGCCACATGGCAGCCAGGTCGACCCTTGAACTGGCCGAGAAACTATTTTTAAATTTGTCACATTAGGCGGTGCGGCCGAGTGCGCGGTTGGCTGCCGCCAGTAGGGAAATGCCCATTTGTAGGCTGCACAAGAAGCTGGTAGAAGCTCGTTGTTGGCCAACATGAACTGAAGCAGATAAAAAATGCCGCAACGAGGCGGCAAATCAAAAGTTGCAACTTACAAGTTGCAGCAGAAGTGTTCACAAAAAAAAAGGAAAGAAAGACATTAAACGTGCCAGATGCGAACGAGGTGTGCGCGGAACTTGTGCCACAGTTGACATAATTTTTACCCAAATAAAGAAATGTCTAACAAAAAGCAAACGAGAAGAAAAAAGAGAGAGAGAGGCAGAAAAAAAAAACGCAGTTGAAAAGTGAGTTAAGAAGTTTTTTGGTGGCGCGTTAGTAAAATTTAGCTGCGGCACATATGTTGCTGCCGCCATTGCTCATTCGCCAACTGGTGGGGCAGTGGGGCAGCGGAAAGCAGAAGCAGGAAGCGGCAACTGGTGGGGCGGAGGCCGCAGCAACCGGCAGGCGTGCTGACTGCGATAAGCTGCGGCTGGTTGGCTGGCGGCACAGGCTGCGTGTTGTCGCGCAATGATGTAAAGATTTTACTTTTCTCTGTGTTGTTATTGTTGTTGTTGTTGTTGTTGTTGCTGTTGAGAAACTTGGTTCTTTGGTTTGGTTTTTGTTGAATGTTTTAATGTTGAAAAGTGGGTTAATAATGCTGCACCAAAGTTTGTTGGCACTTTTGCTGCTGCATGTTTTTTTATTTTGCAGCCTTTGCAGTTGTTTTTAAATCGCTTACACAAAAAATTACTGTTACAAAGGCGAGAATTAAGTGAAAACAGTGTAAGACAGCTTGTCGATTGTTTGACTATTTAGTAGATTTAAAGGCCTAAAGGTTCATTGTGATGCAAGTGTGAAGTAATGCCAGAAGTGGTCTGAAAACACTGAATCATGTTCACATCATCAAATTGTTGCTTAGATAACGTTGGTGTTGGTGAGCCGGCCTCGATAGTCAAGCAGGTAGAGCGCTAGCTTCTCATACCAAAGGCTCCAGGTTCGATTCCTGGCTCGGGCTGGTGAACAACTCATCTACTTCTATCGCTATCCACATGAAGGGAATGAGAATTACAAGAATCGCACAAATGCGCTCTTGGCAGGCAATGGCAAAACCTCCAAATGTGAACGAAAAACTGCCAATCGCCGTTCGGATTCGGCGTTAAACTGTAGGTCCCCCCACCCCCCTTTCCCCATCCGCTTGAAATGTGTGCTGTAACATATGTTGCCAAAACAGTTTTGCATACACAGTTCAAAAACGGGTGAAATATGTGGTATCACAATGGGCCTTTCAGGCCTCCGAGTGTGTCTCTTACAGAGGCAGCCACCGCAACCTAACCTAACGTTGGTGTATATTTTGTAGTAGAGAGCAGTGGAACAGTAATTGAATTTGTACAAGTAAGAAATGAATATTTAGAGACGACTTGGAGATCATCAGATCATTGGAATCTACTTGCAATAACGGCTGATAAAGTCACTAGGAGAGAAGTCCATGTCTATGACAGATCTCTGAAAGACTATAGGTACATGAACTTTAGAGAAATGAAAGGAGAAGGAAGTCAATGACTATGACAGATTTTCGGATCTGGATGACTGTATACAAATTTTATTAAGATGCATTTTATAAGATTCCTACCATGAAAGCCAATGACTATGAAACGAGAGAAGGAAGTCCATGTCTTTGGCAGATCTCTGGACGACTAGACATGAACTTTAAGGGAACGAAAAGTGAAGAAAGTCAATGACTATGGCAGATCTCTGAAAAACTAGAATGAACTTCAGAGGAACGAAACAAAACGGAAGTCAAGGATTATGACGAAACTCTGGATGACTAGACATGAATTTTGGGAGAATGAAAAGGGAAGAAATATCTGGAAGAGGAACGAAAGGAGAAGGAAGTCAATGACTATGGCAAATTTTTTAATCTGGATGACTAGATACGAATTTTATTGAGATGAAAATTAATGGAAGTCAATAACTATGGCAGATTTCTGGAAGACTAGACATGAACTTTAGAGGCACGAAAGGAGAAGGAAGTCAATGGCTATGGCAGATTTTGGAAGACTAGAAATGAACTTTAGAGGAACGAAAGGAGAAGGAAGACAATGACTCTCGAACACTAGACATGAGCTTGTTGGAAACGAAAAGTGAAGAAAGCCAATGACTATGGTAGATATTTGGATCTGGATGACTGGATACGAATTTTATTGAGATGAAAATGAAAGGAAGTCAATGACTATGGCAGATTTTCTTGAGATGAAAATGGAAGGAAGTCAAGGACTATGGCAGATTTTTTTATCTGGATGACTAGATACGAATTTTCTTGAGATGAAAACGAATGGAAGTCAATGACTATGGCAGATCTCTGGAAGATTAGACATGAACTTTAGGGGAACGAAAAGGGAAGGAAGTTAATGACTATGGGAGGTTCTCTGGAAGACATGAACCTTAGGGGAACGCAAGGAGAAGGAAGTCAATCTCTGGATGACTAGACACGAATTTTATTGAGATAAAAATGAAAGGAAGTCAATGACTATGGAAAATTTTTGGATCTGGATGACTGGATACAAATTTTATTGAGATGAAAATGAAAGGAAGTCAATGACTATGGCAGATTTTTTGATCTGGAAGACTGGATATAAATTTTATTGAGATGAAAATGAAAGGAAGTCAATGGCTACAACAGATCTCTGGAACACTAGACATGAGCTTAAGGGGAACGAAAAGTGAAGAAACTCAATGATTTTGACAGATGCGTTATGTGGTTTGCTTAGGTTAATCCCCAAACAGAAGCTGTAGCAGAGGTTTTAGTGCATAAGAATCCCGCATAATGGTGGACAGCATCAGTGTCGATCCGAAATTCCTCTTTCTGCGTTAAAAAACCGCATATCGAGATCGGTCTGCGGTACTTAGACCATGGATCTTGTTTTCCTTAGCAGATTTTTGTATTCTACATACAACATAACCATTTCTGTAAACTCTGAAAGTAAGTAATTCTATGAGATTCAAACATTATTGTTGTTGTTTTAGTTTCTAAGCCATTGATTTCTCCTGTTCATAGTCGACAGACCATAACAAATATTATCAAATAACTTTTTAAACAAATCTCTTCCTAAGAAAATGTTTTCTCATACAACCAAAAAGTGTCATTAAAGCATTTCTTAGTACAGTAAAAGTAAAAAGTATGCAATGATAAAACTTTAGATTTTCCTGGACACTTGTAATGCAGCAAAAAAGTATGACAACAAATACAATGCTGCCTAATGTGTTTGGCCTAAATATTGTTGGCCGAAATTTGCTTATAAATAAACATCAAGTTTTGCAAATCCGCTTAAAAACCAACCAACGCAAAACAAGATAAAAATAATTCTTGAATAATTTGAGCAATTGCAGTGCCGCTGGTCAACGGTCTGCTGCGCCAAGTTGCACTACAGAAACACAAATACATACAAACACTCTCTCTCACACACACACACACACACAGAGGCGAATGCAGACAAAACTAAATGCAAGCGAAAAGTGTGCCGAGCCGCGCTGCAACTCACCTACCGCAAACAGCCAAACATTATAATCATAAAAAGCTCCCGAAAGTATGCAATAAACACAGACAAAAATTGCTGCAAATGATGGCCTGGGAATGCAGCAACTGTTGCACGATAAAGATGCATGCGGCAACGCAACGCAGCGGACAGCACTTTGCCACACATACACACACGCAGATAGAGACGAAAAACTGTATGTGTGTGGGTGTGTATGTATGTGTTAGCATAAACTCGAATGCAGTGCATTTTGGGTAAAGGTTTTATGGCAATGGTTGTTTTCATTGTTGTTGTTGTTGTTGGTGTCATTATTATAGTTGTTTTTGTTATGGCAGACGTTGCTGCCGTACAACGTATGCGGTTGCGGTGGCGCATTTTAAAGTTTTAAATTTTATTTATTAGCAACAACAAGTAGACTGGCAGCAGCAGCGTCGTGTTCGTTGGCGCATGCGCGGCGCAATTTAGCAGCGCGTTAAGCACTTTATTAGCGCAATCTGCTGCACATACGACCGCGCCCCGCGCGCCGCCCACATCTCGCCCTTTGCCGTTTGCCTCGCTCATTCTCATTAGGTGGCAGCATGGTCGTTTCGTTGCTAGTTTGTTTATTTTTTTTTGTGAACTCTGAGCTGTAAATTTATGAGTTGCAGACGTTTAACATGAATTTCAAACTCAGGCGCTGCTGTTGTTGTTGTTGTTGTCGCCTGTTGGTGTTGTTAATGTTGTTTTTAGGCGTTGCTGTTGTTGTTTTTGTTGGTGTTAGTTAGTGTTATGACTGAAATTATTTTGATGTTTTTATTTTTGTTGCCAGCTATTTGGTTGTTTTATTTTGGGCTCGTTGTTGTTGTTGTTGTTGTTATTATCATAGTTGGTTTTGTTGCTTGCGTTGCATAAAATATTTGCACCTGAGTGTTGCAATTAGCAACTACAATTGCATTGTTGTTGTCGCTTAAAGGCAGCCAAAGTGAAAGGCAGACAGAGGCAGAAGTGAAGAGTGGCCCAAGTGACGAAAGCAAGCAAACACAACTGATGGAAATGGCTGTGAGGAGCTTTTGGCACTAAGATTTTGCTGTTTTGTTGTTGCTACTGTTGAGACTCTGATGTCCATATTTGTGACAGAAGTGTGGTGCAAACGAAAGCGTTAAGAGGACAACAGCTCTTTATGGGTTGGAGTGTGAAAGCAGTCAGTTTGACCTGAAGAATTCGACTGAGCTCATTTAAGTTTTGAGTTGAGAACAGGGATGCCCTGTTAGAAGCTCAATTAGCTCAATTGGCTTACAACAACATTGTCCTGGCTCATTTTGGCTCATTTACAACAAATTTTAAACTGCTTTGCTCAATTACAACAAAAAAAAATGCCACCAAAAATGCCGCCAAAATTGCGGTTTATGGTTTTCAATGGTTTTTTATAAACCAAAAACTTTTGCACCTTACATTTGTCATTGAATAAATGGAATTTGTTGTATCCTCACTAAATTATGTCCCTAGTCACTGTCAGTTAGAAAGCCATCTAATAAAATCAAATACTTACAGCATACTTTCAGGCGCAGTATCACGTTTGTCATTGAATGAATGCAATCACTATTAAATTTGTTGTAGCCTCACTAAATAACTTTTCTTAGTCAAGGTCGGTTAAAAACACATTCCCTAAAATCAAATACTAACAGCATACTTTTGGGCGCAGCTTGACGTTTGTCATCGAATGAATGCAATCAGTATTGAATTTGTTGCAGCCTTACTAAATAATTATTTTCTTAGTCATCATCAGTTAGAAAGACATTCTATAAAATCAAATACTTAGAGCATACTTTCGGGCGCAGCCCTACGTTTGCATTGAATGAATGGAATCAGTATTGAATTTGTTGTATTTTCACTGAATTATTTACTTAGTAACTGTCAGTTAGAAAAACATTCCATAAAATCAAATCCTAATAGCATACTTTTGGGCGCAGCCTTAAATTAATGCAGTCAGTATTGACTTTGCTGTAGCCTCACTAAATAATTATTTTCCTAGTCATCATCAGTTAGCAAGACATTCTCTAAAATCAAATACTTACAGCATATTTTTGGGCGTAGCATCAATTTCCAACATTCCCCACTGGATACGCCGCCTGTTGCCGCTCACAATTTCCGGCCATTCCTCTATGAACCTGAACCCATCACACAACTGCAACTCCATTGTTGTGCGCTGTTGTGCCAGTTGAATTGTTTGTCAGAACGTTGCCAAACCGTGAAGCAATGTGCGTACGAATTGCTTGCGGCATTGAAACTGCAAACTGTGCGCCAACCAATGCCATTTTCGCGCGTTTAAATTGCACAAAGGCGCAGCACTAAATTGCGCTTCCATGCATTGCACTCGCTACCAAAAACAAACAGCAACAAAGCGCCACAACTTCAAAGCACTTTCCCGCGATTTATGTGAAAAATTAACGCAATGAAGTAAATTTTCTCTACGTTTTATTGCCCAAACATTTTCATTCAGTCATTGGTTTGTATTATTTTACTTTAGTTGCTTCATTAAACAACTTTAAATTGAAAATTGAAAAATTAAACAAAAAGCAGTCAATAATACATGAAGTGTTGAGTGGTCGTTGAAGCTGAGATATCGAAAATTGACAAGCTTTAATTTTTTCATCTTGTTCTTATTGATTTCATTTGCTTTCAACTGTTGTTCGATTATTGAAAACATCAAAATTTGAGTTGAAACAGAAAATCAACGCTGAAAGCGAAAAGCCTTGCAACATAAATTGCAGCATGATTAATTAACTTTCAGATAGAAATCTGAATTGACAAATGGCAAAAAAATCAATTGAAAAATCTGTTGAATCATTAATTGTGACTTCAACAAAATTTCATATACACATTTCGTTTGATTTTTTGAAGGTTAATGTGTTAAAGTGTCTCAAAATATATCGGGTTCAGTGGCGCACGCAAGAGGGTTCAAGGGTTCAAAGTCAAGTTTCAAGTGCTTTTGGGATCAAAACTTGTGTACGGAACTGCACCCCTCCCTACAAAATGAAACCTTATCTGCACCACTGGTTGGGTTAAAGGTATATTCTATTCTAGAGAAGGACTTATACTCTTTTTACAATAATAAAAAACATATAAAGTACACAAGTCGTAAAATATCTGGTTTTAAATGTAATGTAATTATTTACATTAACAATCAATCAAATCAACAATCAATTATAGTTGAATAAATAGAATGTAACATAAGTAAATTGTTAGACAATGGTCAATGGTCTAATGATACCGGAATAAATTAATAAGAAGAGGAAGAATTATTATATAAGAAGAGGAAGAAACCAATATTGTACCGATGAGGCACTCTTTGCTGTGTTATGCATGAATGCTTTTCCAAGCATACTTTTAGGCATGCACTTTGGAGTACGGCCGGTTGGCTATAACTCCGATAAGGCAAGGATGGTTCACGAAGGTGATGAGCTGTTCTAGAACAATCGAGATAGAGAGTACAACTAGATTGTGCAAGAAACATCGGCGCGATAAGAAAACAAGTATAAAAAGCAGCAGTGTCCAGCGCGGGGGGGTCGAGTCTTAGTTGAATAAGCAAAGTGGTAACAAGTGTAGATACAAGCGATGTGTAAATCTGTAAATTTGGATTGTTGGTTTTTGACTGCGTTTGCGCTGAATAACTGAAGTGGTTTTATTTTTCAAGCACAATCCAAAACGAACTCAGAGAAGTCATTTTTGTAACAATATGCATATCAAACCAGAGGTCAAATGTCGTAATACTGCGTTTTCAGGTTTTTTTTTAGAAAGTCAGGACTTTCTTTTAAAAGGACTCCGAAGTCCCAAAGGACTCTGAAGTCTCAAAGGTTACGTTACATTTAAAAAAATTATATACTTGTTTTAAGTTATCGTTGTATAATAAAAAAAAATAATAAAACAAAGCAAAGCAAATAAGACAACAGACAAAGTAAATAATACCAGGTATGCGCCTATGAAACGGTAACGGTAACGACATCTAGCGGTAAATAGCCGAATATTTATAAACTTCGGAACCGTACCAAATGTCATGTTTACTTCTTTTGTCATATGTCAACAATATTCAGTTCACAATTTGTCAAGTTTCATCCAACAAAGGATTGTTTGACGCTCCGGAAAATGTCGGATTACGTGCCTACAAATTACGATTTGCGGACACAGTTAATTTTGTGTTACCATTTGAAGAAAAAAACCTTCTAAAACCTGGTGAAACGGTTAACGGTGAACGTTACCAACAACAATTGGCCGATTTGAACAGTGCTATACGCCAAAAACGCCCTGAATATGAAGCCAGGCAACACAAAGTGATTTTCCTCGATGACAACGCACCACCACACCGCACTAGAGCCACCAAAGAATTGGTTGCATCGTACAACTGGGAAGCTCTTGCTCATGCGGCTTACTCACCAGACTTGGCGCCTTCGGATTATCACATGTTCGCATCGATGGGCCACGCATTAACGGAACGGCGCTTCAATTCTCACGCAGAAGCCAAAAAATGGATCGATGATTGGTTTTAGGCAAAAGACGAAACATTTTTTTGGCGAGGCATCCATAAATTGCCTGAGAGATGGGAAAAATGTGTAGCTAGCGATGGCCATTACTTTGAAATTTTCAACCTGGTATTTGTTCGTGAAAAGATTAAAACTTGGCAAGCAACAAGTATTTCGAAAACGTTAGCCTTTAATTTCCTCAGAGATTATAGTTTTCATCGTAAAGTGTAAAGTGAATTGGACTTCCTTTCCAAAGGTCGTGGGTTCGATTCTTACCAGGCTTGGTGCCACACTTTCCGCCTTTCAATTTTTTCTTTTTTCCACTAATTGTTTCCCATTCGTTCCGCATTGGTCAGTCCAAACCTTTACCTTTGTACAAGTTCCCATGCTTCCTATTTCAAGCCATTCCAAGTTTTGATGAGGACTACTAGGAACAACACTACTAGCAGTGCCAGTCACAGCACATACATAATCCAAAAGAAGCTCATCGAAGACAGAAACCTTTGCATTTTCAAGTTGTGATGAGTAGCTTGTATCAGATTTTCATATCTAGCAGCCGAGGTAGAAACAACAACACTACTAGCAGTGCCAGTCGCACTCACAGCGAATACGTCATCCAAAAGAAGCACATCAAAGACAGCAACCGCTGCGTTTTTCAAGTTGTGATGAGTAGCTCGTAGCTGAGTAGCCGAGGTTGGAACAACAACACTAACACTTCGTTCAATAATGTGTGTGACTGACACATAGATGGCGGCACTAATACTAAAGCAATATTTTTTTTCGAAATTGTGAACCTTTTTAGGCTTACTGTCAAAATTATATGTCAATCCGACCATTAGTTTACAAGTTACAGTGCTTTAAGTGACACTACTTTTGAGTTTTTAAAACAAATGAATTCAAAGCAATTCCGTGTGCTGATTTATCATCTTTTTTAATGAAAAAAAATACTGTTCAATGCCAGGAATGGCTTGAAAAACATTATTCGGACTCTGCTCCATCAAAAAGAACCATTTGTTATTGGTATGCCGAATTCAAACGTGGTCGTACAGACACCGATGACATTCCATCTACTGGACGGCCAAATGACGCTGTTATTCCGGAAAACGTTAAAAAACACTGAAAATCATTATGTCCGACCGTAAAGTGAAAGTGGGGGAGATTGCTGACATTCTAAAGATATCAGCAGGCAGTGTACACACCATAATACACGAACATTTGGTTATGAAAAAGGTGTTTTCGAAATGGGTGCCGCGTTTGCTCACACCGGAGCAAAAACAACAACGAATCGATGATTCAAAGAGCTGTTTGGACATGTTTACGCGCAACAAGTCGGAGTTTTTGCGTCGGTACATCACAATGGATGAAACATGGATCCACCATTTCACTCCAGAGTCAAATCGACAGTCTGCTGAGTGGCATGCAACCGGTGAAAGCCGCCCAAAGTGTCCAAAGGCACAAACATCGGCTGGCAAGGTTATGGCGTCAGTATTTTGGGATGTGCACGGAATAATATTCATCGACTATCTTGAGAAAGGGAAAACAATCAATAGCGACTATTATATAGCGTTGTTGGAACGTTTGAAAGAAGAAATCGCGATTAAGCGGCCCCATATGAAGAAGAAAAAAGTGTTGTTTCACCAAGACAATGCACCGTGTCACAAGTCGATGAAAACGATGGCAAAAATGCATGAATTGGGCTTCGAATTGCTTCCTCATCCCCCGTATTCTCCAGATCTGGCCCCCAGCGACTACTGGCTCTTCGCAGACCTCAAAAAGATGCTCCGTGGTAAGAGATTTGGCTCAAATGATGAAGTAATCGCCGAAACTAACGCCTATTTTGAAGGCAAAGAAAAATCGTTCTACAAAGGCGGTATCGAAAGATTGGAAAAGCGTTGGAATGATTGTATCTCCCTAAAAGGGGACTATGTTGATGAATAAAAACGAATTTTGGCAAAAAAATGTGTTTTAATTAGTTAGTCACACACATTATTGAACGAAGTGTTAGTAGCAATGTCAGTCACACTAACAGCGCATACATCATCCAAAAGAAACTTATCAAAGACACCAACCTCTGCGTTTTCCAATAACAGCTCTTACCTACAACAAAAGAGGCACAAAAGGTGCTCTACAAAACCCAGTAATAAACGATCACATAGGGAGGCTTCTCTCCCAGGGAATAACACATGAAATACCCATCACGTGGGACTACTGGCGATAGAACAGTAGAACGATAGACAGAACTTTGATCGATTAGTGTAATCAACAGAATGAAAAAGACGGCCTTTGCTTTGTTAGAAGCCAAATACTAAATTTGTTGATTAATATTTTTAATTAATTGATTCATTGACTAGATAACTAAATTGTTTAGCTTTACTTTGCTAAGAGCGGAATTAATAAAAACCAATTTAGTTAATAACAACTTGAAGTCAATACTACTGAAATCGTAATTTGATTCACTTACAAAAACTTTAATTTAATATTAATATTAATTTTAATTTAAATTGTTTATAAATCCGTAACAAATATATCAGCCACAACTAAAGCTGACTAAATGTCAGTTTCAAAGTTGAAAATATTTCATTAGTTGATTTTAGATATTAAACAATAAATTAATTGTAAAACAAATCACATCACACAAAAGTGCGATAGCCAAATAGAACAACAACAAATGTCAAACAACAAATAACCAAACCAATTGAAGTTAGACAGGCAAATAATTTATCAGTATTTACATGCAACAAAAAGTTAAATGTCGCACATTATTGTTGTTGTTGCTAAAGCTGCTGTTGTTGTTGTTGTACACACTGTCAGCGCTGTCGGCGGGACTGTGAGGCTGCCACACGACGCGCGAAAATTTCAATTATAACACTTTTTCACTTTTGCAACTGCCACTGCCACCAATACACATACATAGACAAAAGCGAGCTCATGCGTGTGTGTTGGTTTGTTTGTGTTTACTTATGTGTGCGGGTTTGATAAGTGCCAGCAAATTGCGCTGAAACAAAAGCTGACATTCGAAATTTAAAAACCAACAAAACAACAACAACGAGCTCAACTAGACGCCTGGCAAATGGTGACAGTCGAATAGCCAAAGCAATAACAACAAATGAAAACATTAGCGACAGAATAATAAAATCGAAATTTTGTAATTCAACAAGGGGCATGGAAAGAGTCAGCGGTTGTTGTGGTTGTTATTGTTATTGTTATGGTTGTTGTTGTCTATGTTGCTGGTATGAGCGCAACATATCAACGAACGCGGCCTGCACGCATGCAATGAGGCGCGTAATTTGACACCGACATCGACACCGACAAGCGACACCAAATGCCGAACCGCAGCGCACCACAACCCGCCGCCCTCTTCGCCTTCTGCCCCCTACTCCATTTGACTCTGCGCCGAAATGGCATTGTTTGTAGTTTAATTGCAGACGAGTATTAGTGGCGCTTAGGCCGAGGCAGCCTTTCAAGGGGGGCGAGAAGGCCAAAGCTTGTCACTCCATTCGTGCGTGAGTGAAACATTTGCCGCACGCAACCTTTTTTCATTGTTTACTTCATTAAAATAAATTTAATTAAAATTTTAATATCGCTGCGTGTGTTTAGGTCTTTTTTTTAATTTTATTATTTATTGTTGACATCGGCATGTTTTGTCTAGTTTTGTGGTAAATTGAAAATGTTTGCATTAAAATTGTTGAAATAGTTTTCGGCAGCTGCCAACACCAAAGTCAGTCGTCGAACGCCATAGCCGGCGCGCGCATTTGTGGCTTCACAAATGAAACGTGCGACGCCGGGGGGCGTCGACTCAATTAAACTGTTGACAGCGTGTTCATTGTCGTTCACCGCACTTTAATGAAGCCTTAAAGTGCCAACAACAAGTGAGGCGGTGCGCGTTTAATTAAGTGTCACTCATACGACACGTGTGCCGGCACCAATTTCAACCTCGTTCATTCACCCAACCGAAAACCTTAATTATTTACATAATTTATTGAAATTACCGCCGAGTTTCAGCTTCGTTGGCGCATTCGAAGCATAATTTGCACAAAATTTACTTTTGGTAAACATTGCAAATGTATTCGGCAGTTGCATAGAATCCAGTTGACTGTCGTTAGCGTTGTTCTGGACTGTTTCTGGCAGTCTTTACCCTTTGACAATGTGCCGTTGCCCATTGCGACTAACATATTTCGTCTGTAATTATTTTACGAATTTTGCTTTTGAGTGTTAATTTGCTTAATTCACTTAATTCCATTGTCGCCTCATACGAGAGACGCATGCGGCCAACATATGGCAGCGTTTTCGCTTGGCTGCGCACTTGTTGGCGTCCAAATGTGTTTTACACTTCTATTTTGGTGTTTTGGACAGTTTGGTCTTCGTTTTCGTTGGCAGCATTGTTGTGTGCTTTTTAATTAGCTGACAATTGGGGTGGTTTGACACTGGAGAGGCGAGGAGTTTTTGTTGTAATTGTGACTCTCTGCTGGAGTAATAGAAAGAATGCATTTGGTTGCTTAGTTTTTGTGATAAAAATAGTTTAAGATTATCCTGAAAGTCTTTGGAAATAAACGAATAGAAAAAATATCTATATATCTATCTACTGGATCTACTTCACCTACTCTATCAACTGAATCGACTCTATCTACTCTATCTACACTATCTACTCTTTCGACTGTATCTACTTTATCTACTATACCTGCTCTATCTGCTCTATCGACTTTATCTACTTTGTCTACTCTATCTATTCTTCCGACTGTATCTACTCTATCGACTCTATCTACTCTATCTACTTTATCTACACTATCTACTCTTTCGACTGTATCGACTTGATCTACTATATCTGCTCTATCGACTCTATTTACTCTATCTACTCAATAAACTGAATCGACTCGATCTACGCTATCTTCTCTATCTACTCTATCGACTCTATTTACTTTATCTTTTTATCTACAGTTGAATCGACTCTATCTACGCTATCTTCTCTATCTACTTTATCTACTCTATCTACTCTATCTACTCTATCAACTGAATCGACTCTATCTACGTTATCTTCTCTATCTACTCTATCGACTCTATCTACACTTTCTACTCTTTCGACTGTATCTACTTGATCTACTATGTATATCTACTCTATCGACTCTATCTACTATATCTACTCTTTCGGCTCTTTCGACTCTATCTGCTCTATCTACTCTATTGACTTTATCTACTCTATGTGCTCTATCTACTTTATTGACTTTATCTACTCTATCGACTCTATCTATTCTATCTACTCTTTCGACTTTATCTACTCCGTCTACTCCATCTACTCTATCGACTCTATCTACTCTTTCGACTCTATCTACTCTTTCGACTCTATCTACTCTATCTACTCTATCTACTTACTTGCTGTCATATAGCATTCAACTACCAAATCCGTTAAGATCTCCGAATTTTCATGTTCAAGCTATTGAAATGGAAATTTGCGTCTGAAATTCGTTCGATGTACATTTCAGTCCTTTTCTACGCACATTTTCCTAGCTTTACGCTGTCCTACATGCATTCAAATTCGCCTCTAACACAAAAACGCACACATACACACACACATGTACCGAGAAACGCACACACGGGCCAGCATACAAAAGTCGTCCATTTCACAGTTGGCGGCATAATTAGACCATCAATTGCGGAAAATTCATGGTTTCAACGAATGAATGCAAGTGTTGCCAACGCAACGCAACGCAAGATAAAATGTTCCACCAACAACACACCGCAAATGTTTCTCACATGCAGACGTATGCGAGTGTAAAAGCAACAACAAAAAAACGAAATACACATTGTCACCAATTCGTCTAGTTGTGACTGCTGCCGTTGCCGTTGTCATTGCTGCCTATCGTCGCGTGCGCTGACAACGACGACGTTTCGAGTTGAATGAATGTGCGAAGGCGGCTTCGCACACTTGGCAAATCATAAATATTCATGCATATGTGTTTGTATGTGTATATATGTGTGTGTGTGTGTATGCAGTCTGTACGGTGCGTTGTAACGCTCTGGTGGCGTAGGCGTAAATTGTGAATAACGGCGACAACCATTTAACTGCATCAATTCGGACGTTTTTTGCTGGCATACTTTAAGGCGGCATGACGCAGCAATTGTTGGTTGGACTGAGATGCACTTGAAAGTATTTAGAATTTTATGGATTTAGACAATTTTTCAATACTTCTATGAACTGAAGATATGAAGTTTAAAAGTTTTCTCCAGGCGCTTTCTTAAAGCATCCCAAATACGTCACACCGGCCCAGGAGCGGAAGGAAAGCAGTCGTTTCCAACTATCCACTCAACTCTACCCATTCTTCACAGCTGTACAGTGGAGACTGCAATTCGTCTGGCGTTGCAAAACTTGTTTCGCTTCGTTCACGCTTGTGCCAGCGTTGCCACGTGTTCTATAATTGTTGCTGACGCGCGCGCCTTAATAATTCTCGCGGCTAAATGAATTCTTCTGCCACTTCCTGTTTGCAACATAAATTAGCCCAAGCCGCCTCGCAACTCGCCACTCGCTACTCGCACATCCATTCACAGCCTTCACTGTTGCGTTGCTATGCAAACAGCAGCGAACTTATGCGCGCCAACTGTTTTGCTGTTTTCACTCACACTCACACACACACACCCACACATGCACAACTCGTTGCTGTTGCTTTAGTAATGTCTGTAGTTGCCTTCGTCGTTGTTATTGTTCAGGGAAGATGAAAATATTTTTCGTCTTATTGTTGTAGTTGTTGTTGTTGTTGGCGCTATGTGCAGTGCAAAATATGTGCGCCAAAGTGAAGTGAACTCGCATATTTTATTTATAAAATAAATTACAAGCTAAGCGACGAGTTGGCCCGTTCGCGTTGCACGTACGCGTTGCACGTACGCGGCGTGTTTCCTATGTGTGGCCATTACAAAAAAAAATAAAATAAAAACACACACACACGCACACACATAAAAAACATTTTACAGTGTTGCCAAATGGCTGAGCGTAACATTTGTTATTGTAGTTGTTGTTGTTGTGAGGCTTACTCGGTTTGGTAATAAAGTTGAACTCGCTCTTCCGGTGAACTCATTTCCGCTCAGCACTGCCGCAATGTGTTGTTGCCAACTCGGGCCATAACTGTAACACTAACAACAACAACATTAAGAAGAACAGCAACAATAACAACCACATCGATGGCACATTTAAATGTAAATAAATGTGATTTGACTGAACTTGGTCCCCCTTGGCCACTATGCCACGCCCTCTTCAGCCATTCGGCTGATGTGTGGCTGCCTGAGTTCTAAGAAATTTTGATTTTCATGTGGTCGCGTCACAAATACGAAGAGCAGACAACGTTGTGCAGCTTCTGTTTCAGTTGTTGTTGTTTTTGTTGTTGTACAAGCGCCACACATTCTCGAGCACATTCCCGCTGCATGACGCGCATAATCACGTGATGCATACGATTTTGCCACACATCCAACTGTGTGAATTATGCTTTGCATATTTTTAGGATTTTTGCAGAAATCCACAACTACAGCAAGAATAACAAACAGTACAGAACAGTAGCTCGACAAAAGCGTGTGAAAACTGGATTTGAGACGAACTGAATGCAATGAATGAAAGCGTGTTGATGTGTTTTTATTGGCAAACAAATTTGTCTTTTAAAATTTCTTTTGAAAAGTTGAAAGGTGCTCGAGATGCAAGCAACGTTTGATGTGGAAAAAGATACAAAAATGTTTATAAAAAGTATGAATTATAGAAATGAATCCATTAAAAGTAATGAGGTAATTAGAGACAGGATGAGAAATATGTATGTAAATGTAAATATGACACCGAGTAAGAGCTACACAGAAAAAAAATCTTTTTAAACAGCACAAACTGCATCTATTTGAATCTAAATAGCTAGAATGTCTTAGAAATGTAATTCTCGAGCTTCCTTCGATATCTGCTCTGTATATTGTTACAAAAAATTAGTTCTGCTAGCCAACGCAGACGTAGTTCGTATCGCTGAATTGTGCCAAAATAAAACACACTGAAATTTTGTACTCACTTTTACGTCATTTTCCATATTCGTTGCTTGACAAAACCAAACTTTTTCACAGCCCCATTCCAGTTCCTTTTTATACATGTATTCTCGTTACGTAAGCATTCTTGAATATTTCAGCATCACCTTGAACTATCTCTGCGCTATTTTTTTTCAAATTACCATGCCTCTTAAAAGTATGCAATGCTTCTTCGCCCGACAAATGCCCATGTAGGGTCGTCGTGTTGCATTTACAGCAGTTGTGCAGAACATTATCGTCACAATATGAATATTGACAGGTTGACCAATAAGGACATAGAGTCCTCGCGACAGAGCAGTACCGATTGCAGCACCTGGTGTTGTTAGAGTAGTCACTGTACACCGTAGATACCTCTCGTCTGGTACTGTCTGTAGAAGCTATGAAGATGAAGAAAGTGGTAGAAAAGATATATACAGTTTTATGCTATTGTTAGGCTTTGCAGAAACATCGACTCCGTATTCTGTGGTCAAGAATTCTGACTGAATCGGAACTGATCTCTCGGAATTGATCTTCTTCATGAAGAACTGGTTTACCTCGAATTGCCATATTAGAACATTAGAGAAGAATTCTTTTTGTATTACGCAAAGTCTTCTAGTTCCTCTGCTTCCTCCATTAAGACGTCGAACGGGTTTGCCTCGTATTGTGACATTAGAGATATTAGAGAAAAATCCGTTTCTGTTTTACGCGAAGCCTTTCTCTAGTTCTTTCGCAAAGCGTGGAGTTGAACAATCAGTCAGACGAAAATATGTTAGGGTCACCTCTACCTAATATTTTCCACTGAGTATAGAGTAGAGTAGACATGTTCGAAGTATCCTAAATTTAGTGACTTTAATGTTATATACATGTTTGATTCGGCTAGTCGTGTGCCTGGAATATTTCTTTTTCAAAAACATAGAACGCTAACTTTCTTTTGCAAGGATTTGAATTTTTCGTAAACCTCTTAAATTTGTTTTCCTTGATTGAAAAAATATTTGTCATTTAAAAAAAAATGTTTTCAATAAAAAAAAAATTGTTCATTATAAAAAATATTTTTGTTCTTTTTAATAAAAGCTGACACTCCCAATGGAATTTTTGTGTGAACCTTTCGGAAACCCCTTAATATATTTTTTTAATTTAATTAAAAAAAATAATTTTCATTAAAAATCATATTTTTATTTTTTCATAAAAAAAAATTTGTTTTATTCAAACAAATATTTTTCATATAATTTTCATTTTCATTCAAAAAAATATTTTTCGTTTAAAAAAATATTTTTCTGTATTAATTTTTCGTTTAAAAAAATATTTTTCGTTTAAAAAAATATTTTTCATTAAAAGAAATATTTTTGTTCTTTTTTATAAATGCTGACACTTCCAATGTAAATTGTGTGTTCTGAAGAATTCCCATGGGGAACTGTTGTTTTCTTGTGAAAGTCTCAAATCAGATTTATTACTTGAATTGAATACATAAATTTGTTATTTCGTTGAAGCCCGTTTAAGTTTTATTACGAAAATTTACCGAATTTTGTTTAGCTCACTTTGTACTTGTATATTGAAGTTCTTCACTGAGCTGTTGCTTTTTTTCACATGAAAATAGGAGAATTATTGCCAATGCAGAACTTGAAAGACATTAACCTTCAATCTGTGAATGCGGCAAAAAATTCTCCACGACAAGAATTTGTCAAGGTATTTATTTCTAAACGAGATTTCATATAACATTTAGGTATCTGTTTTATAAAACACTTTTTACTATATCACTCATTCCCATTCAAAATGTCTGGTGTAAGCAGTAAATTTTCTATGCATTGGTTTAGGCTTAAAAAACCTTGCATAAAGTAAAGGTTAAAATTGACAAAAATCACCGGCAGAATTTCCAACTACTTACTTACAAGTAATTGTCGAACGATTTTTACACAAACTCTGCCTACTATCAAGAAGAAGAAAATGAGAAATAATGAGAATAAAAAACAATTACGAAAATCCCCAACATGACAATGCATCAAGTCATCAGCAATAAATTCAAATAACAACAAACAACTTGCAATGTCATCTCCCAACAAGTTGATATAAAAAATACCCTACCATCTGCATATCTCATCTATAACCTGCAGTTTGGAGATGCAAGCTTATCAAATATGTGTTTCCTACAAATATTTTGGGTGGTAAATATGGTTTGAAATGGTATTGGCTGATGTCGATTGTAGGTGAATGTCGCTTATGGTTGGTGTTCTTGCTCAAAGCTGGTTGATGTACGGAATACGCGATTGGTTTGTTTCCAGCTGCTAAATAGTAGTGTTAGGTATGGGGTGACTTTTCGCATTGGATGTGCCATGTTTTCTTTATCATGTTGGTACACATACCCTCATTTGGCATGCTCTGTCATGTAAAGTTAGTCACGTGTTCATTTCATTCATTCATTAATAAGAACTGGCAACGCTATACAGTTACATGAATATTAAATTATTCTGTGAAATAAAATAGAAAATGCAGACTACTTGAGATTTGTCAAGCCTATCTGACACATCCACTTTAGTAACTAAAATTAGTCATAGTGTATTTAAATATAAGATTGATCAAACCTACTGGTTACTGTGCTTTTGAAGCAATCTTCTTAAAATATCGTCGTGAGCGAATTAGCACGGAACATCTAGTTCTGCATAATTAAAAATTTAACTACCTGAATAGAATGTCGTAGCTGTGGCTGTGGTGGGAGTTTAACTTTCTCGCGTTCGACAGCTCAAACATTGGAAATGTAATTGTGAAATATTGACGTTAGAAACTTATTGGTTATATTAAAAAGAAAGAATTTCTTTGCAATTTGTGCAAATTTTATATGTTCTTGAGGTCTTGTTTTAACAAATTATAAACAAATTTTGAGAAGTTTTGTTAATCGCTACAACTTTCGAGTGTAGCAACACACATTGCGATCAGCTGATGTGGCTGCGGTACTGCATTCTGTTCTGGCAGTTTATGTATTTTCCATGGGAATTTCTGTGACACGAAAATACACAAAATTAATTAATAAAATTTTTATAATACAAGAAATTCCAGCTACACATTGCAAGGTCTTCGAACAACAACAATTAAACTGTTGTAGTCAAAATAAAGAAAATTAAAAAACTCCCAAAATGGTACTTAAAAAATTTCAAAATAAACAACTAAACAAACTGGCTTGGGATTTCGAAAAACAGAAATATTCTGAGAAACTGGACAGACATTGCTGGGCGCCAAGCACCGATTTGAACTTGTTCTATGTGGGTGTGGACTGTTGTTCAATAAAAACTGAAGCTTAAGTGAACAAAAGACGCTTGAAGAAACATGAATAGAGCAACGAAAAATCAAATCATAGCGAAGTGATATAAAACCGTATAATTTGTGCGGCAAAGCGTCTAAATAGTGCTGTGTAAATATTCAACTAAACAGACGAACAACAACAACAACATCAGCTAATTATCTAACAATGACTGAGAGTTTTGTTATGAAAATTAAAAATAACAACAAAATTGAGATAGAATACCAACTTGAACGAGGCAGACACAGAGCCAAAAAATGTTAACAACAAAAACTTGTAGTACTGTGCGGCGCCGGGTCTGAGAGATTCATTAGTAAAGTGTTGCGCACGCGCAGCTGGGTTGGCGATCACAAAACGGTACAAAAACTGATCAGTTGACAGCGACACTTGGCTCAAGGCGGAAGCAAAACGTAGTGTTTGATTGTAAACTAGATTTGGCAACAAATAAATTCTTTTTTGCAATAAGTTGACAAAAGTGAAAAATTACAATAAACATTACAAAATGTTGCAAAGGCGATTTGTGTGCTTTATTGTGGGCGTGCAACTATTGTTGTTGTTATTGCTGCAGCCCGGCGGCGGCTGTGCGAGCGATGTAATAACGTTCGAAACGAATGGCGAAGACCGACAGCAACAACAGCAACAAAAAAGGTATGTTTAAAAGACACTATTGAGTTGTTGTTGTTGGCAATGTGTGACAAGTAATTTCATAAGTATATATTTTGTGTAGCTTCATTACCTACACGTATGTGGAAGAGCCAACCAGGCAGCAACAGCAACAACTGTACAAGCAACAAAATCGGCTAGAACAACAAAAACAATTATCATATCAACAACAATATGACCAGCAACAATCTCAACCACAATATCGGCAACAAGAATTTATAACACAACAATTACAACAACAACAACAGCAGCAGCAGCAACAGCTGCCGCCAACGACATATAAACTTGGAGGCAGCGAGTTGCTAACGATTCGCACAAATCGAAACGATAACGTACAGCGATTTGCTTCACAAAAACAACAACAACAACTTACCGGCTCTCCACAATATACAATAACGCGCACACAGCGCTACGAAATACCAGCAGAGCAAACCTATTCACTACAACAAATACTGCAACAGCAGCAAAATCTGCCGCAACAACAACAACAACAACAACAACAGAATGGGGAAATGCATCTGCGACCACAAACGCGTGGACAGCAATTTGATCGGCAATTGCAGCCACCAGCAGCAACAGCAAACTATCAACATTTATATCAGCAACAGCTGTCACAACAACAACAACAACTCATATTTCAAACGCAATCCACTCCAGGCAATAAGTTAACCTCGTCCAACTCAACGGAATTCAGCCCTTTGCTCGCCTCATACATTACGTGAGTTGTTGTCATTCTAACAACAACAACAATGAATAACATTGATTTTGTGTTTTTCGTCACTTTCGTTTCGTATCAGAAATCCCATGACGCAACCAAATGCGACGATTACCTGCAATGTTTGCTGCGATCCGCAGGAGGATCCCTGCACCGATTGTTGCAGCACGCCGCTAGTCAGTCAGAGTGTTCTCAAGTCGGCAGTGGGTTGAGCCTTTAAGCGTTTGCTCAAATTATTTGTTTTAGTTATTTATTTTACATTCGCATTAACATAAAATGTTAATTTCGTTTTATTGCCAAAAAAACCAGTCGCGATTTTCGCGGACATTCTGAATGTGTTGCATACTTTTTGGCGGAGTTTTGAGTGATAACTGTTCCTGAGTACAGTGAAACATATAAGTAAATTACTATCAGAAACTGTTCAAATTGAGACACTAGATTCAATAGAAAATGGTTCAGTTTTTATTATGAATTTTTTGAACCTCTCTCTCCCCCTGTAGGTCCCCTCCCTACCATCCCCTCCCTACCATCCCCTCCCAACCATCTCCTTGAAATATGTGTTGTAACATATGCTGAAAAAAAACAAAGTTGCTTACACATTAAAAAAATATAGGTGGAATATGTGATATCACTCTCCTTTCCTCTCTTCCCCTATCCACAATGGACATAGTAGGAAGGCTTGTAGCTTCACATTACATTACATCACACCACATCACATCACATCACATCACATCACATCACATCACATCACATCACATCACATCACATCACATCACATCACATCACATCACATCACATCACATCACATCACATCACATCACATCACATCACATCACATCACATCACATCACATCACATCACATCACATCACATCACATCACATCACATCACATCACATCACATCACATCACATCACATCACATCACATCACATCACATCACATCACATCACATCACATCACATCACATCACATCACATCACATCACATCACATCACATCACATCACATCACATCACATCACATCACATCACATCACATCACATCACATCACATCACATCACATCACATCACATCACATC
Organism: Melieria omissa; assembly: GCA_963971225.1. Classification (NCBI taxonomy): domain Eukaryota; kingdom Metazoa; phylum Arthropoda; class Insecta; order Diptera; family Ulidiidae; genus Melieria; species Melieria omissa. The sequence continues at coordinate 14,756,217 of OZ020267.1, read as the reverse complement.
ACATCACATCACATCACATCACATCACATCACATCACATCACATCACATCACATCACATCACATCACATCACATCACATCACATCACATCACATCACATCACATCACATCACATCACATCACATCACATCACATCACATCACATCACATCACATCACATCACATCACATCACATCACATCACATCACATCACATCACATCACATCATATCATATCATATCATATCATATCACATCAGATCACATTCTATTACCTTATATAACATTATATCACATCATATCACATTATATCACATCAAATCACATCACATCACATGTTTCATTGTCATTTCCTTTGCCTATCACAAACAGTTTATATTTTGGTGATGGAAATCAACAGATGTCTTAGACATCTCAGCCTAATGATTCACAATTTTCCAAAACCCACTTTCTTCTATAAATCAATTCACAGTACTTCACTACTTCAAAAATGTAATTCTCGTTACTGTCTACCATACCTAGGAAAATACTGCATTGTTACGTAAATTAGTTCTGCTGGTCAACCCAGCCGTAGTTCGTATCGCTGGATTGTGCCAAAGTAAAACACACTGAAATTCCTTAACGCAGTTTACAACTAGTAGACACTTTATGCACAATTTTCCAAGTTTTTTTACTTTCACTGTTTGTTAAAACCAAGACCAAAACTGGCGGCACCATTCCTAGCTGTATTTTTTTAATATTTTTTATTTTTTTTAAATAAAATTTTGAGGTATATTATTAGGTAATTTTACTGACATATTTTGGTCCTGAAAGTTCAAAACAGAAAATATTATCAAAAAGCGACAATTTTCCTCTTTCATTTGATGCCCACATGTTCATTATAGCACAACCGCAAATATTAAAAAAAATCGTTGAAATACGTATTTGCCTAAAACTTTAAAATCATTTTAAAAAGACAACGGATCAGAAAATGAAAAACTGAGTATGTCACGTTACCATAATAATTTCTAGTTTCAAAACTGTGTCCACTTTTAGATGGGTCAAAGGTACTGTTGCACAGTGTAACCATATCAGACCACCACGAAGACGCCACAACCAAGTAGAACTCACCTACGACCAAGAAAAGTAAATGAAGAAGGTTTACAAGACACGTCTTCTGCTGCTTTTTGTCATCTACATTGAAGTTTTAGTTTTGTATTTTATGCTTTTTGTTGTTCTGTTGTCAACTTTCTGACAACAATATTTGTCATTGCACACAAACGACATTTTCCAGACCGCAACAATCAACAATCTGTACATTTTCAACGTAGACACTTTTTGTGAACGCTTAAGACAACTTGCGCTTTGAGTATATGAAATGTGCACAGCCATACACACACACACACACATCGACACATAGTTGGACACACTTTTGCACGCATTACGCTTGCAGACGTGTTGTTCGTTCTGAAAAGTGTGACTTATCTGTCATCAGCTGTCGTGGCAAAGTATCTGGAGCACCTGCAACACAGAGACACTTAAGCACACACACACACATAGACATGGAAATTGAACAGAAACCTAAAGCAAAGTGTGTAGATTTTGCATGTTTTTGCTTTGGTGCGTTGCGTTGCATGAACGCACGCAAATGGAGCAAAAAACTGAACGAGCTGTGAGAAGTATCTACTTGCAAGTATCTATTAGAAAGCAGCGAAACAGAAAAAAAATCGAAAAAGCGAAAAAAAATTAAGAAAAACAAGTGTTGCTTTGTGATTATGTTTAATGTGTTTTTGTTTGGAAATCGCTTTTGAGTTGAAGAATCGGGGAAATTTAACAAAAATTAACAGATTTGTTATTCTTGCAGCTTGTCGAAAGCTTCCTAAAGATTAATTTTTTTTCAAAGTTTTTTATTTTTAATGTGTTTTTGTTTAGAATTGGTTTTTGAGTTAAAGCATTGAGAAAATGTAACAAACACCAACAGATTTTTTAATCTTCCAGTTCGTCGAAGGCTTGATAAAGATTTTTTTTGTCTAAGTTGTTTTTGAACATGAAGTTTTTTGAACATTAATATTGCTTCAAGTATTTTGAAATTCCAAATTAGAGAGTTAAGATGCAGATCGTGTTTCAGAAACTTAAATCAGCGCAGAAGGCAGTAAGAAGCGTCACAGTAAAACCTCGGCCCAGTGTTTTTACTAGAAATTCCAGACCATTGAGACACTTGAGTGCAAAAGGCACTTGAAAGTGATGTTACTTACTCAGACATTACTGTATCGAAACAATCACACACACACATTTGCGACAAGAATATTCAAAATGCTGTCGATATGTTGCATGTTGCATATAGAAAAGAAAGAAAAACAAAAATAAAATTAAATTAGAATTTTAACAACACACAATACAAATGCACACAAATTCAAGGAAAGTCTACAACATGTGCAATAAAACTCAAACAAAAGTTGAGTAAAACATTAGTAACAACAACAACGACAACAATAGCAGCAACAACAAGCGCAATTAAGCGTGTCCCGACAGCATCATTGCTTCATTGTTGTTGTTATGCTCGATTTTTTCTTTGTACTCTTTGTGTGTGTTTGTTTGACTTGAGAAATGTGCGTGAAAGCATGCAGCGAGCGTTGATAGAATTTTGACAAGCGCCTTGCCACCGATCCGCCCCCGCACCCGCGTAGCATTTCGATGCGTCTTTTGTGTTGGCCCACTGGCATAATGGCTTAATTGAATTTCAGCTAAAATGGCGTTGCCACTGGAAGCAAAGCTTGTGTTCAGCAGACAGCAACGACAGGCGAGCGAGCCAAGACCTCCTAACAACCTAATTAAATTCTAAACATTCAGTTGAGTGAAGCAAAGATAGACATAGAAATTGGCACAATCGAAGGCAGACCGAAGGCCACTGCCAATTGACTGCCAACAGGAGGAAGAGCGAGTACTGAAAATTTGTGGTGTTGGTGGGTGGACTGAAATAATGCACAACACAACTATGGTGCAGTGTAAACGGCATTTGAAATGCTTGTAAACCATAATTCAGGTTGGACCCATTGTTGAAATAATTTTTAGGTTAGTTTTATCAAACAAATCCTCCTATAACTTAACCTCAAATATCTCATAAAAAGCGGTTCTTGTTGTTGTTTTTTCTTGTTGCTATCATAAATGTAGGGCATTGCTATTTAATCGTAATTAGCTTCTGGCAACGTTGCCAGAGTTTGCTATTGTTGAATGCCGACTGCCTGTTGAACCACGTTGGACTTTGGTTGCACAATTAGCTGTGCTGCTGCTCAATGCACTACAATAGGAACAACAACAACATTTATAATTACAACAACAACATTGCCTTGATTTTGTCATGTTCTGCACTGCACTGCATTACTGTCAGTGCTTGCAACCATAGAATGCGTCGCTCGTGCGTGTGTGGCAGTGTTGTCGTTGTTGTTGTGCAATTGAAAAGTTTCACTCAGAACTTGACCGTTTTTGTAGTTAAAGGGCCAAGTTTTTGCAGCATTAAAAACTTAGTAAGTTAGTATTTTAGCATACAATTGTCTCCTATTATCTAAAATAAACTTCTTACTTTACCTGGGACTCTTCTTCGAAAATCTAGGAGATGCAGCCCATAGAACGATTGACAGTCTACTAGGCTTCGTAAAGAACTGACTTAAACATTTCAAAGCAGCCACTTTTACTAAACTATGCATCAAGGTTTTTTCCTTGTTCACTATTCTCGGGAGTCATTGCCTTGTGTTGGTTATGTTAATCGGTTGTTTTTCTGCCAGGGTAGGTAATTGGCCTCTCTCAAGTAGTTCTAAGTGATGGGGTTGCCATCTATCGTCGCTCATACCTGCTACCGCTCATAGCTCATAGCGCCATCTGTTGTGTAAAGGAGGTGACCGCAGCATAGTTGGGGACTTCGCTAAGAACGGTTTGGTGCGCTGCCCGCTTTCCCTACCTAGGTTAGAATAGGTTATAGGAACGGTGTCTTTCACCTGGAGATCCTGTTGGATCTATTGTGATCCTCTTCATTTTAGAAATCCGCTGTTCTTTTCTACCTTTTGGGTTCACTATATATTCAGTCGAGATCTTTGGGGAACCATTTGGTTTTGGCGAGGAAATTCTGTACAAAATGTTGTTCAGTAATCTGTGCATCAGTTATTTGCGCGAGTTTATCGAAAAACCTGTCGAAAGACTCCGCAGACGGTGTTCCTGTAGTGATGGACAGTGACGTAGTAGGATTGATTGATTGATTCCACTGCATTCTCATCCTTTAATATTACATCAATGACTTGTTGAGTTATGTTTAACTACCGGCCGAGTACAACGTTAAAATATGTCTTACGAATTTCTTTGAAAGTAGTTTTATTTATATAGAATTACAATCCAGTTGGTAATCAGTCGAAATCACTTTTAAAGTTAATTGAATTGAAGTTAAAGCTGAATACTGTCTCTTGAAAAGCTCCATAAACCACTCAAGTTTAATGATTCTAACAGTCGAAGTTGACAGAGACTTGAAAGTGCCTTTTTTGTTGATAAAATAATAATAATAGTTATAAAAAGTATCTAGTCACTATAAAGTAGATATGAACCAAATAGATTTGTGTAGTTCATTCAAGCATTCGGGCCCTTGATCCCATTTCAAAAGCCCTGTGAAGCGCACCTGGCGACAATTAGAAACTTTGTTGTCCTTTACACATGAAAAGTTTTTATACGGCAAAGACAGCATTTGTGGGCAAGCGATCACTGTAGCTAAGCGTTAGATGCTTTGGACTACAAAGTAAATGGTTGTGGTTCGAAACACAATTCATTCAAAACGCATTATTTTTTTGGACAGTAGCAAATGGCAAATTTTGAGGAATAATGTTTATTGTTCTTTATGAAAAGGAGGTCTATGAGAAATTGTGTAAAAGTAACAACAAAATGCCTTGAAAATGCCGACTTCAAGGATTTCTTACACCGTTGTCAGCCAAGTGTTGGCATTGTGTCGCATGCTGTTGTGTTTCCTGATTGTTATTTGCAATTAGGTGTAACGTGAAAACGAACATTAATTGGGCTGCAGGAGAGCAAAAGCACACAACTGAGTCAGCTTAGGAAGTGCCAATATAACCCGGAATATTACAAAAACGCCAGAAAGAGGTAAAATGGGTTGCAACAGTTCTTTGGCGACTTTATAGGTTGGTGTCAACAGAACTCTTAACCCACAGCAGATTAATTTTGTTTCGACAAACACGTCAGTTGAGTTGCTGGGCACATTTAAAAGTTAGATTAGAGGTTTTGACTTTACCACAGTAAACTTGATAACGAAAATGCTTCTGTTTGCTTCTTTTGCCAGGGTTGGTGATTCGCCTGTCGCAGGTAGTCTTAACTGATGGGGCTGTCATCTATCGCCGCTTAGGAACAACGCTTCCGATTGTATAAAAGAGGTGACAGCAGGATGGTCGGAGACTTTGCTAAGATTGGTTTGGTTATTGGGTTAATTTCAAATCAGTTCAACTCAAAATTACCACAACTGTGGATAAATACAAAAATAAGATAAACAACCACAACTTTTCAGGTAAACTCTAACACAACTAAAACAAATTCCAACTTCAAAACGCCAGACAGCGATTTTTCACACCCACAGCCAAATTACCGTTAACACGCTGATACAATTCCTCGTGATTGAGCACACTTAGTGCTGCAAATGTAATGAATACTTAGCCATATTTTAATCGCTTGTAAAAGCAAACGCAACACTCTACTAAAAAGAAAAAAATTTGATTGGCTGCTTTTTGTATGAGCAAAATATTCACATCGCTGCATAAACGATTTTTTAATTTAATGTTTTCATAAAAAACGCGAATATCGCATTTGTGCTCGGACGAGCGTTGCACCAAAGCGGCTTACAACTATAGACACTTTAGATAGGCGAATATCTGCACACTTTCCTCGCCCTCAACTGCGGCCCGCACTAGTTGCACATTTATTATGAAACAATGCGTCGGAAGTGTGAAAGTGAAAAGCGCTGCCGCTCTCGACAGCAACAAAAGCAACACACACACACACATGCATATGTAATCGCCATATTTGCTGTGCTTGTTTGGTTTTACAGATTCCATTAGTCAATTTTTTTCTGCCAGAATTTGTTGTTTTTATGCTTTGCTGTCGACGTCTGGCGTTGTGTGCTGCTGGCACATGGCGAGAAAATGTGTTGTAAAAATCACTTTGAATACTAAAGCGTTTTTTATTTAGAGTGGCGCTTTAGTTTTTGTACAAAATAATTGTATAAGAACACTTTTAAAAATGTTTACAATTTATAAAAAGTGATCAATAGTACTTTCACATTAATTGAGGTTAAGCTCAGCATTCAATTTAATGCTTAATTCAGATAATGGAATGAAATCCTCAAAGACTAAGGGAAGAATGGCAAGAAATGGAATAGTTTAATAAATGTTGTTTAAAAAAGTAAAAATGTTATTGAAACTAAGATAGATAGAGTAGACTGAGTAGATAGAGTGGATAGAATAGATAGAGTGGATAAAGTAGATAGAGTCAATAGAGTTGATAGATTGATAGATGTGATAGAGGTGATAGGGTAGATAGAGTAGATAGAGTCGATAGAGTAGATAGAGTCAATAGAGTTGATAGATTGATAGATGTGATAGAGGTGATAGGGTAGATAGAGTAGATAGAGTCGATAGGGTAGATAGAGTGGATAAAGTAGAAAGAGTAGATAGAATAGATAGAGTCGATAGAGTAGATAGAGTCGATAGAGTAAATAGAGCAGGTAGAGTAGATAAAGTAGATAGAGCAGATAAAGTAGATAGGGTAGATGTAGTGGATAGATTGATAGATGTTATAGAGGTGATAGGGTAGATAGAGTAGAGAGAGTGGATAGAGTGGATAAAGTAGATAGAGTGGATAGAGTGGATAGAGTCGATAGAGTCGATAGAGTAGATAGAGTAGATAGAGTCGATAGAGTAAATAGAGTAGATAAAGTAGATAGAGTCGATAGAGTGGATAAAGTAGAAAGAGTAGATAGAATAGATAGAGTCTATAGAGTAGATTGAGTAGATAAAGTTGATAGAGTAGATAGAGTCGATAGAGTAGATAGAGATAGAGTATATGGAGTATATAGAGTGAATAGAGTAGATAAAGGAGATAGAGTAGATAGAGTAGAAAGAGTAGATAGGGTTGATAGAGTCGATAGAGCAAATAGATAGATAGATATTTCAACATTATATACTAACGCAACCTTTCAACAGTTTACTTGTTAAGTACTGAATTTTGCACAGTGTGCATGAATTTAAGTATGAAATCGACATAAATTCAATGTAAACTGAAATTCGATGGCTGATTTTGGTCAATTTGAGCGCACTTGCTGAGGATTATGGCTGTGTTGAAAATCACAGTCATCAATACCGGTGGGCGAGGGGCGGTGTGGTGGTGTTCAAAGTGTGGGAGGAATGTGTGAGCGCAGACTGATAAAGTTGCCAGTGGTTTCGGCCAACTATTTGGGCCACATTGTGGCATCCGTAAAGCAATGGTAAACACGTACAAGCACTGCGGCAGTTGTTGTTAATGCTGTTGTTGTTGTTGTTGTTGTTTAACAAGCAGTCGTTGGGCATTTAATGCGGCAGTCAATATTTGTAATTTGTAATTCTCGCAATTAAGACATTCGAATACAAAGTGTAACAGTTGTACAGAAAGAGTGAGAGAGGGAGGGAGAGCGAGAGTTGTGGCAGGTGGCAAGGAGCTTGTACGCAGTTGTTGTCCCTAGTGTGCGTGGGTGCCGGCTGTTGCGGCGGTCAGTTAATAAGTTCTCATTACACGGTGCAACACTGAAAATACACCTGACAAATTACATAGTGTAGGCTGTTTATATGGTCGAATAATGCATAAAAATATTTTTGTTATATTTTTTGTACCCTCCAAATTTTATTTATTTACAAAAAACCGTTTTTACAAACTTTCCGCGGTAATCTATGAATATCTCAGTAATTTTTTTTAACGATTTTCAATATGTAATATGTTTTGGAAAGAGCATTGTCAGACCTTTCGAATGATGTATGTCAATTCATTGTTTAAACAAATGAGTAGTAAGTTTTTATCGCATAAACCTTGAAAAAGTGATTTTTTTCTCAATTTTTTTAACTTTAACCAGTTTTTATTGTATAATGAAACAAAAAAATTAATAAAGTTAGGTAATATTCTGAAAGAAGATTTGTTTACGAACAAATTGGTGTATTGCTTTATTGAATTGGACCAAAACTGCGGAATCTACGCTATTTTTTCGTAACTAGAAAATAAAGCCTTGAATATGTATTCGTTTGAGATTTAAATAAAAATTTAAGACGAATTCATTGTACACACTGCAATACACATGATAGGCTTTATTTTCTAGTTACGAAAAAATAGCGTAGATTCCGCAGTTTTGGTCCAATTCAATAAAGCAATACACCAATTTGTTCGTAAACAAATCTTCTTTCAGAATATTACCTAACTTTATTAATTTTTTTGTTTCATTATACAATAAAAACTGGTTAAAGTTAAAAAAATTTAGAAAAAAATCACTTTTTCAAGGTTTATGCGATAAAAACTTACTACTCATTTGTTTAAACAATGAATTGACATACATCATTCGAAAGGTCTGACAATGCTCTTTCCAAAACATATTACATATTGAAAATCGTTAAAAAAAATGACTGAGATATTCATAGATTACCGTGGAAAGTTTGTAAAAACGGTTTTTTGTGAATAAATAAAATTTGGAGGGTACAACAAATATAACAAAAATATTTTTATGGATTATTCGACCACATAAACAGCCTACAGTATGTTACTTGTCAGGTGTATTTAATTTTTTTTTTTTTGTAGCACAGTGTTATTTGTTGACAATTGTGCCAGTGTATTAGTGTATCTGTGTGTGTGTGTGTGTGTGTATTAGTGTGTGTTTTGTTTGGTTTTCTTGTTAATTACAGCTGTTGATTTATGGCCGATTGCCTGTTGTTGCTGTTGTTCTTGTTGTTGTTCTTGTTGTTGTTCTTGTTGTTCTTGTTGTTGTTGTTGGCAATCGTAACAGCAGGTGACCGCTTGTTCAATTACTTAAACATGTTGATAGAAATTATTTCAAAGACATTACGCACGCACTTCATGTTGTTGTCTTTGGATTTTAATGTTTTGCTTATTGTTGTTGCTGCTATTGTAGTAGTTGTTGTTGTTGTTGCAGCTATTGCTGTTACTGTCATACGATAAGTAAGACGTGAGCTTAATGTGCGTGTAATTTATATCTGCTGCCGCTGATGGTTGTTTGATTTTGATTATTATTGTTGTTGTGGTTGCTGCTGGTTTACGCAGATTACACAAATTTACTTAGCCGGAAAATTTCAATTATTCGCATTTGGAGTAAAGGCGCCAGACCCAGCTTATGCTTTGGTAGATTTGGAAAATGTGTTTTGCATGTTTTTTGTTTTGCAATATTTATCTGACTTCATTTTCCAACTTTATTGCAGCTGATTTTTGGTTTTTTTGTATTATTGCTTTGCTCGTTTTGCAGTTGCCTTTGCCTCATCATTCTTATCGCTGCGCGCATTGTGTCAGCGTCAGTTGCAGCGACAGTGGCCTTAAAGTCGGCACAACGCATTTCACTGGGCGGCTTTAAGTCAACTTTGCGGCGCATCCTAAGCTGGCAGCGAAAAGGTTCAGTAGCAGCGGGCGGAAAGATGATGTGCCAGCGATAAGTCGAAACAATTAGTTGTCATTTTACTGGCTGGCTTTGAGAATTTGCAGCATTGTCGCTGTCAGTGTGAAGCATTTGTCTGATATTTTTTCAGATGGCCACAGTTTGTAGTGGAACAGAAGTGGAGACCTGCAGCGCGTTTAAGTTCTACTAGAAATTATTGCCAACAATTAAAACAACAAATTAACAAAACAGTGTACGATTTTGTAAAAATGTACTGCCCTGAAATTTTCCAAAAACTTGTAAACTTATTTACATGATTTTTATGCGATTATTGTCTCATGGAATTGACCAAAAAATATTATAAAAATTAGTCAATATAAATGTTTTTACCAAAAAAAATCAAATGACAAAATTATTGACATTACTTTTATGACTTTGTTGCCACAATTCAAGGCCAATGTTTCTCGTCTCTGACGTGTAAATGACAACAAATTAATTAGTATTAATTTTAATCAACACTTTAAATTCCCTCCGGTGTTTTCTTTGAATTAATTTCTTTTATTTTAATAAGTATGCAATTATTCAACTTTTTTTGCAGTCGCAATCGATATGCGTCAGAGACTGGAGATTTTTTTCTGTCATAAGGAGATGTTTTGTTGTAATGTCGAGTTTCAAGCTAATTTTATGCACATCCAGATGGTTCCACAGGTCAGAATGTATAATACAAATAATTCCTGGAATTGATGAAAACAAATAAATCTTATAACTTAAATTTTATGAACTTAGTTTGAATAGTATTAAAGACTGTTCTCAACTTTAGAGAATCTTTCAACGAAACTATGCAGCAGTTTCCAACTTATTTTTGTTGGCTTTCAGGAGTCTTGTAGCTTCTCATCTAACCCTTTCGGGGTTAGTGCTCTTGCGCTTCCTCCTGGACTTTTTTCAACCTTTCCCTTCCCGCTACGTTTCTGACCTAACGACAGTAAACTTGAAATTAACAGAGGATTACGTAGCTGTCGAACTCATTCAATGAAATACTAAGTATTCAACAGATTGGAAATTCATCCCCCAAGTTTCCGTTTTTGTAAGCTTCGTTGTAATTGAAGTTTTATATAAGAAACTAACTTAAAATGTTTACATCTATGTTATACTGTCCATTCCTAAATCTCTGCTATTCTTAAGAATTTCTCTCATTAACCCTTTCCGACATGAAAATAACAGCCTGCTGTATGAATTGTATGGGCTGTAGTTCAATATATTGGACATTGTTACTGAAAGGGTTAAAAAACAGTCAGTTGTGAACCACGATTTGGTGTTTTTAAACTTTACGGTTTGATGGGTACCCACACAATAAGTTTCCCCATCATCACAGAGGTTGTTTTTGAGTTCCTAAGAGCATTAATTTGGGTAATTTCTCGATATTTAGGGCATCTGGCTGATATGACTGTTCTTTTGGGAATCCATTAGATGGAAGTAACAACTTGAAGAAGTGCCTAAATTGGGAATCGAACCCACGACCTTTGGGATGGGAGTCCAGTGCACTTCATGCTGGGGTTTCGTTTATTTCTTCTTGCCTAACTAACTTCTAACTTTAAGTCAAACTGTCAATCTTTTAAAAATTTTAAATCTATCAGTTGGTGAGTCAACGATCAGTAGGTAAGAGAGTTAAAAATGAGTTAAACTGAACTGGTTGTGATTCTTTAAACTAGCCACTGTTGTACAGATTCTAACCCTATGCACAGATCCACCCTATGGTTAACATTTGTTTAACACCGGCGAGAGAACACAAGGAAAATGGGGAATAGCTGATCTTGGTTCAAAAATGTTAAGTTGGACTCAACGCTTCTAGTTCTTGGCTAAAGTTAGCTGACGCTATCGTTCACAGTAGTTACAGTAATTTTCTATGCCACTGTCCATCACTATAGGAACGACGTCCCCTGATTCTAGGATCAGGTTCATCAATGTACTCACTGAAGTAACTAAAACACAGACTACTGTTCTACACAATTTTACACAATTTTCTCGCCAGGATTAAACGATTCCCAAAAATTTCGTATGTATCTATAGGAAGCCCCACAGGTAGGAGAGGACACCAGATTTAAAGATTAAGGGAGTCACAGTGGACTCAATAAGGTCTCCTAGTAGAAGAGCATGTCGCACACTTCCCTGATGTCCTGATGCGATTTCAGAGTGGGCAGGAAAGCCGAAAACCTACCATAGAACTTAATCCGTTCGAACCATTGTGCTATGGTTACAAAAAAAGAAAGGAGAGAAGAGAGCAGTGGGAAAGGAGAATCGAGGAAGGGTCTAGGGGCCCTAACAATACGTCGCTGCCTTACATGCGCCTTCTGCTTCTGGAGGATTCTGGGCTGTGGCAGGTGAAGTGTTAAAGTAAGTCAGAGATAGTTTGATGATGGAGATGGAACGAAAAGATTCAAAGGTATTTTTGGAGAGTCACCGTATAATGTCTTCTAGGTGCTTAGATAGCCAAAATACCAATCTTAGTCCGGAAATCTAAGTTTATATATTTAAATAGTTGAGACATATAAAATTCAACGTAGGTTAGGGAGAATTCTTTGGTTGTAGCAGTTGTTCAGCACAAAGAACTTGGATTTTCGAAAGTTTCTTATTTAATCAGATGAATTCTGGAATCAGAAGCACATATCTGTCACATCAATTTTTCTTTTAGATTATTGTACAATCTAATTAATTTGTATTTAATTTGTTTTACAACGTTTTTATGAAACTAATTTACAAAAATAATTACAAATTTTCACACATTATTAAATATGTATCATAAAAATGAGATTGTTTGCAAATCATCCATAAAAATTCCAATTCTAATTAGCAAAAATGTATGCTGCCAAATGTCAGTCGCATGAAGCCTTTAAAGCTTTATGAATTAAATGTGCTGCGGTTTATTAATGATTTAATTTATGCCAACAAATTTCCATTAATTTTTTACTAGGCACACTGTCAGAATACTCCTTTGCTCTTCCTCTCTTATCCTTTTGTTGATCCAGTCTGATTTTGAAGTAGAAAATCCTTGAAACAATGATTCCTGAAAGAAAAAAAATTCTGGTTTTCGTTTGCATAGTTTTCATTCATAGAGTTCATAGAGTTTATGGGCCAAATTATATTTGTTCATACAAACTTTTAACCCATTATAGACCTCTTCAGATAGTAATTTTCGATAAATTGAAGAAGTTTTTTGTAGATGTTTGGTTGTTGTTGTTGTGTGGTACTTTCACCAAGTTTTAAATCAATGTTTCCATGGTGTTAAATCATGTTTCTCGATATGAAACTCTAACTAGAGCGCAATCGAAGATGACCTTTTGGCCGAAGCCGATTAATCTGCTGCAAAACTGACTGTGTCGAAGGTAAATAACTTAAAAAATTTCAAAAAAACCTAACTTCACTGATTTTAGCAGATTGTTCGAAGCTGTTGTAGCCGAACATGGCCGAAGCCGATTAATCGGCTGGACTCTAAATTTAAACAATATTTTTGCTCTTTAAGATTTTTTAGCAGAATGTTTGTTTTGTGGCCGAACATGGCCGAAGCCGAGGTCGATTAATCGGTCGGGCTCTAAAATTAACAAATTTTTTGTCCCTTTAGAATGTTTAGCAGAATGTTCGTTTTGTGGCCAAATGTGGCCGAAGCCGATTAATCGGCCGGACTCTAACATTAACCAATTTTTTTGTCCCTTTAGAATGTTTAGCAGAATGTTCGTTTTGTGGCCAAATGTGGCCGAAGCCATAGCCGATTAATCGGTCAGACTCTAAATTTAACAAAGTTTTTGCTTCTTGAGAGACATTATTTTTTTAAATCACAACTAAATTATGGCTACTTTTCTAAAATGGAACCATAGTTCAAATTTAATGTTTGTATCTTCAGCGGTTTTGGTTTGACGATGTTAAAACAGTCAGTGAGAATAGCAAATTTTCTGTACGTCGGCTTTCTTTTTCCACCCCGGGGTCTGCGGTATGCAAAGCAAAGGGGTCTCCCTCTTCGCTGTGATAAGACAACGGGCCAATCTAACCTAAATAACCTAACCTAACTTAATCTCATAAGAAATGCGAGAAAATTTTTTATTAAATGTAAAAAATTGCATGAAATTTCAAAATGTTTATATTTGTGCATAAGCATTGAAATATTATAATTCAATTTAAGCATTAATTATTACAAAGGCCAAAAGGTTTTGTCTTCTCGTTGCTTTAAGCAAAAATATTTCGCGGAATTTGTTATTCCAAAAAATTAGCTTCACAGCCAGTGTTGACATTCCGCTTGCTGTACGAGGTCCTTTTGTTGCAAACGCTTTTAACTTTGCAGAAATGTCTTTGATCTCATACACAGGTCGTGTTTAAATTGTTTTTCCGCCCTAAAAAACAACAAAACACAACAAACATTAGTAATGCAAGAGTTGGCAATAAATAAAAAACACTTTTTTAATTCTTTCAACAGCAACCATTGGAAAAATAATAATTGAAGTGACAAAGACATTTGTACAAACACAGAAAACCTGAGGGAACAATTTTAAATGTTTTGGTTCCTAAATGAAAAAATATAAAATTTAAATATTACACAAATTAAAAAGTGAAACATGCCAAGAGTTTTAGTTTATTGCTTTGACTTCCTGCAACAGGTTGGCAACACTTCCATATGCGGGAAAACCGACTTTTTGCGCTGTCGGCGTTGCATTGTCGTATGAATTTAAATAGTCTTAATTTTTTACATTTAAATTAACACAATTGACCCATAAATTTAATAACCCGTGTGCGCCACTAATTTGACGAATTTATGTGTCTGACATTTGGGGGTTTTCAGTCGCCAACGTTGCTCATTGTTTGCTTACGCCCACCGAACCAAAATCACCCAATGCCTCATGAAGTTAAATGTTTATGATTCCAAGTCATAAATAAAAAAAATGTGTACACATTTTTACATCAAAATGCACATTTTCGATCGAACAGTCATAATTCCTGTGAATGATGGCAATTTGAACAGCAATGAAATCAGCTATAAAATTTGAATGTGAATGTCGTTGAACAGGCCACACAGGAATAGGAAATATATTTGATTATTGTTGACTTAAATTAGTTGTTCTCTAAACACTTTAAGCGTGAATCAGACAATGCATTATTAAATTATTAAATATTCAGTCACGCTGTGTAAACAGGGCAAACGGGTATTTGAGAAGATTGCCTTCTGTAAGCTGATGTTTGTTATAGTAAACCGTTCATACTGTAAAACATATATATTTAGATGTTTGAATCTAAAAAAATGTTAAAATATGCCCCAAATAAGGTTGCCACATGCCGCTGTTGAGCCATTAATGTGTGCGAAGTACCGAGTTCTTAAAATGTAGGGGAATGGGTCCGGTTGTGGGCACCTTTTTGTTTTTGGCTCATAACTTTTTACCAAGTTCTTCTTAATCGGACATATGGACATCTATGGAAAGCTAGAAACCTTAGCTAACAAGTAATGACAAAAGTAAATCGATTCCGTCAAATAGAAATTTTTTTTTTTTAATTTTGTAAAGTAGTCATTTTTAACAAAAATTTTTTTTTGGTTCGGTTGTGGGCACCCTTGGAAAATCTGCTGGAAACGGGGAAATATTAAGAAAAACCAACACGAATATAGAAAAATATTAAGTTTTAATTATTTGAAGCACAATGCACGCATGTGAAGTAGCTGGTACGCATGTGGGCACATTTTAGATGGACGGGCATTTCAAAATGTAAGTGACCAAATCATTCTCCTGGGCTGTCAAGAAGACCTAAAGTAAAATGAAATTCAACCTAATTAATCAACACTCTTCAAGTGCTGTGACGTGAAGAAGGTGGAAAACACCAGTCAACCTGATTCGATAACATCCACGAAAAGAAGAAAAAGAAGAAAACACCACCGTCGACAGCTTTGATGTTTCCGAAATTTTCTTCCACCTTCTTTTTGTAGCGTTGGAGATTTGTTTGGGAAATCGCATACGCTGCGGCAGTCGATTTTGTGGTTAGCTTATCTGCAGATAAGCTAGATAGATTAGATTAGATTAGATTAGATTAGATTAGATTAGATTAGATTAGATTAGATTAGATTAGATTAGATTAGATTAGATTAGATTAGATTAGATTAGATTAGATTAGATTAGATTAGATTAGATTAGATTAGATTAGATTAGATTAGATTAGATTAGATTAGATTAGATTAGATTAGATTAGATTAGATTAGATTAGATTAGATTAGATTAGATTAGATTAGATTAGATTAGATTAGATTAGATTAGATTAGATTAGATTAGATTAGATTAGATTAGATTAGATTAGATTAGATTAGATTAGATTAGATTAGATTAGATTAGATTAGATTAGATTAGATTAGATTAGATTAGATTAGATTAGATTAGATTAGATTAGATTAGATTAGATTAGATTAGATTAGATTAGATTAGATTAGATTAGATTAGATTAGATTAGATTAGATTAGATTAGATTAGATTAGATTAGATTAGATTATATTAGATTAGATTAGATTAGATTAGATTAGATTAGATTAGATTAGATTAGATTAGATTAGATTAGATTAGATTAGATTAGATTAGATTAGATTAGATTAGATTCGATTAGATTAGAAGAGTTCGTGTCCTTTCATATTATGCAATAACTCAGCTTAGTGTCCGCTTAGGATCTCTGTAATGAATTTGAGCTCTTTTCTGTTCAGAACCAGACGGTGCTTCGATTTCTTTTACCAGAAAGAAAGCTTGGCACAACCCTGCCTCACTGTGTTGATGATTGTCTGACTGACTGCCAGCTAGTAACTGGAAACATATTTCCCTGCTTTCTTCCTACCGTCAGTCCTCGACCCATCGGCGTACCAGACATATATATAATTGATCTGAGTCGAATGAATGCAGGAAATGCAACGAAAATGGTGCCAAGGAAACTCTGGATCACATTTGTTGCTCTATCGATCCGTAACACTAAGGAGCTCTAACTAGTATGGCTAGGGACCCAGCAGGGTCTATATGTGCTTAACTTGGCAATCTAACCTAATAGCCCTTGGAATGTTGGTTCCTACTAACCTGGTTTTAACAGTCAATGAATCTCTTTTGAAAACTTTGATGGAATTAACTTTATTCGTAAAGACTGTGTGGGGATTTTAGAACACTGAAGCTTCAAGAGGTGAAGTTTGTGGTCCTATTATGACTTTGGTTTATGCAGTTTTTACTGCTCTTTGCTTTTTAGTTTTATTTTCGTTTATTTTTACTGATACTTTGACGAAAGCAAATGGAGTGATGTCTTTAGTAAAACTGACTGAGAGTGACGAAGGAAACACCAAGACTTCACAACTGAGAAGACTGAGAGACAAAGGAAACGCCAAGACTTCACTACTTAGAAGACTGAGTGATGAAGAAAACCCATACACTTCACAACTTGTAAGATTGAGTGACGAAGGAAACACAAGGTTTTCTTTACTTGTAAGTCTGAGTGATGAAAGAATCGCAAAGACTTCACTATTAAAAGACTGAGCGATGAAGAAAACGCATAAACTTCACAACTTGTAAGATTGAGTGACGAAGGAAACGCCAAGACTTCACTACTTAGAAGACTGAGAGACAAAGGAAATGCAAAGACTATACTTCTTATAAGAATGAGTGATAAAGAAAACGAAAAATCTTCACAACTTGTAAGACTGAGTGACGAACGAACGCAAAGATTTCTCTTATTGTAAGTCTGAGTGATGAAAGAATCGTAAAGACTTCACTACTAGAAGACTGAGAGACAAAGGAGACGCAAAAGCTTGACTTCTTGTACGACTGAGTGATAAAGCAACCGCATTGACTTCGCAACTTGGAAGACTGAGAGACAAAGGAACCACCAAGACTTCTTATAAGAATGAGTGATGAATGAATTACAAAGACTGCAATACTTAGAAGACTGATAGACAAAGGAAACGCAAACACTTTACTTCTTATAAGTCTGATTGGTGAAGAAAACGCAATATTTTCACAACTTCTTCTAAGACGGAGTGAAACGCAAAGATTTTAGTTCTTAAGATTTTAGTTCTTATAAGAATGAATGATGAAGAAAACGAAAAATTTTCACAACTTGTAAGACTGAGCGACGAATAAACGCAAAGATTTCTGTTATTGTAAGTCTGAGTGGTAAAGCAAACGCAAAGACTTCACAACTTGTAAGACTGAGTGATAAAGAAAACGCAAATATTTCTCTAGTTGTAAGACTGAGTGATAAAAGAATCGCAAAGACTTCACTATTAGAAGACTGAGAGAAAGGAAACGCAAAGACTTCACTACTTGTAAGACTGAGTGATAAAGGACTGACTGAGTGGAAAGACTAAGGAACGCAAAGACTTTACTTCTTATAAGAATGACTGATGAAGAAAACGCAAATCTTTACAACTTGTAAGTCAGTGACGAACGAAACGAAAGACTTCCATACTAAGTCTAAGTCTAAGAAGTCTAAGTGACAAAGGAAACGAAAATTTGGTGCCAAATTGGGTGTCGAGTTGTCGATTGAGTCATGTTGAGTTCATAAAGACGCCATGGAGCCCAGTCATTCACTTTGAGATTGAAATCTGACACCTTAACAAGGGTTCCTTGTACATCAAAGAAGCAACAGAGTCCAGTCATTCACTTTGATTGTCATTGTTGCTGGCGGAAGCTTTTATAAAAAGCAAAAAAAAATACTTGATGGATGTGCAAAGAGGCTCGTTAGCGTTAATTGAATTCTAAAATTATCCTTAAAAATACAGATGACTATACCAAAATTGAAAAGACAATGTCCATAAGACAAATAAGCCAAAACCGACATAAAATATGACAATGTTTAATTTTTTTATTACACAAAACAAACCAGTTCAGTATAAACAAAAGGAGAGCTAATAAATCACTTTAAAATTGCTGTCAAAAAAGATGTTATTAATTTGGTTTGCATAAGCAATGAAAAGAAAATTATTCATTAAAACGAACGAGCGAACAAATGGTGAACAACAACATCCAAACGTCAGATGCGAAAGTGTGTCAAAAAAGCGCTGCCACCAACAATGCAATCGAAGCAATTTCGTTTGTTGTGTTCGGCAATGATGAGCAATAATAACAAACAACAACAACAACAAAACCAACAATATGTGAAATAAGCCGTGGACAGCGCGCTGAACTGCAACAATAAACAAACGAATTGAAAGAAAACAACAAAAATGTTCGGCACTTGAACTTGAAATTTCACGTTGCTGTTGTTGTTGTTGTGCATTAAATGACTGTTGATGTGTGTTTTTTATGACTGCTTAGTGTTTTTATTATTATTTTGACACACGTTGCGCCGAGTTCACTGCACATGCGCAACGCTTCGGCTGCGTGGCGTTTTTCATTCGCGTACGTCGAGAATTTCTTTGACGCGCTGTCAGCGCTTTCTGGAGCGTCGCCTTGCGAGAATTTCTTTGCGCCGTTTGCTGTTCAGTCGCGCAACCGGAATTGCTGGTTTGTTGTTGTTGCGGTTGCGCTTCGTTTGCGGCCAATTTGGACAAATTAAAAGCGTCTCGCGCCATTTGTGTGACCTGTCTGTGTGTGTGTGTGTGTTTGCGTGTGTGACTGTGTGCGTATTTTCGCGTAGCACTCGAGAATTTTCGTACAAAAGTTAAAAGACGCTGAAATCTGAAAACAGACGTGACAGTGTTCTGACAACGTAAACAACTCATTTCGTATCGGCATCAACCGAGTTTGAAACCAAGAAGAAAGCAAACGTTGAGATTTTTGTGTAAATTTGCCAAACGAAAACAATTCAGTGAAGTGATTTTTAAGCCGTCTATGCCAAGTGTTAACATGGCCAGTACAATCCAAATGGTAATTTTTTAAAAGACTTTCTACTGTCTGAGTAAAATTTTGGTTCAGCTCAAAGGTTAATGGCTTCAAAGTTGTGTGTTGATTTGGATTTTTTTTTAATTTTGAAGTTTTTGGCGTATTTACCAATTTGCTGAAGTTGTTCTAGATTTTTAGAAAGTTTTGTGCAATTTAGTTGAAATATTGAAACACAAAACATAAAAACAACATAAAAAACATAAAACACATAAAACTAATTTGCGATAGAAGCAAAAACAACATTCAAATGAATAAACCAGAATTAAAACTTAAAAATTCAAATGAAACAAAATTGAATTTGAATTGAATTTATGATAAAAATTAACACCAAATTCAAGAAAAAATAGTAAATTTGAAATCAAAACAAAATTAAAAAATATAAATAAATTTGTGATAAATACAAAATCAAAATGAAAAGTAATCAAATAAATAAATAAAAAATAAGGCAAAGTACCATTTTTAATTTAAAATAAAAACAAAAGTAATTTACTTAAGAAAATCAAAATAAAAACAAATTTAAAAAACATATAAGAATAATATTAAAATAACAACTTTAAAATAAAAAAATTCAATTAAAATAAAACAAAATTAAATTTACTATAAAATCGAAAACAAATTTCATTCACTTACTAAAATCAAAATTAATAATAAAATCAAAATAAAATAAAAAAAAAATTAAAATCTAAATTAATTTTTTCATAAAAGATAAAAAAACAAAAAAATATAAAAAAATTGATTGAACACAAACTTAAAAGTGAAAAATTCACAAAAATTATAATAAATAATAAAAAATTAAATACATAAAAGTATTTCAATTAAAAAAAAAGAAACACATATTTAAATTAACTAACTTTATAGAAATTTTGTTATAAATATTTGATTTTCATTCAAAATAAAAAATTAATAAGGCAAACAGATTATACAAATTAAAAAAAAACATTTTTAAATGTAAGCAATTAACATGAAAGAGCTGAAAACAACATGAAAACAACAAAAATGAACAAAAGATATAAACACAAATATAAATCAACCTAACTGACTTAAAATAAAAAAAAAAACAAATTAACTAAAAAACCAAAACAAAATCACAAAAAAATTATAAATATGTATAAAAATTTATACAGCAATCAACATGAAAAAACAATAAATAACACTCAACTTGAAACAAAGCACACATTAAATAAATATTAGATTACATTAAATTATTAAATTAGCATAACCGACTTGTGAAAAAAGGTAATAAATCAAAACTAACACTAAAACAAAAATCCTATGAACTAATTTTGAAAGACAGAACAAAAAGAGAGAGAAAAACTTAAAATTTACATACACAAATCAGCATTAAAACAACTAAAAATCTCCACTTCAGCAAAAGAAATGAAAGCAAATAAATAAAAAAGCAAAAAGCAGAAAAACAAATGAAGATTTCACATAAAAATAACAACAAATCCAAAAGAAATTAACGAAATTTATGACTTGTGAAAAAATTAAAAATAATATAAAAAAATCAAATAAAATCATGAATAAATAAATTCTGAAAGCAAGAACAAAGCTATAAAAAAAAATAAAAAATATTAAATTAATACAAAAAAATTAATAAATTAATAAGAAAAAGAATTAAAATTAATGAATTTAACAAAATATTCATGTACAAAGTTAACACTAAAAACTAAATGAAAACACAACTTTAAAATAAGCAAAAACCAACAACAATGTTGCACACACCCCAATATTAAATTTCCCCTCATCATCTTCTTCTTCTTCTTCTTAATTTTGCAGTGTACCATCTTTGCGCTGCTAATCAGCTGCTTTGTCTGCAGTTCCGCTCGCGCCAGTCCCCGTTTCGCGCCACCAAGCCGCTTCGCCAACTACGCCAGACGGTACGATGACTTGGAGGCTGCCGCCGCCGCCGAAGTGCCCGTGGTGCACAACAACAACTACGACATGGTAATGGTCGACGACGATGCAAAGGGAGAGGAATCGATGCAGTTCCAGAACTTCGAACTGTTCTACGACCCGCAAATGGCCGAGAACAACGAGTACAGCATGGACGAGACCCAGTTTCTGCCCAAGAATACGCCGCCACGTGCGCCACAGCCGCTGTCGTTCGAGGAGCGCCAGATACGGCAGCTGGTCGAGCAGGCTGATCCCAAACTCGAGTATGCGAAGCAGAAGAAGCTGAAGAAGGGCTCGACAAAGCCGCGCGGCGCAGACGCTGCGCCCTGGGACCAGTTCGACTACGATCTGTACAGCGTCAAGCCCGAAAATTGGCGTCACAAGGCGTAGTCTGCTTTGAGGCGCATGCGTCTGTGCCTTTGTTAATTTTAAATATATTTTTGTGATATTGCCCATGTTTGTTGTAATAAAGAGAACTCATTATTTATTGTAAAAAAGTTGCACATATTTCTTGGATTTGTGTCAGTCGCGTTAGTTGGTCCATAAAAAACGCCAATAAAGAAATAAGCAAAACAAATAAAATAGCCAACAAATATTTCGTTTAAGCCAAAACAAATAAAAACACAACACCGACAACAACAACAACAACAAAGTTAGTAGTAAAAAATGAATCTTCCAACTAAGTGAATGTGTTTCGGCGCCGGCAAAGACTGGCAACAATAGCAAAGCAGCGCCGGCTGTGCGACTGTGCGACGATCGGCGTCACTAATTAGAATTAATTTCATTTAATTGCCAAATCAGCTAAGAGCAGAATGTGCCATCGGCCAACTAATGGCCCCAACAATTAGCCAATTTTACATATCTGTCCAGTTGGCTTTTGTTGACTCGGGGCTTAGTGCCAGAAATACGTCAGCGAGTGCAGTTGACAGTCGATTAACTAAAAACCCGCTCCCGGATGGCAAGATTTGAAAAAAAATGAATCGAAACAAATGCAAAATATTTAAATATTTATTTAAGTTTATCGAAATTCGTGTTGGACGAAAGACGCTTATGGAATGCTGAACGATTTTAGTTGTCAACTACGATTTATGAGCAATGGCAGTGAAAGGAAAGTTGTTTAATGTGTCGCGAATTGTGACACTTAACACGATAAATGGACAAAGATTGTGGATTGCTTATTGTTTTAGAATTGAATTAAATATAATTTATATTTGAACTCGAAATTTATGGATACGTGAATACGTTCAGACTGTTGCCAATTACTGTTGCTTTATACAGAAATGAATACAAGAATGACAAACTTGTTGAAGTCCTATCGGAACAACACGAAAACTGAAGAGCGATATACGTTTTTCTCGCAAATGATGCTTTAATAATTGTATTAGTTTTTTTGTAATGAATTTAATGAATATTTTCTTGCTTTGTGTTCTTTGCCTCGTGATCATACAAGTTTCATACAAGTTTCATACAAGAGACTTAGATGGGTTGAAGACGAGTATGATCAACCTTAGACTACCGACGTTCTAGAGAACTTGTCTCATTAAATTGGGACCAGATGAGAACCTTGTTTGGAGTTCTGACAGATCACTGTTAAATTGGCATTAAAGCTATAAGGTTGGGGTTGAAGTTTTGAACAACTTCAGAAAAAAATGCACTACACCTTCTTTGTACTTGTCGCACATTATTCAGAGGAAGGAAGAAAGAGTCATCTCTCAAACTCGGGTAACAGGGAAATCTTTCAGAGGTTGTCAGGGCAGTACACATTGCTGCTAGACCCTTAGGACTGCTTGATACCTGGGGTATCCTTTAGGAGGAATGTTGAAATCAGGTTCCCGTCGCATGAACAATGGTACGAGGGCGGGTCAATAAGTCCGTGGCTTTTTGAATGAAACACAGGTTTTTAGATAAAAAGTTATTTTATTTTTCAACGTAGTCTCCTTTGAGATCTATACACTTAGCCCAACGTTTCTCCAGTTTTTTTATCCCTTCCGAAAAATATGATTTGTCGAGGTCTTCAAAATAGGCATTTGTTTGTGAGATGACTTCGTCATTGGAGGCAAATCTCTTTCCGCCGAGCCATTTCTTCAAGTTTGGGAACAAGAAATAGTCACTTGGGGCTAGATCGGGTGAATAGGCGGGATGAGGGAGCAATTCGTAGCCCAATTCATGGATTTTTGCCATGGAAACTGCACATGTGTGCACCCGTGCACACGAAATTCACTTTTTTCCATTTTCTTCTCAGTCAACGCGATAGTCTGATATTAACGGCTGTCAAAAACAAACTAAATGTCGCAGCTTGTTCAATTTTTGACAAGAGTCAACTGACAGATGACTGTCGACGGGAGCAGTGTTGCCATTTCAATTAAGAGGCGAGAAATTCAAAAAGTCACGGACTTATTGACCCGCCCTCGTATAATTCGGAGTCTGGACATTTTCTTCACTGACGATTGCAAGACCCATAAAGGTACTGGAGCTGGATGACACCTTAATTAGGAGGGCTGGCAACCGACTTTCAGTCGGAGGTCTTTGCCATTTTTGAGGTAACGGAATAGATAATCTAGAACGAATGACTCGGGAAACGTAAGAAGTTTGTAGTGACAGTTGGGTTGAACTTAAGGCCCTGGAGAACGTCGAAGATTGTCCAAGAATGTAGGATGAAACTTAGGTCGGTTGTGATTCATTATAAGCAACAACTTAACTGGGTTCCTGGGCACTGTTTTGTTCAAGGTAACGAAACTACAGATAATTTGGCTAATTGAGGATAAAGGTCCTCACGCCCTTGAGAACAGAACCCATAATCGAAATCAGTTTTGCAAGCACTTTGGTCTGAATCAAATCCTATGTAAACAGCTTACATAGGGAACGTTGGTCAATTTTGGGAAGCTACAGGACTGGCAGTGTTTAAGGAGTTTAAAGAGTAAAGATCTTCACCAGATTGTCGGACTAATCACAAGACACAATCCTCGGGGCCAACATATGGCCACAATGGGCATCATCGAGGATCCCAATTGTGCATCTTGTCTGGATGAGGTAGACAAAACAGAGCACTTTCGCTATGAGAGACAGCGAGATTGCACATTATGGGTTCTGATGTTATAAGGATGAAAGAGATCTATTACCCATCATTAAAAAATTCAGGAAATTCGTGTAGTCCCTATCCCTTTCTGACTATTTTCTGCCTTTAATCCGACCTCACTTTCCTCCATCACCATTTTCCCCTCGACTCTTAAGTACAATGGACTTGAATGAATCTTGTCTGAGTGCTTGAGAAATTGGACCCACTAGGGTTCACTTTCTCTGATCCCCTCATATCTGTTCCATTTCAAGAGCCACGTGGACAACTTCATTCTCGATAATCTAGGGAATCTGATCGATGGGACTAGGATATAATTAGTGAGAAGCTCAAACTGGTTCAATGAGCGATTTCATAAAGAGTTACTTTTCTCACTGATATAGACACTTTAACCGTTATCTGTGTTAACCGGCGTATCTGTGTTAAACTGGGTTCTCCTTTGGGCTCTCAAAACAATTATGCATTTAATTAAATAAATAAAGACAAATATAAACAAAACAAAAAAACTCTACTGAAATTAAATTGACGCTAATGAACTCATTGTTGCGCTTCAACGCTGAAATTCGATACCTTTGCTAATTTCTTTCGTCGAAGCGTTGCGGTGTAACCATTGTACTGATTCACAAAGACACTTCCGTTTGCTGCGATTGTTCCGTTGTTTGCGATTCTAAAAATTTTATGGTAATTCATATCAAACAATCAAAACTCAGCATTCAAAGTGTGAATTTGAAATTCCCAAGTCGCTCGTTGGCGCCAGCTTTCAAATCAAATGAATAGAACTTGTTGAACGCGTTTTTTGTATAACTATTTCCAAGAATTGTTTAAGTAGAATGTCAAAAACATCACATAACAATCAAAGCTTTCATCATTTGAATGCGCCAAATATTTTTATAATATTTAAAACAAAAACATTGGCGTCAATAGAAAAGTTTTGATGACTTTGTTTCAAGTTTTCTACATTGTCAACACTTGTCGAATGCGAAGCAAACCATTCACAATAGAATGATTGTAGAAATTTATGAAAATTATTGACAGTTTTATTGTGTATTGAGAAGACAAAAATAAAACTATTTCGCAGCGAAAATGTGTGCGGTCCGGTTTTGAACGCTCGTGTTGCGACACACGTTCACTGTGACAAATACGTCATCTGATTTACATACAGCGTTGTTTTTTAATGTCATTCAAGTCGAAATAATTAGATTAGACATAAATTAATTTGTGTACTATTTATACCAAACGGCTGGGGATAGTAAAATGTGTGTTAAAGAAACGTAAACACGTTTAGATAATTCGAAAGGATTTGCAAGCATTAATGGTCAACATTCATTAATTGTATTGTTTATGCATTGATTCAAGACGATTATTTTTAATAGTTCAAGATGGCTTAGCTAAAGAAACAATATAAAAGTGGGTAATAATTGTTGACTGCGTCAGGCAGGTCGAATATGATTTGGATTTGTAGGATCTTAACCAAATCGTTTTCGGCCGGAACTAGAAATAAATTTGAGAGTAAGACTGCAAGAACGTTTTTTGGTGGATTCAAATGGATTCAATTCATTCACAGGATATGCAAGTGAGTCAAGGAAAGGAGAAAGGCTATGTTTGGTTAGAGCGTCTCCTGTTACCAACCATGAAAGGGTACATTCGGTGCCAAAAAGATTCAGTGTGAGAAAGAGTGCTTCTTCTTAGTTGAGGGAGAAGTCATTTACTCATAGTTCATAGAAATAAAATATTCATAAAACCATCTTCAGCTCAATGTTCCTAGAGGGCACTTTTTTGTATGTCTAGAAGATTAAAAATTATGAGGGAACAGTAACAATAATTTATTTCCAAAAATAAACACCAGTAGCACTCAGAAACAACGACTTTTGAAATATGTTGCGCTAAAAAATTTGCATATTTTTTAAAGGAATAAAGAAACTGGTTGGAATGAAATGTTTTTAAAACCTGAAGATATTTTTATCAAATTTGGATCTCGGTGAGTCTTTTGAATTCCACTATCTAGAGATCTTTTGAGTTTATGTCCTCAGCTTGTGGTCAAAAGACTCCAGAATCATTCGAATTACACTATCTAGAGATCTTTGGAGTTTATGTCCTCAGTTTGTGGTCAAAAGACTCCCGGTGTCTTCTCTTCGGCTTTGCGTGCGAAACTATACGATCTAAGGTTTTACTCTCCGTACAGTGAAAATTAAAAAAACATTTTTGAAGGCATAGTATTTGTTCTGAGTTAAAACTGGCATTGTAGTTTTGACGAATTTGGGACAAAATTTAACACCAAAGTTTTTTAAAAACTATCAAAGCTTAAAGTCTCACTGACTCTCATTTACTTTCAACTCGTTTTTGTAATAAAAAAATTTCTTTTAATTTTAAAACTTTTTTAATTGTTGACATCTTAAGGTCACTGATTACTGAATTGTCACAAATTTATTTTAGTGTTGCAATTTATTATCTTCAAAAGCTACTATGATAATTTTTTCATACCGTATTTTATATTCAAGCTTTACTGTAGTCATGATTTTATGTCAGAATTTTATTAGCTATTTCAACAGTTAATATATGTAAAAAAGTTGTTATTGTTTTGATCAAGTAGTAGTAAGAGGCTGCCCCGTTTAGCGTAAAGAATGTAATGTGTTGATTCTCAGAAAGACAGTTAAATTTGTGATGATATTAAAAGTTTATGGTTAACAAAAGAAGCAAAAAAAACCGTTTATTTTGACCTAAGCCAACTAAAATTTTATTACCTTAAATAGTAAAATAAACAGACTTTCTTAATACAAACAAGAAGAATGTGTGGCGCCTACCTATGAGAATGTAATAACATATAAAAAATGTTTAAAGACCTATAACTTTGGTTTTAGTTTTTATGTAAATGTCAACTTATCTTTCCCCAAGATGACAAGCGGGAATTCAGAGGCTTAGAAACGATACTAAAAGTCCCTTCGGAGACTGAACAGTCTTACAGACTTACAGAGACTGTTAGACCACATATAGAGTTGGACTTCTATAAACTTTAAGCCCATTAAGAGAACACAATAGATCCTCTAGGTTGCTAGTCACAACTCCCCATAGTATGTAAACTTATGGAAAAATAAAATGTACTAAAAGTGATACTAAAACTCTTTCTGGAGACTGAACAGTTTCACGGATTACAGATGCTGTAAGACCACATATGGAGTTACATGGGCTTCTATATACTTTAAACCCATGAAGGAAACACAATAGACCCTCTTCGTTAATGGTAACACTTTCCCCATAACATGCTAACTTTTGAAAAAGTAAAATGTACCGAAAGTACTAATAACTCTACGGAACGTACACGGAAAAATAAGGAACGACAGACCAAGGATGTTTTCTATATAATTCTAAATATTTGTCTAATTGACTGAATTTCGGTTGGCCTGGCCATGTCTCCCTTATGGGCAATGAAGTTCCGACGAAAAAGGTGTTCGACGCAGCAGTTGGAGGTCAAAGGCCAAAAAGGGAAACCATAACTCCGGTGAAAGTATCAATTTGAGGACAACCTATCATCTTTCGGTGGTACCAACTGAAAAAGGCGCATAACAGAGGCGCTTGGAAAACTGATTGTAGGACCTGCCGGACACTATGGGCACCCTTTCTTTGGGGAAAACACTATATGTACTGTCCCTGAGTCGAACCTCTATTAGACAGCTCGTTGGAGTCATCACTGGACACTGCACCATTGGATCCATACTCATCAAATGGCGCATTTCATCCAGTGATCTCTGCAGAAGCTACTGAGATAAAGAATAAGAATAAATGATTCAACACTTCCTGTGCCATTGCCCGACTCTGCAGGAACGCTGACTCCGTGTCCTGGGGCAAGATTCCTAGTGAACCTGGGCTACGCAGCAAACGTTTCGCATCTGTTCTCTTTTATCTGGTTTGCCCCGGATTGAGACTGATTGGTTAGCTCCAGAACTATTTAAGAAGGGATTTACAATGGGCCACTTTGGCTTCCGAGTTCCTGCCCTGTCTAAGCTAACTTAACCTAGAGGCGGCTGGACAAAACTTTTGCCGCAGCCTGTAACCTCTTAACGGGCTTTCATTGCCATTTGAGTATGTAAGTAGTAATATTTCCAGACATACAGAAGCACTGAAAGAACGACCTTTCTGCAGAGTACAAGTTTTGTTAATCGACAAATTCCCTACCGAAACCTTCGCTTTATCCGTATGTTCGGAACTATTAGTTACACAAAAAAGTATCAACCCGGTATAAAGTTGATTCTAATACATATCTATCCAGACATCACTGGTGTAATACTATCCAAATACTGGCAGAAGCCAGACAAAGTCGAGCGATATCCTCTCGTTTTACCAAAACAGCCCCGTATACTCTTCTGGTACCTCAACTTACTCTATGAGACATAGTTTTCCCAAGACAATAGACCTCTAATAAACATTTTCGAAATATTATTACATGATTTTATAAGTGAAAAATAAACTTTACAGCATCCAAAATCAAGACTTTCCCCCTTTTTTACATTTCTTGCAGCTTAAAAAATGATTCACTCTTTTTTTCCCCTTTATGGTTGGCTTAAAAGCAACACTATTCTTTAATTAGGTTCCATGATTCACTCTCTTTTTCCCCTTTTCTGTTGACTTAAAAGTAACACTATTTTTTAATTAGGTTCTATGATGAACATTAACAAATTTAATTCATACATAAAGACACATAGTGAGAGCAACCGGTTTCCTTATAGGCATCGCTCAGCAATTCCTAAAATAAAATGAGTCAAGTTGTCGTGCCGAAAATTTTAACATGCTAATAAGAATAATAATACTTACAAACATTAGAGGTATTCACACAGAGCTCTTTATTTTGTTAGTTTGGTACTCGGTAGTTTTTGTTCTATTCTTTTGCAAAAACCGAATAACAAAGTAACAAGTCGCGATATCCGTCATTGCCACTATTCCCGGTTAGTATTGCTTTAAGATGATCAAATCTTTATCGCCAGACTAATGAAGGCAAGAAGCAAAGCCAGCGTTTATTTTGCTATCTCTTCGAGGTCGATGAAGGTCCTTTCCAACGTCTTCTACCCTCTTCTTGATAGAGCCGAACATTCACAGAAGAAGGGTAATATGATTTCTTTCTGGTTCGGGTTATTGCAACTGCGGTGAGGTGGGGCATGTCGCATTTACGTGGGTATTTTCCTATGGGCCAGTGACCCGTGATGACCGCAGTAAGCCTCTCTAAATTCTGGCGTTCTGTGTTCAAGAGCTCTAAGGATCTGTCTCTACTGTATTTGAACCAAAGTGATTTACTGGTCCTGCAAATTTTCATCCTATGGTTCGCTTTGGTAAGGAAGTTCTCGGAAATTGCACTCTCGATTGAGCTTACTGAAGCGTGAACCGTTAGCGCGTTGCTCTTAGCAAGAACAGATCTTCGTGGGGCTGTTTCATAGACTCGTTCGTTACCTTTGACAATGTTTTGCAACGACACACCAATCAACTAAATACATATATTATTCAACATTAAATAAAATCAAAATGAAACCATCTCTCAGGTATTTACATAGTAACTTTAATGAAAGCAAATTCTATTCAGTCTGGCAACACTGTTAGTTATAAATGTGTCGTAGAAATTAAATACTTATAGATAATGAATGATTCCCACTTATTAGATTCGACTAGAGCCCGATCGTTAAATTGGCTTCTGCTTCCGCCACATTCGGCCAAAAACGCATATTCGGCCAGTAAGCAGATTGCAGTAATTCACAAATTTAAAAAGAAATTGAGTTGTTTTCATATTTTTGTAACTTAATCACATTCGACGTCAGCTTCGGTTGTAGTCAAATGTCAAGGTAGCAGCCGATTAATCGGCTTCGGCCAAAATGTCACTTTAAAATGTCATGATCTCATTTAATGTGCATTTGCTTTGGGCAAAGGGTGCTTTTAGTGACCTTTAACCCTTTATCTGGCCGTGTGACAGTAATGTTACAAACCCTAAAATTCACTGAAATCCACTATTATTGTTAGATGTGCGCTTGATGGGTTTTAAAACACAACCGATACAAACTGTGCTTCATGTGAAATCAAAAAATTGTGTGAAGTTTGAAAGTTTGTTTACTTTTTTCGCGTCAAAAGGTTTGGTACCCAAAATTTTCTGGCATCGCAACAAGTGTTTGATTTGCAAAAAAAAAAATCAGTGTTTGGAAATTGTGAAATACGTAAATATATAAATAAAGGGTTTTTACTAGTGTCCGACCGAAACCACTTTTTTGGGCCAAAACCGAAACCGAGTTTCGGTAATTTTTTTAATATTCGGCCGAAACCGAAACTTTCTAGCTGAAATAAAAATCACCACATCAAGCATCAAAATCACCATTTTTCAACAAACGAATTTTACTTTAAGTAAAAAAAGAACAAACAAACAAACAAACATAACAAACACATTTTTTGGCCGAAACTGAAACCGAAACCGAAACCACTTATTTTGGGCCGAAACCGAAACCGAATATTCGGTCGGACACTCGTTTTTACCAAGTTTGAGTGAAAATATATAATATTCAGCTTTTATATGGTGAAATACTGTGTGTAATACTTTCGTAACAAAAGACATTTTTTTGAATAACCAATTTAAAATTCCTTAAACAAAATTAAAACAAGTATTATTTTAATCAAACAGAAGCTGTAGGAAAAAACGTTTCGGCTTTAAATACTATATTGCCCGATAAAGGGTTAAAGCGAATAATTCAAATGAGAGAGGGAGAGAAAAACTTGAGGCATGAAAGAGTATTGAGTTTATTGAGCAGATGTAGTATCTTTACGCTCAGAAAAACCTTTACTTACTGTGAAAAAGGATCATATCCTTGTGATCATGAAGCAGTACTTAAATATTTATTTCAACCGGCTGGGCTGTACAGTACTCACAGGAGTTAAGAAGAGAGAGAGAAACTTAAAGTAACGGAAGATGTTGAGTTTCTTAAGCAGATGTAGTGTCTATGAAGTATCTAACGCTCAGAAAAACCTTTACTTTACTGTAGAAAATGATGAGGATCACTAGATACGGTCTCACATATGTCTGTACCTCAGTCTGTCCGCTAGTCAGCTGGGCCTTACCATACTCGAAGGAGTTGAGAAGTCGCAATGGATCGCCAAACTCAGATAAGGAACGCTAAAAGGTCCCACGTAAATTTTCATGGGTTAAGCCAATTCTCATAATAAGTGAGGTTATGAAATTATTATTTTTTAATTTTTAATTTACAACATGAGTGTTTATTTGGCACATAGAACATCTTAAAAAAAATTATACAACACCAAATTAAATTTTACACAAAGTAAAAGTTGTCTTTTACTAATAAAAGTACGATTCGTCAACCAGAGATTCAGTGTACGGAATCAAACGACGGCCGGGTGGACGTTTGAGACTTCGTCGTGCCACAACGGTTTTCCAATGCCTTGAGTGCTCATTACACGTGCTGACGGCATTAACGTGCAACACCGACGACGATGACGCCGACGACGCCTTATTGAGCCGGATACGCTTGACGGGACCGCGACGACCCGACTTGTGCTTCGAAGCTACTTCTTGATGCTGAAAGTTCTGCTCGAGTTCGTTGGGATTGCCAAGCTCGTAGACCGCTTTCGGATATTCGAACGCCGTTCCTGGTCGATTGTAGTCGTAGCCATTGTGTGAAGCTGTTTCGATGACAACCTTTTCTTCAGGTTCGGTTGCATGGCTGGAAAAGGCGACCGCCTGCAGCGCTGCTACGCCTTTAGCGGTGAGCACTTCTTGTTGTTGTTGCTTATCGAATTGCTGCTGGATGAGTAATGGCTGTTCCAGCTGCTGTGGTTGTTGTTGTGGTGCATCTTGAATTCGTCCATATTGCAGCTTTTCGGCTGTTTCATGTTTAGCTGTGAACACTTGTTGTTGTTGTTTGTCGAAGTGCTGCTGGCCCAATATTTGCTGTTGCTGTGGTTCGTCGTTCCGAGTGTGTTGCTCTTCGGTTAGTTGTTGTTGTGGTACATTTAGAAGCGGTTCATCCTCCAGTATGCGCACATCGTATCCAGCTCTGTTGGGCGCACTTGGCACATTGCTCGGCACATTGCTCGGATACAGCAGCTTGTTTGAGGGCGCCGCGTAAGCGTAACCGGAGTGTGAGGCGTCCGCATAGTTGCCGGCTGCATCCGCAAAGATGGCGGCCCCACATGCGACCGCAACCAAATGCAGCGCGCACAATAGCTAAAAAATTCAAGTCAATTAGTTTCACTGCTTTTGGGTTTTAACCACAAATTACGAGGCAATCTTCTTCCATCTTACCGCAAAATTTTCAAACTTCATGGCCGCTGCGACACTAGAAATGATTCAGTTGAAATGTTTAACGCGCTGCGTGCTGTGTACACAAATTCTGAATGCGTACTAACGAACATTGGCGGAGATGATTCGCACAGCGGTAGAACATCTTTCATGGGGTTTTTTCAACTAATTTCGTATGTATGCTGTTCTTCGACTCGAACGGATGAGATCGTATAAATTTTAAAATGTTTCGGTTGTGTGATATTGTCAATGAAAACCAGTTGGCAAGCGGAAACTTACTAATTTTGCACTGATAAAATATCAATGACAGTGAATAGTTACAACTGAACCAAATGAAACTAATAGAAGACGTTGCTGTGGGTAAAGTGAAGTTAATTTGGAAAAGTACAAATAAAGCAAATTTTAGTAAGAATAATGTGAGTTGAAATGAGGTGAAGAAACCTGAGTAAGGTTTGTCTCAATCTTTTTAGAGATAAGTTCAAAAGTAGAAAAGACTCAGACACAGAGAAAATTTTCTTTTTAGAGCAGCGAAATTCTGGTTGTTGTCTTTTCCACGATATCAGCTACTTCCAACAGACTGGATCAGACTCAGTTGTTTGATGACCACAAAAAAGTCTCCAATGCATAGAAAAGTTTTAATTTCGAACATGAAAAACTTTGTTGTTGTCTTTTCTACGATGTCAGCTGATTCAAACAGACTGAAACAGGCTCAGTTTTTTGATGACTTCAAAATAAAAAAGTCTCTAATACATAGAAAAGTTTTAATTTCGAGCATGAACAATTTTGCTTTTGCCTTTTCTACGATGTCAGCTGATTCAAACAGACTAAAACAGGCTTAGTTTTTTGATGACCACAAAATAAAAAAAGTCTCAAATGCATAGAAAAGTTTTCCTTTCGAACACGAAAAAATGTGTTTTTGTCTTTTCTACGATGTCAGCTGATTCAAACAGACTGAAACAGGCTTAGTTTTTTGATGACCACAAAATAAAAAAGTCTCTAATACATAGTAAAGTTTTAATTTCGAGCATGAACAATTTTGCTTTTGCCTTTTCTACGATGTCAGCTGATTCAAACAGACTAAAACAGGCTTAGTTTTTTGATGACCACAAAATAAAAAAAGTCTCAAATGCATAGAAAAGTTTTCCTTTCGAACACGAAAAAATGTGTTTTTGTCTTTTCTACGATGTCAGCTGATTCAAACAGACTGAAACAGGCTCAGTTTTTTGATGACCACAAAATAAAAAAGTCTCTAATACATAGTAAAGTTTTAATTTCGAGCATGAACAATTTTGCTTTTGCCTTTTCTACGATGTCAGCTGATTCAAACAGACTAAAACAGGCTTAGTTTTTTGATGACCACAAAATAAAAAAAGTCTCAAATGCATAGAGAAGTTTTCCTTTCGAACACGAAAAAATGTGTTTTTGTCTTTTCTACGATGTCAGCTGATTCAAACAGACTGAAACAGGCTCAGTTTTTTGATGACTTCAAAATAAAAATGTCTCTAATGCATAGAAAAGTTTTTAATTCGAACATGAACAATTTTGTTGTTGTCTTTTCTACAATGTCAGCTGATTCAAACAGACTAAAATAGGCTTAGTTTTTTGATGACCACAAAATAAAAAAGTCTGAAATGCATAGACAAGTTTTCATTTCGGTGAAATGAGGTCAGGTGAAAAGTTTATACTGTCTTTGATATCAAAGTTTCATGCTGTGAAATTAAAATAACTGCTTATGAAAACAGATCTATACGACTTTGGGATTCAGCATAAAATTGTTGGTAACTTTTATTTAGGAGTAAAAGTAGGTTGTAGTAAGCTGAGCTTTAGTCTCATGGAGTCGCACAGAAGTGTTAATTATGTAAAATATTGAAACATAAAAAGCAGTTTAAATGAAAAATTTGTTCCGTTTATGTTTCAAGACTAAGACTAACTGCAAAGACCAAAAAACGTTTGATTTTTAAAAGCATAGAAAGCTCAGACATTCACAAAGTTGCATGTTGAAATATTGTAACAAAATAGTTAAAGTGTTAACTGTTTCATTCAAATTGAGGAAAGTGTGTGATGTCTTAGAAGCCTTTTCTGCTCATCGTGAGACATTTTGTAGTTGTGAGTTACTATTAACGTAACTCTTACTGGGATCAATCCATACTAGGAATTTGTTTCGACTTTTTGATGAAGCTTTGCAGATCCAATAAGTTGATTTTTGTTGTTGTTACCAAATAAGGAAGAAAGATTAAATATGATTTGAGTGAAGATGACATTTGTTGGTGGTACAGATGTTATTTTCTCTGCCACTACGAACATGAACTTCGGGGAATGGCATTTAGAGATAATTCCAATGAGTTGTCCGATAAAAGTACTAAATGGCAGAAAATTCTTTTATTTCCATTTCTATGCTAAGAAGATTTAAAGCCCTGTCTACATCTAAATAGGTCACAGGACAGTCGTCGGAGCTTTCATGGAAATATTTGTCCCGTTTTAAATCAGTTCAATATTTATTCTTCTAATCAAATTAATTTAAAATTATCAGTCTTTGTGTTCTGAGTGGTTCTATGATGTTGAAGTGTACGCTGTGAGGTAACAAACTATCTCCCATTCACCACTAGCTTTCTTCTAGCCTCCTTAATCAGCCTAATTGTTCAAAAGATTTTTGTTCATGAAAGTGTAAAAACTGTAAAAAAATGTAGAGCGAACAATTAGTTACTCTGTTAACACTAGAAAGACCATTGCAGCCATTTTGACGGGTTTTCATTATTTTCATTTTTCATTTTCAGTTTTTCATTTAAATATCTGCATTTTCTTAAGTATTTCTATAAACTTTTCCTTTGAATAATAAATAAATAACAATTTTGATCTGTAATCCTGTTGTCCTGTCCTGTCGTGTTCCAGGGTTCTTCTCTGTAAGTTTTTACAGTCTTCTCAATTTGAGTCCAATTCCTCACCAGTTTGATTGATTGTCCATCAGTTCTATTGTCCTCAAGTTGTGTTTTTTTTTTGTTTCTTAATCCTTTTATTTTGTCCTGTTGCTCTCCAGTCCTGTTATCTCTCAGCTACAGTGGCGCACACAGGGGGGTTTTTGGGGGTTCAAACCCCCTTCTAAAACAAAAATTGCTAGAACAAAATATGGTTTCAAATGGGATTGGGTTCAAATCCCCCAAAAATTAAATTTTATGTGCGCCACTGTTCAGTCATTTTGTTCTTTCATCTTTCAGGTCACGGTTTCCGTTTCTTGTTATTTTCGCCATTTTTTGGTCCTGTAACAACTTTGTCCCAGCGTTGTTTTCTCCCAACTGTTGTCTTTCAGAAATATTGTTTTTTCATCTTTTGAGTCTTGGTTTCTGTCAGCTTTCTTGTTCTTCTTTCTGTCATCTTTCATCTTCCGAATCGTGATTTCCGTTTCTTGTTTTTCTTTTCGCCATATTTTTGTCCTGTCATAGGTCTGTCCCAACGGTGTTGCCTCCCAACTGTTCTCTTCTTTCATCTTTTGAGTCTTGGTTTCTGTCAGCTTTCTTGTTCTTTATTCTGTCATCTTTACTATCGTAAATCTTTCCTAACGTTTCTAATCTGTTGGCTTTGTAACTTTAATTTTTTTATCGTGGAAAATTTTATATATTTTTAAAAATTTATTGAATTTTGAATTTTGTGAAAAATTTACCAAATCCGAGATGTACTTTTCGAGATATAAGCGTATATGATATGTAGTCTTTGTAGGTATAGAAAACTTGCGGTCTTTCTAGTGTTGAGAATTGGTCTGAGAATCTCATTATTTTATTCTGTTTATTTTATTTTATTTTATTTTATTTTATTTTATTTTATTTTATTTTATTTTATTTTATTTTATTTTATTTTATTTTATTTTATTTTATTTTATTTTATTTTATTTTATTTTATTTTATTTTATTTTATTTTATTTTATTTTATTTTATTTTATTTTATTTTATTTTATTTTGTTTTATTTTGTTTTATTTTGTTTTATTTTATTTTATTTTATTTTATTTTATTTTATTTTATTTTATTTTATTTTATTTTATTTTATTTTATTTTATTTTATTTTATTTTATTTTATTTTATTTTATTTTATTTTATTTTATTTTATTTTATTTTATTTGATTTTATTTTATTTTATTTTATTTTATTTTATTTTATTTTATTTTATTTTATTTTATTTTATTTTATTTTATTTTATTTTATTTTATTTTATTTTATTATTTCATGTTTAACATTTTGTTTATTCAAGTACTTTTTTTTGCACTGTGTACAATTTTTTAACTCTTATTTAGCAAAGAGTCAATCAATTACTTATATGTATATTTCTTAAAATGTATATTGGGTTTTGTTTGCTCCTTTTTAGTGTCTTCTGTCTTCAATCATGCGAAATTTCCAAAAATGAATACTTGTTACCTCAGAGCTAAAAAACAACATAAAAAAATGCTCATTTGCACAACAAATCGTAAACACAGGCAACACATGTAGAGAGTAGCTTGCGTCTGAACACGCAAATGTTGCGCAACAATGTTGCCGAACGGTGCGGTGCGTGTTGACACAGCAGCGAAATGTTCACATAACTTTGGGGGCAGCTTCGTGCTTCGATCAGCTTGTCAAATCGATTCGTACAAGTGGAACGACTACACACTTTTTAATTTATGCAACAAAAACAAATAAAAACAACAAAACTAGGTAGGTTTTGAAAATAACAGCGAGCAAACTATTGCAACATCGTTGAGTTGAACTTTGTGCTCAAAGTTCAACGATTTCATAATCGTAGTGAAAAATACGTTAAATGAAATGTTTTAAATAATTTGTAACTAGTTTATTATAAATTAGCTACCAACAACAACAACTAAACCTAATTGAGTTTTTTCACTTCAATGCTCAGTTGAATGGATCCTTTGCAATAACAGTCTCGGTGTAGGGGACCAGACGCCGGTCCTTGGGCCGCTTGGGGCGCTGCTGGTAGTAGGAGCCGCCTGCATAGTTGGGATCGTTTGGCAGGTTGGCGCTAGCAGCGGCTTTCTGTTCCGCCAGAACGCGGCATTTGTCGGAGATGGGCGCAATCTGGGCGCGCGCCATTGCCACCACGTGCTGGTGCTGTGGATCGGCTTGGCCGGGGCCCAGCTGCTGCTGCCGACACTGGCCGTTGCCGTAGCAAGTGGTGATGAGGCGTGCATAGGCGCGTGTCTCGCCGACCGGCTGCTGCTTGGCGGGATAGTGGTCCAGTTGGCCCACCTCGGCTTGTGCAACATAGTTGCCAACACCGTTCAGCTGCTCGGCCAGATTGGCGCCACCACTCTGAACGCCCGTGTAGGACTGCGTCTGGGACTGAGCATAGTTGGCCTGATTGAACTGGGCTGCATTCCCAAACGAAGGCTGAGCAGCGGCGTATTGCAACTGCAGCAGCGGATTTTGATTGGGCGAATATTGCAGATTGACATTGGAGTTGGAGTTGGCGTAGCCGGCGCCAAAGTTCTGTCCAGCAACGCCTGGAGCAGTGGCGTAGGGCACGGCAGCATGCGGTGGCGGCAGATAGCCATGGTTGGGCGGCGCCTGCAACGCCACCGCTGCTGTCTGACGTGCTTCGTAGATTTGGTTGGCGCTCGACAGTTGCACCTCGTACGCCTTGCCGGCTGGGCCCAGTGTGCGTACGACGCCACTCAACACGGGCACGTTGGCCACCGGTGGAGCGGCCACGGGCGCTCCGTACGACTGCGGCGTTGCAGCGTTGTTGTAGAATGGTGTGAGCGGCTTCTCGTAGTGATACTGGCCACACTCGCAGGCAATGAGCAGACTCAGACTCCACAGTGGCTGTCGGCACATTGAGATTGAAAGAATTTAGAAAAAGAAATTTGTTGTAAAGACGCTTTGGCCACTTACCAGCAGCTGATGCCTCATTGTGTAGAGGGAAAACAAAAACAAAAACACAAACAAAATGAAGACAAAATGAAAACAAATTTCAAGCGCTAAATTTTAGTTTGCTTAGAAATGCGAGCCGATGGTTTCGCTTTCGTTGCTCGAAAGCAAATGCGTAGCGCTCGAAAATGTCAAAACACTTTTGGCCTTTAGCTGAAATTGAAATCGAAATTTTTCCTCTTCATTTGTTGCGTTGTGTTGCACCAAACAAGTTTTTGTCATGGCTTCGAATGCATTTAGCTCGAATGTGTCGAGTAATAAAATTCGTTCGGATGAGAAATGACCACCGACAAAAGAGACAAAAACGCAAAAAAAAAAGAAATGTGTAGAAAAATGAGCAGAAATTGGAAATTTTTTAGCGTTGATGCCGCTGCCAAAAATCGCATTGAAATGAAACATAATAGTAACAAAAAAAAAAAACAATAATAAAAACTATACAAATAATCAGTGAAATGAAAGACACTGCACGCAATGTCGACATATGAGTGATGACAAAAAACGAAAATGCCAATCGAACGTTGGCCAAACTTGGGTGTACACCTTCGAGTGATGGATGCGGAAAAGAAATTGGTACATGTAGCCCACGGCAATTGTCTTTGAGCCAACGAAAGAAAGAAAGGCGAGTGCTGCAATGATTTGGCAGATTTGTGCCTTAAGGCAGTTCGAATCTATTAAGTCACAGGTAGAGGCGAAATGTTCGAAGCGTTTGTTG
This sequence comes from Melieria omissa, assembly GCA_963971225.1. NCBI lineage: Eukaryota > Metazoa > Arthropoda > Insecta > Diptera > Ulidiidae > Melieria > Melieria omissa. Next base: position 14,716,865 of record OZ020267.1, on the reverse strand, counting down.
TGTTCCGCACCTGCGCGTAGCATTTGCGTTAATGAAAGTCCGCTTTTCGGTTTAGAAAAAACTGTTGCATATTGTAAACTCTACCGCAAGCCGAAGCCGTGTCTGTGAGATCGTAAAAGTATTGAGATACCAGTCGCCACTCATTCGCAACTCAACTAATGAATGAAATTTCATAATCGTCATCATTCATGCAACATAAATTTGAACCAAAACAATAGAAGATTGTTGCAGTGGGTAGTGGTCGACCTTAGTAACTCACTGCATTGAGAGATCAATCAAATGTCACTTTCATTGACAATGACAGCAGTGATTAATACACGTTTCACTGATAAAATTTGCGTATCGAAGGTCTCCTTGAATGTCAATGTTTGGTTCAATTTAAATTAAAACAAAATTAAATAAAAAAATTAAATTAAAAACTTAAATTAAAAAATCAAATTAAAAAATTTAATTAAAATAATAAATAAATAAATTAAATTAAATATAATTAAAAATTTTAATTAAAAAAAAATAGATATAATAAATAATAAATAAAAAATATTTATATATATATAAGTATATAAAATATATAATATAATAACTCATCAAGTTGAAAAAAAATGCTAATAAATTCAATATTTCTATTCAACGTTTTAAAAAAATTCAAAACTTTACAAAATATAAGAAAAATGGTCGAAACTTTGTTTCGTTTTTGGTTCGAATTTGAAAAGTTGAGTTCAAACACCAGTAAAAGGTATCTCCTGTTGATTCTAATGATTCACTTTTCAACATTCAAATCAAAAATATGTAAAATTTGAACAAAAACAAATAATGCATAAAAATAATAAGCAAATACAGGGTGGCGCAAAAGTTGTCACTTAGTATTCTTTGGCTCTAATTTGTTTATGAATGAATGTATGAATGAGTGAATATATAAATGTATGTATGAATTAATGAATGAATGAATGCATGTATGAATGAATATATGAATGAATGATTGAATGAATGAATTAATGAATGAATGTATGAATGAATGAATGAAGGTATGAATGAATGAATGAATGAATGAATCAATGTATGAATGTATGAATGAATGAATGAATGAATGTATGAATGAATATATAAATGTATGTATGAATTAATGAACGAATGAATGCATGTAACAATGTATGAATGAATGAATGTATGAATGAATGAATGAATGTATGAATAAATGAATGTATGAATGAATGAATAAATGAATGAATATATAAATGTATGTATGAATTAATGAATGAATAAATGCATGTAACAATGAATGTATGAATGAATGAATGTATGAATGAATGAATGTATGAATGAATGAATGTATGAATGATTGAATGTATGAATGAATGAATGTATGAATGAATGAATGAACGAATGAATGTATGAATAAATGAATGTATGAATGAATGAATAAATGAATGAATATATAAATGTATGTATGAATTAATGAATAAATGAATGAATGCATGTAACAATGAATGTATGAATGAATGTATGAATGAATGAACGAATGTATGAATAAATGAATATATGAATGTATGAATGTATGAATAAATGAATGTGTGAATGAATGAATGTATGTATTAATGAATGTATGAATGAATTCATGTCAAAGCAAGATATGTATACTTTCGCCGCCATTTACAAAAGTTATAGCATCTGCCGATAGATTGATGAATTTTGCGCCACCCTGTATGTTTAATAACCAGTCGGTTCATAATGTTTTACTTCAGTTCAATGCAAATTCAACTTAAGTATTAAACAGTTGTTGTACAATTTTAAAAAAAGATCTATAAAGATGACCGAGACCTGCTGATTCTTGGTCTTGATTGCCAATATTTTTTATATAGTTGAGTGGTTTATAATTTAAAATATGCATGATCCAAAAAAATGGGGTCTAAAGTACACATAAATGGTTTCTTATCTAAGTTAAAGTTCACAAAAAGTGTTAAAAAAGTTAACAAATTGCCTCACAGCTGCTTAGTAGTTGCTCTTAGAGGGTTAAGATCTATGACTGACTCCCACTAATTTTCTCTTTTGAACATTTCTTCAGAACATACATACCCCGTATCTTCAAACCTTAATGACTCTCCCATATGAAATAATGGTTTTTATAAAATTGGCTCCCATTGCTTCCAGGTTACCTCTAGACGTGTCACATGTAAGACAGACCTCCACTAATTTTATTTTCTAAATATTTCTTCAGAATATACCCACCCTTATCTCCAACCCTTACTGAGGCTCCCATATAAAATTATTGTTTTTTATAAAATATGCTCCCACTGCTTTCAGGTTAGTTCCAGACGTGTCAAATGCAAGACGGAGCTCCACTAATTTTTTCTTATGAACATTTTTTCAGAACATGGCCACCCCCTATCTTCAACCCTTAATGACGTTGCCATATGAAAGGATGGTTTTTTAAAAATTGGCTCCCACTGCTCCCAGGTTACTAAAATGTTGTAAAATGTAAGGCAGACCTCCTTTAATTTTTTTTTATGAACATTTCTTTAGAACATATTTAACCCCTATCTCCAACCCTTAAAGACGATACCATACAAAAGGATAATTTTTCTAAAATAGGCTTCCACTGCTTCCAGTTTTCCTCCAGACGTGTCAAATGTAAGACGGAGCTCCACTAATTTTTTCTTATGAACATTTCTTTAGAACATGCCCACCCCCTATCTTCAACCCTTACGTTTCCATATGAAAGTATGGTTTTTCTAAAATGGTTTCCCACTGCTCCCAGTTTACTTCTAGACGTATCAAATGTGAGAATGAGTCCCATGTTTTTCCCTTCCAAATGTTTTTCTGGAACATACATCTCAAAATTTTAAGGGGGCTGCCATACAAAACTGACCATTTTCCATGAAATTAGGTGTCCACTTTTTAATGAAAATGAAAAAACGTTGTATCTCCTAAACTACTTAACCGATTTCAATGATTCATTCAGCATTCAACAAAATTCTTGAGCGCAAAAAATACAAAATTAAATAAATTTTGAAGACATACCACCGCTCATACAAAAGAAGATGTAAGGTTATACATTTTTGTAATTTTATTTTTAAATTTTTTTGTAAATTTTTTTTTAAATGATAGTGTCCGATTCCAGTATCAGCGCAACTTTTTCTTCTGTTCTGCCAAGAAAAATCAAAACGTTTTGTCCAAATTTTATTAACTATTTTCCACTTTTGTGCGTATTTAACTCTACAGTCGTGTCTGGGTATAGTGAACCCCTTATATAGTGAACACCTCGATATAGTGAACAGCCAAATTTTGCATCGAGCGTCTAAATATTGAAACAAATTTTAATCAAAAAACAAAAAGTGTTTTTTGAGCAAATAAAACGAGTTTTTGAACAAAAATGTTGACCTTGATACAGTGAATATACAGCGAATATACTTGATACAGTGAATATACAGTGATACAGTCAATATACCAACCACTATATCCAGACACCACTGTATAACCAAAACCCATACAACTCAACGTCCGAAACGTAGCGAATAAACACAAAAACAACAACAAAAATAAATCAATACTCCACGAAAGAGCAAACAGCTGCTGACCAACTGGACTGCTTAACAATTTCATCTACATTTCCCCCCAAAGAAATAGCAACAAAAAAACTCATTTCAACAATGTGCCATGTTGTATGTCATTTGCCATGATTATTGTTGTTGTTGTTGTGCCATAAGCACACTTACTTACATTTCTATTCGTTATTAATTTGAATTTATTGTTCAAATGTATTGTGCGACTTTAGTTTGTTGTCTCGAATGAACGAATGACTCGAAATTTTCTATGGAAATGAGTGTGTTTGTGTTTTGTTTTTGTTGCTGCAACTTGAGACCAAAAACCATTTGGCCACTTTCGGTTTGGTTGGCGCGTTTTCACTTTAATCTTCACTTTTCACGGTGTCATTCGGTGGCTTATCGACATTTAATTGCTTAAAAATTTGTACACTTTTACTTCTCGTCGACAGCGGAGCATTTTACAATAATTTTTTACTATGTGAAATTGTTGCGATGCGGCCGGTTGTGTGTTGTTGTTGTTGCGGCGCCATGATTTATGCGGCTACGCTGCGTGTTGAGCATGAAATGCTGCAATAAATGTCTTATTGCTGACATTTATGGTTGACTATTCGACTCATTAGTTGAGTGTTGTGTGTTAGTTGAATGAAATTAATTTCCGTGTTGCCGGTTATGGCGATTGTAGTGCAACTCATTGAATTTAAATAATTTTAGAGATGATTTGTGGTCATTTCGAGATGCTCTCAACGATAAGACGTCGTTAAGTTTGAGCTACTGGCTTTTTTTATGAAAATTGAAGAGTTGAAATAAATCACAGTCTCGTTTTTACTTTCAACTTTAGAGCGGCTCAACACTTGGACTGGACGCTTTCCGCAACAAGTTCCACAAATCTCTACAGCCAGCAAGTGTCCAGTAGGCTGTTGCACACGATTCAGTCTGATTGGCAGTCGTTGGCTGATTTTGGCTTAAGCGTTAATCTCGTATCAAATATCATTCGGTACAACAACAGCGACAGCCAAATCCGTTGATACTGCAAACAAAGTTAATCCATACACAAAATGCTTTGGCGGCGCATTGATATGTCAGCAGTAGCAGCGGCAGCGACACGCTTTGCCCCTTTTGCAGCGTTTTTCGTGCAGCCGTATAAATAATTAAGCTGCAGCGGCGAGCAACTGCAGGCAGCTGTTGTTGTTGTTGGAACAAGTTGGAGTTTAGTGCACCAAAAAAAAACAAAAAATACAAGGCTAAGGCTGCAGCAGCGGCGCTGACTGAAAGCCAACCACCCCATGGCGCACACACATACGAGTACAGACTCACACACACACACACAGACATGGTTCGTCTAAGCAACACTTTGTGACTGAACCAGGCAAAACATTAAAGGGGGTGAATGGAGTACTTGGCCGTGTGTGTGTGTGTGTGCGTGTGCATTGAGCTTTGGGCTATTGGACGCTCCAGCCGCTGTCTGCGATTTTCTCAAGAAGCAACAACAACAACAGCCGTAGCCGCTTATGCCGTCGTCGCTTATGCCGTCGTCGCAGCACTTAAATGGCTTCCTGCCCGCTAAGCGACGCAAACAAAAGCTTGGTTTGTCGCTCGGTCTGCCGCGGCCTAAAGACTAAAGTGCCACAGCGCGTTGTGTGCTGTTCGTGTGTTTCGCTTTGGCTTTTTCTTTTGCGCATCTGTTTCTGTGCCTTTTGCCTCATGCTTTGTTCTTGGCTTCTACTTTTGTCTTAATTTTATTCGGAATTGTGCGCGTGTATGTGTTCAACAACCGTTTCACTTACTCTTTTTTCCTTCTGCACTGTTCCCCTTGTCCTTTTGTTGTTGCTTTTTGCTGCTGCTGCTTCCTACGCTTTCATGGCAATGCCGAGTGTAGCGTGCGTCATTATGCAATTGAATTTCTGCAGCCACTTTCTAACACTTTGCCACTGCACACAGCTCTTCAGCACCTTCCTCCACCTCCTATCCCTCCTACCGCTCTTACCACTCACTCCCAGTCTTCATTTGTGTTTTGCATTTCAGTGCATAAATTTTTAATTTTTTTTTGGTGACGGTTTCTTGTTGCTTTTTGCATAATATGGAGTAAAAATTTGACTCGTGTGCAAAAAATGTAACATGTGTGTGTTTGTATGTGTGTGTGTATGGGTTCGAGAGTGTTTGAATGTATTAGTGTGTTTGCCTTTGAGTTTGTTAGCTTTCTTGTTGTTTTTGCTGTTGTTGCTGCAATTGTTTCATTTTATGCAGCGATGTCATTAAACTCTTAGAATTTTATTCTTCTTGTTGTTGGTTAATGTATTTGTGCCAAAAAGAACAACAATTATAACAGAACCTAAAGAAAAAAATCAAATACAAATATAAAACCAACAACAACAACAACACAGGCGGCATTAGCAAACACAATGCCAGCTGCAACAACAACAAAAGCATTTGCACTAACTATGATTAAGATCACAAAAAAATAAAAACTAAAAGCAAAAGCAGCAACAAAAACAGTCGCAGTAATAACAAAAAAACAGTAAAAGCAATAAATATGATAACAATAACAACAACTTTTACAACAAACCAAACAATAAAAGCGCCAAAACCGGTTGCAATAATAAATCTAGTACGAACAACTATAACAACAACGATAACTAAGATGAAATTCGTAGTAGCAGCAACAAATGTCGGCAGTAATGAAAAGATATGTACAAATACAACAACAGTAGCAACATTAATCAATACAATAAAAACTTCAGAAATTGTGGAAACCAAAATAATAACAATGCCAAATAGAAACAACAATAATAACAAAGAAAAACTAAAGTTACAACTAAATCAACTTTAGAAATTGGAAAAACAAATCTAAAACTAACTCAAAAACAATTCCAACAACAAATGTAGTACAATTGTTGATTTGTTGGTCAAAAAAATCCACAAATAATTCCAGAAATAACACAGAAATTAGTTTTGAAATCAACTTCAAACATAACTCCGAAATCAACTCAAAACTAAAAACGATTTAAAAAATAACGAAAATTTATTCCGAAATAAAATCCAAAAAAACTCCGAAATGAACTCCGAAAATAATTTCAATCAATACCGAAAATTACTCCGAAAATAAGTCCGAAATCAATTCAAACCCAGGTTACAAGAAACCCCCAAAAACTATTCCAAAAATAATTGAAATTATTTCCGAAATCAACACCAAAAAAATTACGAAATGAACTCCGACAATAACTTCGAAATCAATATAGAAAATTACTTCGAAAATAACCTCGAAATCAACTCAAAACCAACCAACAAAAAAACTAAAAAATTAGCTCCTTAAATGATTTCGAGATAATAACGAAAATTACTCCGAAAATAACTTCGAAATCAACTAAACAACAAAAACCCCTGAAAACCATTGCAAAAATAACTGAAATTAATTCGAAAATTAACTTAAAAAAAACTACGAAATGAACTCCAAAAATAACTCCGAAATCAATACCGAAAATTATTTCGAAAATAACTTCGAAACCAACTCAAATCCAACCAACAAAAAACCACGAAAACCATTCCAAGAATAAATGAAATTAATTCCGAAATCAACTAAAAAAAAGCTACGAAATTAACTCCGAAAAAAACTTTGGATTCAACACCGAAAATTACTCCGAAAATAACTTCAAAATCAACTCAAAACCAACTAACAAAACAATCCAAAAAACCATTCCAAGAATAACTAAAATTCATTCTGAAATTAGCTTGAAAAAAAACTCTGAAATAAACTCCGAAAATAACTAAATAAATTAAATTATATAAATAAATAAATAATAAATTTATTCCGAAATCAACTCCAAAATAACAACAAAATGAACTCCAAAAATAACTACGAAATCAATACCGAAAATTATTTCGAAAATAACTTCGAAACCAACTCAAATCCAACCAACAAAAAACCACGAAAACCATTCCAAGAATAAATGAAATTAATTCCGAAATCAACTAAAAAAAAGCTACGAAATTAACTCCGAAAAAAACTTTGGATTCAACACCGAAAATTACTCCGAAAATAACTTCAAAATCAACTCAAAACCAACTAACAAAACAATCCAAAAAACCATTCCAAGAATAACTAAAATTCATTCTGAAATTAGCTTGAAAAAAAACTCTGAAATAAACTCCGAAAATAACTAAATAAATTAAATTATATAAATAAATAAATAATAAATTTATTCCGAAATCAACTCCAAAATAACAACAAAATGAACTCCAAAAATAACTACGAAATCAATACCGAAAATTATTTCGAAAATAACTTCGAAACCAACTCAAATCCAACCAACAAAAAACCCCGAAAACCATTCCAAGAATAAATGAAATTAACCCCGAAATCAAATAAAAAAAAAAATTACGAAATGAACTTCGAAAATCACTTCGGAATTAATACCGAAAATTACTCCGAAAATAGCTTCAAAATCAACTCAAAACCAACAAACAAAACAACCCAAAAAAACCATTCCAAGAATAACTAAAATTCTTTCCGAAATTAGCTTCAAAAATAACTCTGAAATAAACTCCGAAAATAAATCCAAAATCAACACAGAAAATAACACCAAGTTCAACTTCGAAGAGTTTATTTTATCACTTCGTTAACATATATAAAAACACAAAAACAATTTTAAGAAAACTCTGAAAATTTATTAAAATCATCTCCGAAAACCTAATCTAAAAACAACTAAAACAAAACGAAAACCAAATCTTAAATAACTTTCTAAAAGTCAAAAGTAAAAGTTTTAAAGTCCAAGGCAAGTTCAGAAATAATTTTTAAAACAACTATTCAAAACTCAGAAGCGAAGTGAGAATCAACTCTGCAAAACCAATTTAAAAACAATTATTGTAGAAACAACTTGGTGTTGGTATTCCAGCGTGAAAAGCACTGAGCACCTATGTATCTCAGAGGTTGTGGCGTGCGATTCCCATCTGACTTGGTTCCATACTTTCCTAAATTTCAAAATTTTCCGTCTCCGAATTCCATTCCATCAGTATTACCCGGTCATATAATTTTCCTCTGAAGATATTCTTATTCTTTTTGACTCTAATCCAATTAAAGCTGTGATACGTAGCTTGCGGTTGATTTTCATATTTAGTTGCCAGTTCAGACTAACGGAAATTCTTCGAAGCGCGTACATCATCCAACTTACCTTTCAACGTAATTTTCGTAATTTTCAGAATTTAGAGTTTCGAAGTTGGAGAGATGCGTCTGTATGTGAAAATTTATTACTGGGTTGTGTAATAAATGCACAGGGGGCGATCTCCCTGTATATGGGTATCGATGCAACTGAACATAATAGTGTCCGACCGAAGGTGGATTTTAGGCCGAAGCCGATGAAGAATATTTGGCATAAGGCCGAAGCCGAATATTCGGCATAAGGTCGAAGCCGAACAATAATAAAAATTCTTTTAAGGAAAAAACTGATCAAATTGAGTCTTTCTTCCTTTTTTTATTGCTTTGTTCCAACAAACCACAAATTGAACAATTCAATGGATCCAAATAGCTTTTTAGAGATAGTATTTATTAATCGTAATCTAGATGTCTGAAATATCGATAAAAACCGATATTCGATAATATAATTCGACTTGGCTTGCATTGCAGGGCGATGTAAAGTATTCGCCTATTTGGGCCGAAGCAAAAACCGAAGCAGAAGATTTAAAATTCGCCGAATATCGAAGCCGAAGATATTAGTCGGTCGAAACATAGTACATACTATAAGTACAATAACTCAAAATCAGATCAACTATTACAGCAACAAATATTTTAGAGTAGAATACAATAAATCAGCAAAAGGTAAAATATTTGGTAAAGTAAACGAAAAGGAAGGAAGGGAGCGGACATACAAGGTAAAGTCTCTGATTGCGTTCAACCTGGCGAACGCCAGAACGATCCTTGTCCCTGTCCAATCCAAGCTGATGCACAGCCTCCACGCGGCCCTTCTGGATAGCTATTTGGCATCCGCTGAATAGTGAACTAATGTGTGCAGCGAGTCCTATCCCCAGGACTTAAAATTTGGGTTGTGCGCAGGGTTTGGTGCCCGCCACGGAAAACCAAATACCAATGAAAGCCAAAAAGCAAGCCTCGGAAGGAACCCACAATGTTGACGACCACAGCAAACGATTCAAGGACCATGATTTGAGGATATGCACCTGGAATGTCCGGACCCTCTATAGGGAAGGTGCCTCTATCCAACTGGCGGAAGCCCTCACGAAATGTAAGGCTGACATCACCGCCATCCAGGAAATGCGATGGACAGGACAAGGTTGCTCCAAGCGAGCAGACTGCGATATCTACTACAGCTGCCATGCGGAGAAGCGCGAATTTGGCTGCGGATTTGTGGTCAGCAAGAGACTTCGCCACCACGTCTCTCGGTTCACTCCGGTGAACGAACGGCTGGCTTCGATCCGCATCAAAGCTAAATACTTAAGCATCAGCCTGATTTGCGCGCACGCCCCGACGGAAGAGAAGGACGATGCGACCAAGGATGCCTTCTATGCGAAGCTCGAGGACGTCTACGACAGGTGCCCGGCCCATGACGTCAAAATTGTCCTCGGGGACTTCAACGCAAAGGTCGGGCGAGAAGGCATCTTTGGCCCCACAGTCGGGCAGTTCAGCCTCCATGGGACCACTTCGAACAACGGTCTGAGGCTGATCGATTTCGCCGCGGCACGAAACATGGTAGTTAGTAGCACCAGATTCCAGCACCTCGATATCCACAAGGCCACCTGGTTATCCCCCGATCAATCCACCCGCAACCAGATTGATCACATTGTGATTGATGGAAGGCATGCTTCTAGCATACTAGATGTGCGCACGTTCCGAGGACCCAACATCGACTCGGACCACTACCTTGTTGCAGCCAAGGTACGCATGCGTCTTTGCGCAGCGAAGACCGCACAACCTAGTTTGCGAAGAAAGCTGGACATCAGTAAGCTGCGATCACAAGGGGTAGCCGAAGCCTACTCCGCTCAACTCTCCAACCAGCTCGGTCGCTCCCCCTCTCCACCTGATGACATCGGCGGATTATGGGCTCACTTATCCCACTCTATGCGCGTCGCCGCAGAAAATGTCCTTGGTTTTCGACGCCCACCACCAAAAAACCAATGGTACGATGAAGAGTGTCGCGCAGCCACTGCAGTGAAGAATGCTGCATACAAGAAGACCCTGCAGTCGGCCGCCACGCGAGCCATGACAGAAAAATACCGGGAGGAGAGGAAGAAAGAGAGGTGCCTTTTTAGACGCAAGAAACGGGAGCAAGAAAGGCGCGAGCGTGAAGAAATCGAGGAGTGCAGGAGCAGGAATGACGCCCGAAAATTCTTCCAAAAAGTTAAGCGTCTTACGGAAGGATTTAAGCCTGGGGCATCTTCTTGCAGAGACGAAAACGGGGATCTGGTTACGGATGCGCAGGGTGTGCTGAGGTTGTGGAAGGAGCACTTCACCAAGCTGCTCGCAGGCGACGAAAGGAACAATACCGCCAGTGGTGAAGATGTCCAGATGGCACCAATTGACGACGACGGTGTGGATGTGCCACCGCCCAGCCATGACGAGGTCCGGGTCGCTATCCAGCGACTCAAGAACAACAAAGCTGCAGGGCCGGATGGGCTACCAGCTGAATTGTTCAAGGCCGGCGGCGGTGAGCTGATTGGGTGCATGCATCAGCTCATTTGCAAAATATGGCTGGAGGAACGAATGCCCAACGATTGGAACCTCAGTGCCCTTTGTCCTGTGCTGAAGAAAGGCGACCCAACAATATGCGCCAACTACAGGGGTATCAGCCTACTTCCCATTGCATACAAGGTCCTGACGAGCGTATTATGTGAAAGACTAAAGCCACTCGCCAAGGCGCTGATTGGACCTTATCAGTGCGGCTTTAGACCTGGTAAGTCCACCATCGACCAGATATTCACTCTGCGCCAAATCCTGGAGAAGACCCATGAGAACCAAATCGATACACACCATCTCTTCATCGATTACAAGGCAGCATTCGATAGCCCGATAAGGGATCGCCTATATGCCGCATTGTCTGAACTTGGTATCCCTGCAAAGCTCGTTAGACTTTGTAGAGCGACGTTGAGCAATACGCGCAGCTCCGTCAAGGTTGGAAGTGACCTCTCCGACCCCTTTGATACCGTTCGAGGTTTCAGACAGGGCGATCCTTTGTCCTGCGACCTCTTCAACTTCACCATGGAGAGTGTTCTGCGCAAGGCCGGTGTACATCGTAATGGCACAATTTTCAACAAAAGTGTCCAGCTCCTTGCTTACGCTGATGATATTGATGTCATCGGACGTAACAAGCGAGATGTCACCGCTGCCTTTGCGGCTATCGAAAGAGAATCTGCCAAAATGGGTCTGGTGGTAAATGAGGGCAAGACGAAGTATATGCTGTCTACACGCAGGGACTCGCAGCGGCTAGGGTCTCACGTCGAGGCCGACAGGTATGCTTTTGAAGTTGTCAAGGAATTCGTCTACCTTGGCACCGCCATCAACAGCAGCAATGATGTCAGCCTGGAGATAAAGCGAAGGATAACTCTTGCCAACAGGTGCTACTACGGTCTCGGTAGGCAATTGAGAAGTAGAGACCTCTCTCGACCGACAAAACTTGCACTCTATAGGACGCTTATCTTGCCCGTGCTCCTCTATGGCGCTGAAGCATGGACAATGACACGAAACGACATAGCGGCCCTTGGAGTGTTCGAGAGGAAGGTGCTTCGCAAAATCTTCGGCCCTGTTCGGGTTGGTGACGACTATCGCATACGAACCAATAACGAGCTGTATGAGCTGTATAAGGACATGGACGTAGCGCAGCGAATTAACATCCAGCGGCTACGCTGGCTCGGTCATGTCTGCCGCATGGACGACGAAGCTCCGGCGAAAAAGGTATTCGATGCGATGGTTGGAGGTCGACGGCGAAGAGGGAGGCCGTGTCTCCGGTGGAAGGACCAAGTGGAAGAGGCCCTGGTATCTCTTGGTGTGACCAACTGGAGAAGGCGCGCGCGAAGCAGAGGCGCCTGGAGAGAAGTTTTGCGGCAGGCCGTAACCCGATAACGGGTTGTTATGGCCAGTTAAGTAAGTAAACGAAAAATCCGCAAAAAGTTAACTTACCATAAAAATCATTCACCCATCTTTCTCACAACATTTATAATTTTTGATGTACTACAACAAATATTTTTAAAAATTAAGTTTTACATTTGTGCCACTTGCGAAAACGATCACCTTTTCGTTTCGTCTGCTGTACAAGTGTCAACTGCACAAAATTACTTAATTAACTCGCAACTAAATTCAAGCTACGGCTATGCAAAAGTAACAACAAAAACTAAATAGGAAAACCAAAAAAACAGATCAAATGGAAGCATGACAGCAGCAACAAAAACCATATGGAGCATGCAACAACACCAACACTCACTCATTCCCCTACACACTCACATACTCACACATGCAGAAACACACACACACATGGAGCACACTTCAGCTTCACAACAGCCACTGCAACATTTACAAAAGAAAGCGACGTACCTCCTCTGCATCCTTCCCTCCTCAACTCCCAGAACTCAACTGCCATCTTTTCCTCTCAGAAAAGCCACCACACTCTCCCGACTCTCCAATGCCTTATCACAGCGTTGAGGTGTTTAAAGTGTCACGTCAAATATGGTAAAAGTAAAAAAATGTATATAAATTACAAAACATGCAAAGTAAGCAAAAAATACAAAATTACAAAAAAATGAGTGCCAACAAAAAAATGAGTGCAGAGTGTTTCATGCTTCATGAGCGTAATGCAAATTCCACAAGGAACGTCGGCACCTTTGGCCGCGCGGCCGCCGGCGCTGCGCTTTGACGACCCCACGTGTACGTCTGTCTGTCTTGCAGTGCCGTCGCCGCTGCGTCTGGCTGCGTTTTGTTTACGCGTCCCTTTTCGGTTTGTTTCGCTGTCTCGCTGTCTGGCTGTCTGCTGCCGCTTCTTCAATTTAACCCTGAATTGTCGCACATTTGCCGCACGCATTTAAATTAGAAAATGCAAATTCAAATGCGCTGCAAATGCTGCATTAATGAACGACTGAACGAACGACCGAATGAGTGAATGAATGAATGAATGCGCAATGCTTGCAACATGCAATGCAAATCGGCGTGAGGAAACCGCCGACTGCGTGAGAAGCATTCAGGAAATGCATTCATGCTTGCAGACTCGCAGCGCTGCAGACATTCAGCTGTTACTGTTGTTGTTGTTGTTGTAGGTGGATGCTAGCAAAAAGTCAAAAGAATGAATGAGCGCTCCAACGAACGAACAGCGGAGATGTGGAGAGCGACAGGAAGCCAGACAGCAAAGAAAGCGCGTAAATGTTGCGTATACGCAATGTTGGCCACTTGCGTTATTGCCGCTTGAGTGTGTGCGTGCGTAAAACGCCATTGTATGAATGCACGCGTCTGTGCGTGTCTCGTTATAGCTATGCTTGTTGTTGTTGTTATTGTTGTTGTTGCTTGGCATACACTTGTACGTGTCGAGAAGCGCACAATTGGTCGGAACATTGAAGGAAAAACCCATCACACGTTGAATTTGTGCCGCTTTAGGTTTGATTTGAATTTTTTTTGTTGTTGCAGTGTTTGCTGTTTCAATTTTTTTCTTTTTATGTGCATTAAGTGTAGCTTAAGTCGGCTTATTTTGCTTTGTACAAAAAATCCGCACGAACTCGTTCTAACTAGTTGCAGCCACAGCTGCGTTAAGCTGCGGCAGACAATGGAGGTTGTTTTTTTGTATATAATGGACACATGGGAGCACAAGATTCGACTGGTAGACTGTTTGAAATTTGCGTGTAGCACATCTGAATTTGCATCTCACTTGATGTATTTTAGACCTAAACAGAAGTGCCATAAAATAAAGTTTAAAAATAACAACTTTAACACGTTTTCATTTTAGTAGATTTTGTTGGAGATTTCAACAAAGAGAAAGTGAGATAGGGAAAGAGTTGGGACAGAACTTGAAAGAATCATAAACCATTGGTCAATGCATCATCTGACTGTGAGTGCTGTACAATGACTTCTGCAGCGACGAAGACTGTAAGGAAATCATTAAGTGTCTCCTGTACAAAGTCCCTGTCACAATTTCCTAGATACCACAAAGATACATCGATTGATTCATTGAAGTCACAAAATGGCTTCAGTAATGTCCTCATAACTATTTTACATGACTTAATTATGTATGTACAAAGAAAGGAAAGGAATTTCTATTTTTATGACGTTTAATGAAAAAATGCTTGATCCAAAAATGTGGGAAATGCGAGTTTCATATCAAAGTTTTATACGAAAAGTGCTAGGAAATTAAAAAATTTATCCAAAGCTGCCTTTAGAGATTGAAGTGTAGGATGAATTCTCAATAGGACAATAGTTTTTTATTATAAATTCTTAAAGGCATCCCTAAACAAAAATTTTAGACAATAAGATCCCCACTGCTGCTATATTGAATCTAGAGATAAGAAATGTAAGACTGAAAGATTTTTAGCAAATACCTTTAACCCATAAAGTTATAATGCAACCCTTTAGGCCCTTCTCAGGCAGCCAGCTAAATTGTGCAATTAAGACCTTTTTTAAACTTATTTTCAATTTAGCTCTAAATTGAACTCAATTTGTCATGAAAATCTTAATTTAGCTAAATGCAATTAGCGCTAAATGGACAATCAATTGAGCTCGATTGCAACCCTGTGTCGTGCTGTTATCCATAAACAAATTCGTTCACAATAGACCAAACCAAATGAGAAGCTGTTAGAAGCGAAAGACGGTTGTTAACATTTGTTTGCATTGAAATTAATATTAATTAATATTACTAAATGTTCAATAAATGTTTGTGCAAACGTTTTTTATACATAAGCAGAATAAACCTGTCTTTTGTCAAAACAAAAATATGTTCAATAACATTTTCGATAACAGCTAAATTTAGGTCTGTGAACAGAAAAGCGATAAACTTAATTAAGAACTAAATGGTCTAAATTTATTTGGCTATCTGAACAGGACATTAGGCACCATTTTGAACATGAATTTCAATGAACCATTTCATGACCTTGAGAAAAGTTCGATGTATGATGAAATTATCTGTATTAAGTTTTTATTGATGATTTACTGGGCTGTCAGATCAATGGTGATCAATGAAAATTTACTGATTTTCAATGTTTCCTCAGCAGTAACCTCTTCATATCCAAACTAAACAGTCTAAAAGTTTTGAACTGCACGATTTTGGTGGTCAATTAATGTCTCCTAAGCGCGAAATCACACTGCCAGGAAAGTTTTTATGCAAGAAAGCCAATTGTAATTTCGGTGGGAAGGGTTCACAAGGGTACGCAACTTTTAATCCAATACCAATTATAACCATATTTTTCACCCAAAGTTTTTGTAACAAAATAGATATTTGTAAAGTTCGAACACTCCAAAACCCACTTGTTTGTGCCACTGGCCACGAGGTGTCATACTTTATGAATAATAGTAATATTTACTCGCAAAAAAACGTTTCATTTCTTAACATTGTCTCGTTGTAGTTCGATACATCTAGTTCATCACTTTTCAAATTTTTTGATCCCTTCCAAATACTTCAGAAATAACTTTTCTGAAGGTCCTGAAAATAGGCATTTGTTCAGTGATAAGCTCTTCATTCGAGCCAAATCTTTTACCGCCGAGCCATTTCTTCAGGTTTTGGAACACAGGTTCTGGAGAATATGCTGGATGGGGTAGCAGTTCGTAGCCCATTCAATGGATTTTTGCCATAGCGACTACACACCTGTGTGCTGGTGCGGTGTTCTGGTGGAATAGAACTGTTTTCTTGGCCCAATGCAGTCGTTTTTACTTCACATCGGTTTGGAATCAATCCATGTTCCAATAATCGTTTTACCCTCTTGAAGGTAATTGAAGTGAATGACACCGCATGCATTCCAAAAAAACTGTGACTTTGTTGGCCCACAGACCCGTCTTGGCCTTCTTTGGTGCACTTTCACTCGGAAAATTCCAATGCTTTGAGTGTTTCTTGGTTTCTGGTGTGAAGTGATGGATCCAAGTTTAAGCCACAAAGCTGCATAAAAACAATTTGAAGTGGTCATGGTTTGTGCGCGGATAGCTTTTTCAAGGCCAAATATTGATGTACCAGCTCAGTTGAGATGCATATAGCTTCAGTCACCTCACGCACTTTCATTCTCCGTTCGTCCACTATCATTCCATGGACTTTATCAACCATTTCTGTCGTGACGGAAATTATCTTTTGGGCGATCTGAAGGTTCGGCGTCTCTTGTGCTGGTAAGACCACAACGGAATTCAGTAAACCAACTCTTAACCATTGAAATTTATGTTGCAGAGTTCCCATAGTATTTGTCAAGCCTTTTCTT
This sequence comes from Melieria omissa, assembly GCA_963971225.1. Lineage (NCBI taxonomy): Eukaryota > Metazoa > Arthropoda > Insecta > Diptera > Ulidiidae > Melieria > Melieria omissa. The sequence goes on along the minus strand of OZ020267.1, from coordinate 14,699,955 downwards.
GGTTTCGATGATGTTTTTTTACGCAAAAACTATGGTTTTATCAGCACGCGAAACCCAATTTTTTCCATTTTTGTTGAAATTCACAAAGTTGTCAGCTTTCAATGACTGTCAAACACAAAGTAAATGACGCATCGTGCTCAAAATTTGAATGTAAACTACTAAGAGATGATAGTTGACAGAAGCAGGGTAACATTTGAAGTTACTACACGGGAAATTAAAAAAGTCACTGACTTCCCAAACTACCCTCGTACAGCGGCAATACTTTTGATCGAACGAGACCTATGTGTGTGAGAACTTTTGAAATATGAAATGTAGATTTCATTCCACTCAAAATTCAATGACATTTCATAGATCAAGTGCAAACAATAGAATTGAGAAAAGAAAAACTGCATAATTCAGACGAGTGGGGGTGGGGGGCGGGAAACTACAAACGAGACAAGTTTTTTTTGTCTCAAAAAGTCATAAATGGTGCGCCGAACGGAGAAGTATTTTAATTCTATTGCGCTGACGTGCAGACAAAGCAATGATGAGGACTGTGCAGGATGTGCGAGTGTGAGTGTGTGTGTGTGTATGTGCTTTTGTAGTGCACGCTGAATATGCAACACTGTTACAGACAAATACTAGAAAACGGCGACAGACAAAGTTTTCGTTTAGGATTTTTGTTAATGTGTGTGCGCGCCTACGGGCAAAAAAAAAAACACAAACAATAATAACAACAACAACAAACAAATGTAAGAAAATTACAAAAAAAATAATAATAATAATAATGAAGAAGAAGAAATAAAAATCCAAAACTTGAAAATAAAAATTAAAAAAAAATCGAGTGAGTCAACGTATGAGCCGCTTGTGTTGTTCCTTGGTTATTACACAATGCTGCACTAAAAGCAACAACAAGAACACAAAAAATGTGCGTGTGTGTGTGTGAGTGTGGCGGCGTCACATGTTGAAGCAGTGCTTGACGACGACGGCGTTCACTTGTCGTCTGGCAAACAGTAGCAAAAAGGATTGAAGTGGTTTGTGGATTGAGGGGGGAGGGGGGTGGAGTGGTTGGGGGATTAAGACTCCCAAGCGTGGGGATGCGCTCGCTGCACTGTGGCAGACATTTGGGACTCTTAGGCTGACGTTTTGTGACACGGTTGCATGGCGTTGTGCCCGTTTTTTTGTATGTGTGTGTGTATGTGTGTGTATCGTTGTGTGTATGTGTGCATTGCATTTCTGCAATTGCCCTGCGCTGTCTCGACTTTTGTGTTTCATGTATTCTTGTTTTAATTTTCTTTTGATTTACTTCTGCATTTTTATTTTCGGTCACACTTGGCCACAAAATCTACATAACCCAACACACTCGTACAGGGTGCCGTATGCGCTCCTTAATTGACAAAATCGACTTTTAATTTATTTGCCGATTTTGAGTTCAAAGCACTGCAACGTTGCTGTTGCAGCATCTCGTGCAACTCATTAGTAGACTGAATCGGCCTATGAGACACCCAGCGCACCCTATGCACTTGTCTTCTCCCTTACAGTCCCCCCTCCCCCACCCCTTACACCTTTCCTCCGCCAGCACTTCATATGTAACCGAACTCTGCAAGTGTTGCCGCGTTGTCGTCTCTTCCCTTTGGCAAATCTGCGTTCGCACTTTTTTAATGTTTTCCTTCTTCCTTTTTGGGCACAACACACAAAAAATGCATGAAGACGCCGCATTGCACTAACTAAACCCAAAAATAAAACAAAAAAAATGCAAACAACAAAAAAACACAAAAAATAAGTTGCAGCTTAGCGCATCTCGGAGGGCGCATCGCCCGCATCAATAACGTCGGCGCAACTTTCTCATATGCAGAGCGTTGTTTGTTGTTTTTGTCGCTTCAATGTTGATGACGTTGGCACAACACACACACATACACACATAGAGTGCCAGCGTACGTGCTGCATGTGTCGTCATCACCGCCAAATCTTGTCGCATTCGGTCTCGCCACATCCTCAGCATCGTCATTGCCGGCATCACTCACGTCATCGTCGTCATCATCATCGTCGCCATCGCCGTCGTCGGCGTTTTGTGTGTGACTCTGCTTTCCGTCCATTGCACTAAATAAATCCTTGAAGCTGGCGAGCACGAAATGAGGACGACGCGACATGTTGTTAGTCTTTGCCACAGCCGTTGCTGCTGTCGCCGTCGCTGTTGCCGCTGCAGACATTGCTTTGGCCGCGATTGCAGCTGTTTTTGCAACTGGTTTATTGTTGTTGGTTTATTTTGTCGGCGGCGCTGAAGTTTTTGTGTGTGTGGTGTCGGCGTGGGCGGTGCTGTTGTTGGTGTATGTGTGTGTTAGTGTGTTGCTGCAGGCGCATTTTTTGCATTCATCGCTGCTTTGTATGTGTGTGTGTGTGTGTGTGCGTGCGTTTGGCTGCCTTGATTCAATGCACCCTACACTAATTTGGCTTATTTTTCAAATCCCACCAAACTCTGCCACTTAAAAGTTCAAAGTCCATTATGCTTTCCCCTATTGATTTTGAGTAATAGTTATGTTTTTTTTTGTTTGTTACCATATTTTACTGCATTCATTTTTATTTAATATCATTTTACATCATAACGGTTACCATCGCCTCATCTCATTCCAATTAATAAATTGTTTTGCCATTTTAACTGATTTCCTCTCGTCCTGTCTCAGCTTCGCAACGTCTAGTTTAATTATTATATTTTTGCCAGGTTTAATTTTAAATCATCTTATCCTGCTGCGCCTCTTCTAATCGCGCATCTCTTTACCTCATTGTATCCTCATCTCTTTTTTATCTAATACTATTACAACTATTTTTATTGTATATCAATTCACTTTTCCTGAGCATTGTCCCAATTGATTTAATCTAATTTTCAGATTCTTCTCTGCTCATCACAAGCCATCTCATCTCTCATCCCTCATTTCGCAGTTCTTCTTATTCAGGTCTCAAATTTCAAATCCTATATCACATCGCTTATCTGTTATCTTTTAACTTTAATCTGCATTTTTTTATTTTTTCCTGTCTATCATTTTTAATTTGTCGTCGAATCTGATTTTTGTAATCTTGCCTGGGCTAATTTTAAATTATCATATCCCACTGCGCCTCTACTCATCGTTTATGTCTTTACCTCATTGTATCCTCATCTGTTTTTTATCTCATCGCATCTCTTCATATCTTTCACTTCATTTCTCATCTCATCTCGCATCTTTCATCTTTTCTATCTCAATTTTCATCTCTCAACTCTAATCTATCTCTGATCTTTAATCTGTTATATTTTCTTCTTCTCCTTCTTTTATTTGATTTCTGCTATTATTTTTTATCTCTCGTCTGTCATCCTTAATCTGTCTTCTCTAATAATTAATATCTCATCTTTAGCATCTAATCTTATCTTATCCCATCTCATCTCGTTTCATTTCTCATCTGGTCTCATATAATTTCTCATCTTATCTCGTAACTCTCATCTGTTTTCTCTCAATTCTTATCTCTAAACTCTAATTGATCTCTAATCCTTAATTTGTTATATATTCAGTCATTTTTTACATTCCTTCTATAATTTTTTTCTCGTCCGTCATGTTTTACCTTTAATCTCTCTTCTCTTATAATTAATCTCCTCTTACCTTTAATATCTTATCTCATTTCATCTTTCAATCAATTTTTGTCTTTCTTTTACATTCCGTCTATGATCTTTCATCTCTAGTAGTCTTCTCTCATCCTTAACGTTTCTTCTTAATCTCTCATCTTTAGTATCTCATCTCATCTCATCTCATCTCATCTCATCTCATCTCATCTCATCTCATCTCATCTCATCTCATCTCATCTCATCTCATCTCATCTCATCTCATCTCATCTCATCTCATCTCATCTCAGCTCATCTCATCTCATCTCATCTCATCTCATCTCATCTCATCTCATCTCATCTCATCTCATCTCATCTCATCTCATCTCATCTCATCTCATCTCATCTCATCTCATCTCATCTCATCTCATCTCATCTCATCTCATCTCATCTCATCTCATCTCATCTCATCTCATCTCATCTCATCTCATCTCATCTCATCTCATCTCATCTCATCTCATCTCATCTCATCTCATCTCATCTCATCTCATCTCATCTCATCTCATCTCATCTCATCTCATCTCATCTCATCTCATCTCATCTCATCTCATCTCATCTCATCTCATCTCATCTCATCTCACCTCACTTCACCTCACTTCACCTCACCTCACCTCACCCTACCCCACCTCACCTTACCTTACCTTACCTCACCTCACCTCACCTCACCTCACCTCACCTCACCTCACCTCACCTCACCTCACCTCACCTCACCTCACCTCACCTCACCTCACCTCACCTCACCTCACCTCACCTCACCTCACCTCACCTCACCTCACCTCACCTCACCTCACCTCACCTCACCTCACCTCACCTCACCTCACCTCACCTCACCTCACCTCACCTCACCTCACCTCACCTCACCTCACCTCACCTCACCTCACCTCACCTCACCTCACCTCACCTCACCTCACCTCACCTCACCTCACCTCACCTCACCTCACCTTACCTTACCTTACCTTACCTTACCTTACCTTACCTTACCTTACCTTACCTTACCTTTCCTTACCTTACCTTACCTTACCTTACCTTACCTTACCTTACCTTACCTTACCTTACCTTACCTTACCTTACCTTACCTTACCTTACCTTACCTTACCTCACCTCACCTCACCTCACCTCACCTCACCTCACCTCACCTCACCTCACCTCATCGCATCTCATCGCATCGCATCGCATCTCATCCCATCTCATCTCATCTCATCTCATCTCATCTCATCTCATCTCATCTCATCTCATCTCATCTCATCTCATCTGACATCTGACATATAATATCTCATACTTCATTAGACTTGATGGATGGATGGATGGATGGATGTGAGGGTGGGCAGGAAGGCTACAAACCTTCCATAGAACTCAGTCCATTTCAGACCATTGTACTATACTCATGGGGGATAGGGAAGGAAAATGAGAGTAATATCTCATAATTCACGCGTTTTTGAAATGCGTATGCAACACTGTCTTTCCAACATATTGTTACGAAAATTACCTTTTTAAGTTTGAATCTGGATTGTGTTTGAAAATAAAACAACTTCAATTACTCAGCGCAAAACGCAGTCAGAAACCAACAATAACTTTATTTACATATTTACACTTTGCTTGTATCTACACTTGTTACTCTTGTCACTCTGCGCTGCACACCGCTGCTTTTTATACTGGTTTTCTTATCGCGCCGAAGTTTCTTGCACATTCCAGTTGTACTTTCTATCTCGATTGTTCTAGCGCAGCTCACCTTTCGCGAACCATTCTTGCCATATCGGAATTATAGCAAGCTTGCAGCACTCCAACGAGCATGCCTAAATGTATGCTTGGAAAAGCATTCATGCATAGCAAAGCACAGAGTGACTCATCGTTACAATATGTTACAGCACACATTTCAAGCGGATGGCGAATGGGAGGGGGGAGGGGACCTACAGTTTAACGCCGAATCCGAACGGCGATTGACAATTTTTCGTTCACACTTGAAGGTTTCGCCATTGCCTGCCAAGAGCGCACTTGTGCGATTCTTGTAATTCTCATTTGCTTCATGTAGATAGCGATAGGAGTAGGTGAGCGTTTCACCAGCCCGAGCAAGGAATCGAACACAGGACCTCTGGTATGAGAAGCGATTCTATTGCTGCCGGACTATTCCATACTACGAAAGAAATAAGATTCACCTAATCTTACTATCAACTAACTTCAAAGATCAAAAAAACTTAAACTCAGATCAAACCTGTTTGAAATGGCTGTCAAAACATGAAATACTTAAGATTACTCTGAATCAAGTTCAATTTAACCAAACCTCCATAAAAAATCGATCGCATTTTATTTATCTTCAAGCATTTACATTTTAAAATGGTCGTTAAAAAAAATAAAAAAAAAATATTTAGTAAAATTTTCAAACAAGTCTGACGAATATTCAGAAGAAAAATGATATCATTAAAAATTTAATAAGCAATAATAATAAATACCAACTGGCAACCCTAACGAAAACTAACCTCAAACTGAGTTCAATCCAATCAATCGAACCAAAACATCTCAAACTCAAACAACTCTTCAATGAAATCGCGCACCGCCTGTAGGGTATTCGGGCAGCGGGCAGCATTCGCTGCTTTGCATTCATTGCATTGCATTGCTGCTTTGTTTTTGTTGCCGTTTTTTTTGTTGCATGCGATTTTTTTCGGGTTGTTTCATTTTTTATATGTTTGTTTGGTAATTTGTTGTTGTTATTATTGTCAACCGAGCACTTCATTTGCTTCGCAACCCATTCAACAGCGTCTTACCAAGGCAGACAGCAGCCGCTGGCCGCGCACCCGCCCGCCAAACGGTGCCGTGTCACCTATGCACCACGCACGTTGCAACCGCTGCCGCCCGCACCACTGTTTGCTTAGGCATTTTGTCATTGCGGGCGGCAGAGAGGGGGTGACTGACTCGTTGCTGCTGCTGCTGCTGCTGGTGCAGCTGCAGCTGGTGGATATCACTTACAACGCAACGCGCCACCACTTCGCCACTTCAACGCCGCAACGCCACAGCACCCCCGACCACCGACTTTGCTCGGCCTGGACTCCACTTCATGCCACTTCACTCTCTTCGGTTTGAGCGGCGCATTGCAAGGAGAGCGCGGCGTCCGTGGCCGCAGCGGCGGCGGTGGCGTCGGCCGGTTGGGCGTTGTGCTCGGTGCGAGCTCTGGTGTTGCCAGCCGGCCTGCCTGCCGCACAGTCTGCCGGCGTGCATTGCTTACTTTGGTTGCGTGCTTTTTTTGTTGCTCCTTGCGCGCGCTTGCAACACACAACATTGCGCCGTTCGCTGTTCGCCGTTTGCCAGCTCGTGTGGTGTGTGTGGCGCCTCCGCTTTGCCGCCGCTTCATCGCTTTACATCGCGTGGGTTTTTTGCTTTTGTTTTTGTTTTCATTTCGGTGCAGTGTGGTTTGTTTTCATTTCGGTGGGTCGGGGCGCGCTTCGAGTGTGTGGTGGTGCTGCTGCTGCATGTTGTATGTGTGTGTTGGTGTGTGGTGTGTGGCTGCGGCTGCGGCTGCGTCTGCCGCCACTTGCCACATGCATCAACCTGCAATCAAGTTGTCTCCAAGTTTTGATTTATATGTCAGTTGCCGTGCGATTGCTGGCCAAACCGTTGCTGCTGTTCTTGCGGTGCGCGCTTAATTCATGTTGTTATTATTATTGTTGTTGTTGGTGCAGTGCTGTGCTGTGCCGTTTCGTGCTGCATGCCATTTGTTGGCGTTTATTGTTGTCGCGTTTCGTGCGAACTAGCGACGCGACGATGCTTTAAGTGAATTTGTTATTGTTGTTGTAGTTGATTGTCGCCCGTTTGTTGTCGTCTGCAGTTTGGACTGTTTTGGTGTTTTTTTATTGTTTGCTTAGCGGCCGTTCGGCATCGCTGAATGTGTGAAAGACGAAAAGTGAAAATATCAACAACAAAAAGATAAAAAAAATAAAAAAAAAAAAATTTGAAACTACTTCAAAAAAATCACAACTGACCAGTGTTGCCACATGTTAAGCCAGCGAGGTTTTTTCTAAGCGCACTGGCATCTAAACATTTTTGCAGTTTTTTATAAATTGCTGCTGTTGCCTTCTGTTCGCTTCTGGTCCATTAGCGGCGAATGCCTGCAACTTGCGTTGCCGCGGTTTCCGTTTCCGTTTCGACAGGCGCAACAACAACATTTCATTTGACCGCCACCGCCAGTGAGTGCATTTCGTTCGTTGCGCATAAATCAGACAACATAACGCAGTGTCGACGTTGCGTGCGTTGTTGCTTCGCGTTGCCACCGGCTTTTCGTTTTGCTTGCTTGTGTTGTCATTTCGCACTTACACGTGTAGCGCGTCGTTTAGGCGCGCACACGCCACAAAGCCAACCGACTTCCTGGTGCCGCCACATCCGCGCCTCTTTGTGTTTGTGTACTCGTGCGAGTGTGTGTGTGTGCAGCAATTTTTTACGCATTGCTGCATAGTTGCTGTGTGGACGCGGATTAGTTGGCTCTCAACAGTAGCTAAACAACAAAAACAACACGTCGAGCGCGCCAATTGTGTTTGCTGTTTGTTGTTGTTGTTGGTTGTCGATTCGCTATTTGCTGCAAATTGAATTGCGGCCAATACACTCGACCGAGCGACCAACCCGACTGGGCCATTGTGCGTGCGCTGTCGACAGCAGCGAAAAAAAAAAAATACTAAAAATCAAAATAAATAAAAAGTTCGCTCCAAACGCGACTTGGAGTGGCGTGGCGCGTGCGGCTGGCAGCGTTGGATTTTCCGCTCGCATTGGCACGTTCTATGGATACGCAAATGTTTTACTAGGTAAATAATGCGTTGGCGCAAAACAAATGTGTGCGATGCAATGTGTTTGTATGTGTGTGTTTGCAATTTACAGATTAGTCTGCAACTATCTGGTCAGGCATTAACATTGGCCACACTCTCGAGCTGTGCAGTGTTTGTGGAATTAGCTGAAATTACAGTAAACAATTCATGCCAACCAGTGTTGCATTGGTATTTAGTTGCAGTGTACGAAGCGCGGAGATTTTCCCCATGTCTGCGTGCAACACTTTGTTGAATCATAACAAATGTATTCACCTTCAAGTTTTCAGTTTTTGGTTTTTATTAAAAAAAAGACTTTACTGAAAAATACTGAAAATTCTGAACTGAATATTAAAAGTTGAAAAAGTAATGCAATTTGTTATAAGTTTATTAGTAAACGTGTTAAAGAATTCTGAAAGCTAAAGAACCGCTTGTGAAAGGCGGCCAAACCAGTTCCGCTCGATTTTTATTCGAAAAAATACTGCACTTAAAAATACTGAAAATTCTTAAAAGAATATTAAGAGACGAAGAAATAATAAAATATATAAAACATTTATTAGTTTACGTGCTGAAGGACTCTGAAGGCTCGAAAACTGGTTGCTTGACAAGTTTCAAGATTTTGATTTTTATTCGAAAAAATACTGCACTGAAAATATTGAAAATATTTAAAAGACTATTAAAAATTTATGAAAAATAAAATTGATATAAAATGTATTAGCAAACGTGCTAAAGGATCCTGATGGTTAGAAAACTGCTTGTAAAGGGCGACCAAACAAATTTTAAGTTTTTAAATCTTATTCGAAAAATATTTTACAGAAAAATACTGGAAATTCTTGAAAGAATATTAAGAGACGAAGAAATATCAAAATGTATATAAAATTTATAAGGTTACGTGCCGAAGGACTCTGATGGCTAGAAAGGTACCTGAAAGCATAGAGAACTGCTAGCTTGACAAGTTCCAAGTTTTTAATTTTTATTAGAAAAAAACTTTATTGAAAAATACTAAAAAAAATCTGAAAAGAATATTAATAGGTGAAGAAGGAATACAATTTATATAAAATTTATTAGTAAAGTTAGAAAGAATAAAATTTATGTACAATTTATAAGTAAACCTGCTAAAGGAACGGTCCAGAATTTCACCCAGCAATAAGTGGATTGATTTGAATTAGTTTTTGTATGACCAAATCTGAGTTTGCACGTTAAGTGTTTAACCCTTTCAGGACGGAGTTTAATTTTGAAATCCAAAATACTCTCAGAAGAAATATTCTTATTCTATGAATGTTAGGGTTAGAAAATTATATTGGATGCTCATAACTTCTGAAATCATCCTTTTATGCGGGATCACCGAAATCAAAAAATATTTAACGTGGGTCGTACGATTTGAATAATTGTTTTGAGAGGCATTAAAAACTTGCTGGGACTTATTATCCCAGTGGTCCCGAAAGGGTTAAATACGAATTTAATGAATATTTGGATCACGCAAATACCCCAAAAGCAGCCCAAAAGTAGTCGCTTCAATAATTGTGTATCTTTTTATTATTTAAAATTCAGATACACAAATAAATTAGAATTTTTGAACTTCCATAGAATTGCAGCTTCAGGCTTTTTTTTATAACTTTCGAACCAATAAAGTTAGAGTAATGAAATGGCACGTGGTCAAGAAGATTTTGGAGTTTTAACATATCAGGTGTACAACTTTGCTTTCGCCGTTTTTTTCCAAAATTAAAAGATTTATTGCGAAAAAGTGCTTACAGATGTATTATTCAAAGTATTGTCCGTCGCTAGCGACAACTTTCTCCCATCTTTCCGGCAATTTTCGGATCCCGGCTCGAAAAAAGGAGTCCTCTTTTGACGCTATCCATGAAGCAATCAATTTTTCTAATTCTTCGAAGGATTGAAAATGTTGATCTGCCAGGCCGTGTGCCATCGAACGGAATAGGTGGAAGTCAGAAGGGGCGACATCTGGGGAATACGGCGGGTGGGGCAAGACTTCCCATTTCAGCGTTTCCAGGTACTTTTTGACCACTTTTGCGACGTGAGGCCGAGTATTGTCGTGTTGGAGGATGACTTTGTCATGTCGCTCTTGATATTGTGGCCGCTGTTCTTTTAGCGCGCGACTAAGGCGCATCAGTTGCGTTCGGTAGCGATCTCCTGTGATGGTTTCACCCGGTTTTAAGAGCTCGTAGTAAATCACACCGAGCTGATCGCACCAAATACAAATCATAACCTTGGCGCCCTGAATATTCGGTTTTGCCTTCGACGAAGAAGCATGCCCGGGCTTTCCCCATGATTTTCTGCGTTTAGGATTATCGTATCGAACCCACTTTTCATCACCGGTTACGATTCGATTTAAAAACCCCTTACGATTTCGTCTTTGAAGCAGTTGCTCACATACAAATAGACGGCGCTCGATGTCCCTCGGTTTCAACTCGTACGGCACACAGTTTCCTTCTTTCTGAATCATGCCCAGGGCCTTGAGACGTTTTGAAATGGCTTGCTGACTCACTCCCAACGATTCGGCAAGCTCTTCTTGGGTTTGACACGAATCTTCATCAAGCAATGCTTCTAGTTGTTCATCTTTGAAGGTTTTTTCTCTTCCACCACCATGTTTGTCTTCGACATCGAAATCACCATTTTTAAAACGTTGAAACCACTCCCGACACGTTCTTTCACTCAGAGCAGCATCACCGTAAGTTTCTGAGAGCATTCGATGCGCTTCAGCTGCATTTTTTTTCGAATTATAACAGAAAAGTAAAACTTCCCGCAAATGGCGAGAATTGGGCACATAAACGGACATTTTCGAGCGTGAATAATACGAAAACAAGAACAACTGTCACTGAAACGGCGATGACAATTCGTTAGGCACTGTCCACACTCACTTTAAAGGCATTACCATCTATGTATTTCAACCAGCCTCAGCCGGTACAGCCACCTATCGGAAAACGGCGGAAGCAAAGTTGTACACCTGATACTTTTTAAGAAAATTCTATGTAAATTTTCAAGGATAAAAAGGATTAAAATTTTCAATGGACCTTTTTCATATCCTTTTTCTACAAATAGATAAAAAAATCAATTTTATTTTAATTTTTGAGCCTTTCCTCTTTCACTTGATATACATATCGCTATATTGTAACGAGGTTAAGTATTTTTAATATTTTTTTATTTTGTATCCCCTTTAAAATTTTGAAGTCCTTTTAAAAAGACAAAGAATGTAGAAATTAAAAACTTAGTACGTTTAGTCTCTAGTATGTTTAGTCTCTAGTTTTACGCACATATGGATTTTGTCCGGGTGAACATTTTTTTTTAATTTTTGTTGCACATTGTAATGAGTCGATTTGATGGCCTCTAAATGGGTCTTTGAGATAGTAACCTTAACCTAACCTAAGCTACCGTTGCCCCAAAACTCTCACACATCACATCCAGAATCTGAACAGTCTTGGATCAGTCCAATCTTTGATCATTTTGGTTTTTAATAATTCTATCCAGAGAAGCAATTATTTTTTGGCTGTTGTGGTTGGTTGGTTCAAGTGGAGATGTTCCATCATTCAATTAGCGCGTTGGCGCCATTTTGATACCACTATTCCCGGTAGGTACACTAGGGTATACTGTGTGATGTCTTCTGGACTATATATTTATATAACCATATATATCCTCTATATCCAGTCCGAGAGGTTAATGAAAGAGAGTATCGAGTTTATACTGCACTTTGCTATCTCTTCGAAATTTTCGGTCGGTTTTCCCAGCGTTTTCCATCTCCTTCTTGATAGCGCCGGGCAGTCGCAGATGAAGTGGCATACGGTTTCCTTCTCGTCCGGGTTTTCATAGCTGTGACAGCTGGTTCTGGAATGCCAGAACAAAGAGCCCCAAAACGAGCCTTCAAGAAGCAACCATATGAGAGCCGAACCAAGGGCAGACCAAGGAAAAGATGGGCAGATGCAGTGATCGATGACCTAAAGGAGATGAACGTGCAAAATTGGTGGCGCTTAGCAGCGGATCGAGAAATCTGGAGGAAGAAAGTTGCGGAAGCAGTGGTCCACTTAGGACTGTCATCCTAAGAAGAAGACAGCTGGTTTTGTATGGGATCCCCATTTTGCCGCATGCTCTCCAATGGGCCAGTGGCCAGTGATGATTGCCGTTAGTCTTGCCACATCCCGACGGCCCTTGATCAAGAGCTCCGCGGTCTTGTTTTTTTAGCCTGCTGGTTTTACAGGATTCCATCCTCTGCCATCTAGTGTTGGCTTTGGCGAAGAAGTCCTTCGAGACCTCGCTCAGCGGGGCGTGAACTGTCAACGCCTCGTTTTCATCAAGAGCGGAGCCTCTTCGAGCTAGTTCATCGGGTCTTTCGTTCGCTTCAATGTTCTTGTGCCCTGGCACCCATATCAGGGTAACTCTGTGCCTATGAGCTAACTCTGTGAGGAGCTTCCTGCACTCCTGCACTAGTTTTGACGACAGAATCGACTGAAGGCTGTCGAAAAATATATTGATGTGGCTTTTGTAGGATGTGTCTGCCAATGTCATCCTGCACGTTTCCCTAATAGCAAGCACTTTCGCCTGGAAAACAATTGCTATGTTGGGGAGACGGAAACACACATTTAGTTTAAGATGTTCCGAGAAGACTCCTGCTCCTACTCTGCACATCATCTTGGACCCATCCGTGTAAATTGTGGTATCCAGGTTATTAAGGATGTTCCCTCTCTTCCATCCTGGACGGGAGGGGATACGGATATCGTAGTTTTTCCCAAAAGCAATGTTGGGAATAGCGTAATCCATAGTTGTAGGCAGGCACCTTTGTCCTTGTGATAGTAGACTGCCGTGGCCGTACGGTATGTTTCTCCAGCAACCGGTTTCTCTCAGCCTCTCAGCCTAAAAGCACTAAGAGTTGCGACTTTCATAATGTGGAGATCAACGGGAAGCAAGTGCGTCAGTAGGATCTAATCGCTCCCGTAGTTCCGGCACAAGCTGTTCATTGTAGTCTACCGAGTTTGGTGATGTTGTACTCCCTCCTGAGAGCTTTCCACTAGACAAGAGCTCCGTATGATAGTATTGGACGCACAACCATCTTGAACTAATTTTTGGTTATATTCATGAATTTTTTAGAGAGCAACTATAAGTATTTTTTTAATAAAACCAGTGGAAGAATAATTTTAATATCTCTATCGCTTTCTAATCATTGTGTACAATGCATTACTTAAATAAAAACCATAATTTTATTGCTCAGAATTTCTAATTCTATACTCTTCACTTTAAACTTTTAATTTAAAGTTCATCAAACAAGGACTTTGTTGAAATTAAAGAAAACAACCAACTTGAATTTGTTGCTTTAATTACTGATGCTGTAAGACTTTGATTACAAAGTGCAAATGCCATGGGATCAAATGAAATTGAAATTGGTTTTTGATTTTGATTTTGTCCTGAGGCAGGTCAGGACACTCGCGCTCGGCACATCCCTCGTAAATCTTCAAAATCTTCAAAAATTTCATACAAATTTCATACGCTGGCAATCAGCCGCCACAGCCACAAGGCAGCAGCTGCTGTGTTGTGGCAACGCAGAATATTAAATATTAAATTTTATTAATGAAATACTTGAGATGTCGCAGGGCTCATGAATATAAAATTTGCATTGCGCACAATTCGTGCTTCGTGCGCTGCGACTACGTGTCGTTCCACTTTGAATTTCACTAAAGACAGCCACCCCGAAAATTTGTGTACTTATTTATATATTTATTTAAATATTTTGTTGTATACTTGTGGGTGTGTCTGTGTGGGTGTTTGTTGTTGTTGTTTGGGTGCGTGGTTTGTGTGTATTTTCAGCGTCGAGCCAAGTAATTAATTTTAATACATAAATATGTATGTATATATATGAACAACAACAACACCATCCAACGGGAAATAAAATTGAAAGCAAACAACAACAACAAAAACAAAGATATCATACAACAACAGCAACAACAACAACAACAACAACAACAAACATGCGCAAAAACAATTGTCACATAATTTTCTGTCTAGACGGGGAAAATTTTGTATTTTCAATTAAGGCCATTATTTTTGTTGGGCTTTTGCAATGCAACAGCAACAACAATAAAAACAACAACAACAACGGCATCACTAACAAAAACAACAAATGCCAAATACAAAAACAATAATTGCAATGAAAAAGCAAAAGAAAACAAGCAAACAAAACATAATAGCGTTGTTTATGGGTGTGTGCGTGTATGTGTGTGTGTGTGTGTGTGTGAGTGCAATTGCGGGCCGGGAACGGGTTTGCAACATTGCAACATAACACCGCCCGCTGCCAGCCACATGCTGCACAAGGCCAGACAGCCTGGCTGGCTGGTTGGTTGACAGACTTTCGTGTTGCACCACCGACTGCATTGCACTCGTTCAACTTCGAATGCATTCAACCTCAAAAGTGGCACTGCAGCAGCGACGGCGGCTGCAGTGTCGCGCTCTGACAATGTGCAGCATGAGCCATGCTTTGCTCCGAGTGTTTGTGTGCATGTTGCATGGTGCAACCCCGCATTGCCGAAGAAGAACACAGCTCGAAGAATGCCGAGCTGAGGGCAACACTCGTGCGCGACATTTTTTGCAAGTGCAACAAATGCCGACGGCACGCACTGTGGCAACGCCAGCATTTCAGTCGTCACGTGAAATACGAGCGTCAGACAATGCGACTGGCGCGTGTAGGACTCACGGCCAAGGTTGACGTGCCGGCTGTGCTGCTGCCGCCTGCTGCCTGCTGATGGCAATGACAAGTGCAGCAACAGCAACGCCGCGTCTGACAACGACAACACTTGTGCCGCACGCGGCACTTGTTCGCTGACAATATTCAACCTGATAATCCAGCATTCTCAGCAACGCGGACCCCGGGCGGGTGTAGAGGCGCGTCATGCGTAAAAGTGGCAGCCGCATGCGGCTCGTTGGCAGCTGACATATGTACGCAACGACATATCGTCTGTGTCGCTGTCTGTGACTGCAACTGTGACTGTGGCCCGGCAGGATATCAACGTGACAGACGTTTCGAGGTTACCGAAGCCTTACATTGGCATTCAATGCATTCGATGCACTCGATGCCAGATGCAATTCGTTTCATTGTTGTTGTTGTTGTTGTTATTGTTTTAGATGGTTTGCTTTGTCTTTGTTTTTAATGGGGTTTTAAATGTCGGTGTTTATTTTTTCAAAATATTTGTCTGCTGTTTTGACACAACGCCTTTGCTGTGCAAGTAGCGAAAGTGAGGAACAAGTGAAATCTGTGCAACTTTATTGCAAATGCTAAATATTGTCGACACGTTGCTGTAAAAACTTTTGAAGAGTTGTGTATGATTCTTCATAATTCACATCAGTCGAGTTTTCAAATTCCCCCGATGCTCGTGAAAAGAGGCCTACCAGACTTTCATGCTAAGATTCTACCAAATCTAGGGGGAAATTTCCTTATGTGGCAATACAGGTTTAAGTCAGTCTGTCTCTGTCTAAAAGTGAGAATTACCAGATTTTTCACAATTTTCGAAATCCAGACAGAAATCATCTAATCTGGCAAAATTGCTTTATTGAGTCTGTCCTTTCAGGCAAAAATTTTTCCAAATCTAGGCGGAAATCATCCAATTTGGAAACACTGGTTTCAAGTAATCTGTCCACTCTTTATAAAAATTAGGTTTGTCATACTTTCACACGAAGACTCTCCCAAATTTTGACGGAAATCTCCTCATCTGGCAACGCTGATTCAAGTAATCTGCCCTCACTGCATGAAAATAAGACTTGCCAGACTTTCATGGAAGACTATCGCAAATTTTGGCGGAAATCTTTTTATCTGGCAACATTAGTTTAAATAATCTGTCCACTCTGCATGAAAATGAGGCTTGCCAGATTTTCACGTCTAAATGATTTCAAATTTTAGCGGAAGTTTATCTAATCTGGCAACACTGTTGCAAATAATCTGTTTACTCGTTTTGAAAATGAGCCTTGCCAGACTTTCACATCAAAATTTTTCCACATTTAAGCAGAAATGAATATAATCTGGCAACACTGCTTCAAGTAATCTGCTTACTTTTTATGAAAATGAGCCTTGCCAGACTTTCAGTCAAAGATTCTTTCAAATCTAGGCAGAAATCGTCTAATATGGCAACGCTGCTTCAAGTAATTTGTCCTCAGTGTGTTTAAAAAAATAATTTCGAGTAGATGTGATCTAATCTGGCAACACTGCTTCAAGTGATCTGTTCACTCCTCATGAAAATGAAATTGCCAGCATTTTAGGCGAACATTCTTCCAAATCTGGACAGAAATCACCTGAACTACCAACACTAGTTCAAGTCATATGCCCACTTTGTATGAAAATTAGGATTGCCAGTCTTTTAGCCAAAGATTCTTTCAAATCTAGGCGGAAATCTTCTAATCTGGCAAAACTGGTTCCAGTAATCTATCCTCACTGTGTTAACAAAATATTGACTGGAAGGTTCTCCAAAGTCATAGCAGAAATCACCTAATTTGACAACACTGGTTCAAGAAATCTATCCATTCTTTGTGATAATGAGCCTTGCTAGACTTTTACGCGAATATTTTCTCAAATCTATATAGACGAAAATCATTTTATCTGGCAGCACTGATTTAAGAAATCTGTAAGTAAGTAATTAAGTATTTCACATTGATAGGTCAAATTAGGTCTATTGCGTTGCCACAGTGAAAAGTATTCCATTCTTATAAAACCAATTGGTGATTGTTGCATGATTTTAAATTATTCTTTCAGCCAAAATGAAAATGAATGGAGTTTTTCAAAATGGAAGACTGGTGTTACTGCGACGAAAAGGGATTCACTATGTGGTTCGCTTTGGCAAATCCCTGAACAGGAGATTGCTTGTAGTTGGTAAGAGTCCTTCGTAGTGGTGGACACGGGTTAAACAGTTTCAATTCCCACGTTATTCAATGGTGAAGATTTGATTTGTCTAAGCGGCACCAGCTTCTTCGTTCAATACTCACCTCATTCTTTCAGGATACGACCAAGTATTGCCATACAATTTTATACATAGACAAACTTTGCTCTCTTGAAGTGGCGCATTAAATTGAGCATTAAAAGTGTCAAAGTTGAGCGTCATTGATGTGCGATTTATAATCTGACATCTATTTGATATCAAAACTGTGGGTTTTATCAAAAGTTCCAAGCCCTCTGGATCAATTTTCAATACATTTGTCAGTTAAAAGACACGACTGACTGTCACAAGTTAAATTGCTGTTTGACTTTTAGTTCCAAAGTTCATCTAAAAACTTTAACTACTTTAAAAGTGCAAATTTTCTTTCATACAAACCTTATTTTGACAATTACGAACACAACAACAAAACACAAGCCAAATCGGTCGAGTTGTTTTCAATTGATGATCTGTTATACATGCAACAGTTGATTTGTATCTCTAAAGAATTTGTATTCTTTCCCATAATCTTTATTTACGATGATTTGTATAGCTTAAACAACCATTTTTATGTAGCATACTTTTAGGCTTCATGTCTATTATTAAACTAGCTGTCATGCAATCAGATAAACAATTTTTGTTGTCTTGAAATGAAGCTTTGAAGCGAACTGCAATTCGATAGCAACAGACAACGTGTTCTGGCTTTTTCTGAATTTCCGTCTCTTCGTTCAGCTATTTAACACAATCAAACTAAACACAATGCGCATGTCAATGCCTCAAACTGTTTGAGTGCCAAGTAATTGATTTTTTATTGGCCAAGATTATCTGCCAGCTATGAAAGTTTGGTGATTGTGATTGTGATAGTTGTTGCGGCAAGTGGCATATCGACTTAAGATGCAGCAAAAAGCTGAGCTGCACTTACACACATAAACACACAAACACGCTCACTCTTTTATGCACATGAATTTTTGGTCAGCAGCATTTGACTCTTAACACAACACAATGCAAGGCTCCCAAAAAAGATGCTTGGTATGCATTAATACGTATATGTGTGTGTGTGTGTGTGTGAGTGCATATTTGCAAGTGTAAATTGGAAAACTTTTGTGCAGCTCTTGTGCGTGCAGACCACAGAGTCAAGTGAATTGTTGTAACGTGTCATTGCATTGGCCAGAATGACCAACGAAATGAAAATTGAAAGCAACAAGCATGTGTTGAATTTTTGAGGTAAAATACAAGTAAACGGCAATGAAGAAAATTAAATGAATTTTAGGAAATATCCAAAAATATAAAACGAGAAGATTGACTTACCAATCCTAAGGAATTTTCTTGTAGCACTTTTTGAAAATCAGTGTCAGACATAAAATTGTTTGTTCTGGCTGACTGCTTGGTTGAGTCCAAACAGCTGAAGCTACAAACATGAAATTTTAATTGTAAATAGGTGTAAGTATTTCAGAAAACATGAACCACGTTACGGGCCTATTGACTTTAAATTCACTTTACTCTCTCTAAGCAACCCGAGCGTATTTTTCAAGCCTTCTCTACTTTAACTCATCATGAGAGATGTTTGATCTCTTTTAGTTTAATCTTTCCAAAGAGGACAACATATCTCCGGCGCTGTTGACTGTTGGATTGTTTTTGGGCCATTTCACTTAACAACTCAAGAAACTCATTCATTCATTTAATAAAACACAAACCGGACCCAGGCCTTGTGCAATAGGTTTCTCCCAAGTGTCGCTTCGCTATTGTTTAAGCTGCTGCGCCTGAGAGGAACATGGACCGAAAAAAGTGCCCTTTGTTGCTCAAGAGAGATCTCTGCCACCCAATTGTCTACTGTGACCAATACATTCGATTTTAATGGGATTAATTGCATTGAGACCAAAAATGATCTATTGTGTCCTCTACTACTAATGGTTAGAGAACATTCCCTAGATCCACTGACTAGATGAATCTTTGTAACTCACAGAGGTTCAGATATCCTCTTCTGCAAACTGAAACTGTTCCACTTAACGATTCCTGCGTCATATTGCCATATGACGTACTGACGAGTCCACAGACGTTAACATCCTCTAAACCGATTGCATTCATATGTGTTCTCAGTCTTCAGTGCCCAGTCTAAGCTGATTTTTTTCTCAATCTGACACATTCTTCATTTCATTTAAAGTTTTAACCTTTGATAAAGATTTTTGATTGCCTAAGACGCGAAGCATAATACAAGGGTTCTTCATGGTTCTTCCTTCCTGGACACTTG
Organism: Melieria omissa; assembly: GCA_963971225.1. Lineage (NCBI taxonomy): Eukaryota > Metazoa > Arthropoda > Insecta > Diptera > Ulidiidae > Melieria > Melieria omissa. The sequence goes on along the minus strand of OZ020267.1, from coordinate 14,680,425 downwards.
ACAGAATTTTTTCTGTAGTCAGTTATCATTACTTTCTTTACTAATTTGTAAAGAAAGAAATTCTCTGTGGAGGTATCTGTCTAGATGAGGGGATGCCAATTTTTGGTTTTTTCCCCAACAGCATCCAAAGATGCTCTTGAAAAGACGTTATCTCAACACTAGAAAGACCGCAAGTTTTTCATACCTACAAAGACTACATATTATATCCGCTGATATCTCGAAAAGTACACATCGGATTCGGTTAATTTTTCATAAAATATAAAATTTTTTTACTAAAAAAATAGGTACAGATACCGTCAAAATGACCGCAATGGTCTTTCTGGTGTTAAGAGTACCGCAAGGTGCCACAAAACATCTTTTAGAGTTGAAAAGAGTACACTAACCTGACTTGGTACTGACTTAATAGAGAACTATTTTTCATATACGAGGTGGAATGCGTCTCATATTCTAGAGCAGTGGTGCACAAACGTTTTCAATTGGGGAAAAGGAAAAGTTTTGCATACAACTTTTTAGTCCAATACCATTTGAAACAATATTTTTTACCAGCAATTTTTGTGTTTGAGGAGTAAGAACCCCATAAACCTGCCTCAATCTGTGTGCGGCACTGCTCCAGAGTTAGCACTGTTAGTCTTAACGCCAAAAGCCAATGCCATTTCGCTAGAGTTCCAACTGACAATATGAATCGTTGGCTGTTAAAAAATATGCAAAACTTCCATTTCTCGAAAAATCGTCTTCTTCTTTAGTATAGGACTTCGTCCTGTTTTTCAAACGATACCAAAATCAAATTGCATATTATAAAGAACGGTTCACAGTAAATCGGTACACATATAACGCTCTATATCTCAAGAATTATGTTTTTTTTCGAAAATTAGAAGGTTACATGGATTCAAGGAAACTCTATTTTTCTGAGTTCGTATACTTTCTTCTTCTTTTTGTACTTTAAGTGATTGTGTGGCTTTCTTTGTAAGTAATACATAAATGAGTATCTACTGAAACAGAGTTGCCAGATCCCTGAAATGATTTTATTCTTAGTCTTAAAAAAGCTGAATTTGCTCCAAAAATTACAAAAATTCCGAAATTTTTTTAAAATAATTTTACTAAGAATGAAACTTCTCATAAAAGATAAAAATAGATTTCGTAAATATATATATATATATACATATTTATGTGGAAATAACTAGTTTTTAATTATTTGAATTTTAATCATAATGAGCGTTTAATTTAATTTAATTTCCATTAAAATGTTTTATTTAATTTAACTGCAGCGTTATAACACGTCCGTCCGTGTCTGAGTGCGAACCTTAACTCTCCCTCTCAGTGTTGCCAGATGCCTGAAATGACTTTCTTTTAAATCTTAAAAAAATATTTAAATTTCCTCCAAAAAGTTAAAAAAAACTCCTAAAATTTGTTCATAATTTGCGTCATTTCAAATTAAACTTCTCATACAAATTTTTTTTAATGCATCCTTTTTTTATTCATCTTAACAACAAAAATGTACAAAAACAAAACATATAACAAATGACAGCATTTTCATTTTGACAGCAATAAGTGAGTAAGAGATAGAACGAACTAACATTTTGTAAACTTAAAAATATAATACAATATAATACAATAGGGTGCTTTGACTATTAAAATAGTTGCCAAAATATGTTTTGTTGCCAGTGTTTCCAATACTTTGTTGTCATACTCAGACTTTGCTATCCAAAAATCTCCCAAAAATCCACAGAGGTTCCAAAAAATCCCCTAATATAAAATTTAAATCTCCTAAACTTTCTCCTAATCAATTCTTCCTCCTAAAAATCCTCCTAAAAGATCAAGAATCTCCTCAATTTAGGTAACCTCCTGATCTGGCAACACTAGTCCGTCTTTCTGTCCTGTGCGTCACTCCGTAGTCCGCGTCTCGTCGACAAATCATGTCCCCTCCTAGTTTGCCCGTTGTGTCGAAATTATGTTTAAATTTACTGGGACATATTGTCCCAGTAGGCGCGAACGGGTTAAGAGAGAAGCATTTCGTTTGTGGTTGGACACAATAACAGACAATAAAACAACATGAAATAATTTAAAGTTACTATCAAATAACTTCAAATTTCCATTTGGATACTGTTGGTTGTTGTACCACTGCAACAACACAACTACAGTTGGCAAAACTCGCAAATACAAATATTGTTGGAGTGCAACATGACTGCTTATCAGTCAGACAGCAGCAACAGCGACTTTTGCCGCAACGAGGCGCTTCGAAGGGCAACGTGGCCACTCCCACACAGCCACACAGAGAGTTGCAGCGTTATTTACTTGAATAAAATTGAAGTTTTTCTTTCGGTTATTGACACTGAATGCCACTTTGGTTTGCAGCCGTGCATAGATGAGTGTTTTTGTGGCCAACAGACACGCACACACACACAGCTAAAACAACGAATACGCATCTCATATGAAAAGCCGAGTGGCAGCATTGCTCCGCCTCCCAATGTGTCTGGTCACATTATGTTTTCTAATGAGTCTGTGACAAGTGGGAAGGAGGGAGATGAGGTGGGAGCAACCAGATAAAGTTGAATGCAAACTTGAAATGTCTGCTTTGTTTGGTTTCGATTTACGAAATTGTCCAACTCTGCAGTCTGCAGTTGATACCAGCCCCATGGTTGTTGTTGTTGTTGCTGTTGCGGGCCAGTTGTGCAATTGTTTATACAATATGCGGGTTGGAGAAATTGCCCAAAATTTTTCACCCATTCAACTGGCCACTTTATTGCGGTCAGCTTTGTGCATTATCCTGTGTCATCCTGTTGTCGTTTTTGTTGTTGCGCGTTCGGGCTTGGTGCGGCAACCAAATGAGTGAATTGTGTGTTGCAATATTTTTGCATTTGTGTCTTAATGTTTGTGTTTGATTTTTGCCATTGTTGTTCATGTTAATATTGCAGTTGTTGTTGTTGTTGTTGTTGTTGGTGGTGTTGTACGAGCATGTATGGCTGTCACTTGAAGTGGCTTAAACATATGCAAGTGTGTGAGTTATGTGTGTGTGTGTGTGCTGACTCAGTTGAGTTCATGTTCTGCGTGTGGTGGCAACAACAACAACAACAACCACAGCAACGTCAGCGGCTGTGGTTTTCAGTTGGTACGAGTACACGCACCACAACACATGAGCTGACTGCCAAAAATGAAGCACTACCGCCTTACTCCCTCCCGCCCCTTCAGCCACCTTGGTTGGGCATTAACACAAATTGATATCCTTTTTCCTGCACCAGAGCACTTCTAAGTGAGTGTTTTGCTGCTGCATGCATAACCAATGAATGCATGAATGAAGGAGCGGTGGCGGCAGGAGCAGTGTTTCAGTCAATTGGCTGTGTTATTATTATTATTTTCGTTGCTCGGCCGTTGGTGCTTTTCAATAGGGGTTTTGCGGTTTTTGCACGCATATTGAATTCGCTCTTTGAGTTTGCATTTCTGCATAACCCAAATTTGCATGCATCGAATTGTTTAGGTGCACGTGTCCGTGTATGAAATGCCAAGTAAAAGTTTCGCTGCCTTGATAGTTTTTTATTTTTTATTTGGTTTATTGAGATCCAGTGCAAGCCGAGGCGTTTATTTGTTCGGCATAAGTAAACCGTTTTTATTGACTGAACGTTGTGCGTTGACCCGTTTAAGGATTTCAGATTTTGAGAGAATGAGAGAATTTTTGGTTGTTTGTTGAATAAGCCACAAATAAATTGAATGAATTTTAGAAAGAAAAATTGAATTCAGTTATAAATGCACATAAATTTTATGCACTGAAATGCTGAGGTCTAACGGGATTATTTGTCTGTGTGTAGGGAAATCAGAATTTGAAGGAAGCTAAAAGTTATGAACAAAATATATCTTCTGCATATTCTGTATTCAACAATTGTGGTGAATATTCTGTAATAGCAGAAAATGAGTCTGTGGACTTAGTAAGGTTGTGATCTTCGGATAATGTATGGTTCAGGTGTTTGCTTAATTCTGAAGAGAAAAAATTTTGCGAAAATCAGCGTTTGAAGGATGTACGCAAACGATAACGCTGGAATATATCTTCGGGATGTATATAAAATCATTTTGTGATGAAAGATAGAGACAGCCGATTGCTTAGTATGGTTGGGGTCTTCGGATAATGTATAGTTCAGGTCTTTGCTAAATTCCGAAACCATGCGGGAATCAGTATTTGACGGATGTATGTAAGAGATATCGCTAGGATAAATCTCCTGAAAGCCCTCTATTAGCAGATAATGAGACAGTGAGACTTTGTAAGGTTGTGGTCTTCAGATAACGTACGGTACAGACCTTTGCTTATATCCAGAGATCAAAAATTGTACGGGAATCAGCATTTGAAGGATGTGTGCAAACGATATCTCTGGAATATCTCTTCTGCAACCAGTTGACAGAGACAGTTGATTGCTCAGTGTGGTTGGGGTTTTCGGCTAATTTATGGTTCAGGTCTTTGCTAATATTTGAAGCTGAGAAATTATGCAAAAATCAGCATTTGAAGGATGTGTGCAAACGATATCGCTGAAATATATTTTCTGCAAGTCCTCTGTTGACAGATAATGAGACAGAAGACTGCTTAGTATGGATGAGGTCTTCGGTTAATGTACGGTTCAGGCCTTTGCTAATTTATGGAGATCAGAAATTATGCGAAAATCAACATTGCACTGGAATATATCTTCTGCAAGTAAATAATGAGACAATCGACTGCTTAGTATGGTTGGGGTCTTCGGTTAAAGTACGGATCAGGTCTTCGCTAGTTTCTGGACCTCAGAAATGATGCGAAAATCAACATTTGAAGGAAGTGTGCACCAGATATCACTGGAATATATCTTCTGCAAGCAAATAATGATATATTTTCTGCAAGCAGATAATGAGACAGTTGGCTGCTTAGTATGGTTGGGGTCTTCGGTTGCAGTGCGGTTTAGGTTTTGGCTAATTACTGGACAACATAAACGATGCAAAAACCAACATTCGAAGGAAGTGTGATATAGATAACTGGAATATATCTTCTGTAAGCAGATAATGAGACAATTCACTGCTTCTTATGATTGGAGTCTTTGGTTAAAGTATGGTTCAGGTCTTTGCTAGTTTCTTGATCTCAGAAATTATGCGGAAATCAACATTTGAAGGAAGTTTGCAACAGATATAGCTGGAATATATCTTCTCCAAGTAGATAATGAGACAATTGACTGCTTGTATGGTTTGGGTCTTCGATTAAAGTACGGTTCAGGTCTTCACTAATTTCTGGACCTGAGAAATGATGCGAAAATCAACATTTGAAGAAAGTGTACACCAGATATCACTAGAATATATCTTCTGCAAGCAAATAATGAGACAGTCGACTGCTTAGTATAGTTGGGGTCTTCGTTAAAAGTACGGATCAGGAATTGGCTAGCTTCTGGACATTACATATATTGCGAAAACCAACATTTGAAGGAGGTGTTTAACATATATGACTAAAATATATCTTCTGCAAGCAGATAATCAGACGGTCCACTGCTAATTATGGTTGGATTCTTTGGTTTGCGGTATCTCTAGAGCTCAGAGATTGCATTAAGTTTGGTTGCCAATCATTCTGTACTTCAACCAAAGCTCATCAGGTGGAAGGCTTTGGCCGTTGGCTGATTACAGAATCAATTCAGAAGTAGTCAACTTTGCTCACTTTGAATATGTGTTCAGCCTTTTCCTGTACCGCGTTTAGTGCTTTTGTTTATGTCCGACTAATCAAGCGGTTTTAGTCTTGGCTAAAGTTTGAGTATGCGTTGGACACGCATATTTGTGGATCACGTGTTTTAAATGTTCTTTCTGGTGTCTCTTTGAACCCCTTGGACAGTCACAATCAATTCACACTTCCCTTATTGATTCCTGCAGCTCAGCGCCAAGTAGATTAATGAAATATTTATGACCCAAATTTCCCACTAAAAGCCCAAACTAACATAACTTCTACGATGTCCTCTCCTTGCAGCTGTCGTTGATGCCGTCGCTCGTCTAGAACCATACGACCTCATTGCGCTATCCCTGCCACGACGCTTAGAGCCCCAACAACAGATGCTATGAAGGCAGCCAGCAGCCGCAGTTACGTCCAGTCAGCAGCTGCTGCCGTTGCCAATTCAAGTGCCAGCTCCAGTTCCACCTCGACGCCAAGCACAACAACCACGACCAGCCACTCGGCAACCAGTGCCGACACACCGACCGCTCCAACTTTGACCTGCACCACGCGCCCCTCGACAAAGACGGCCGTCAAGACAAAACCTGCGCTCAAGGTGCCGAAGGTCAGTTTTGCGCCGCTGGACATTGCGCTGCCAGCCAGCAACAACACGTCGACGGTGGTGTGCAGCACGTGATACGCAAACATGCCGCACAACAACATCGTCTGCGAGTGGTTGCGCGCCATCGGGCTGAGCCAGTACGGCGAGAGCTTCATGGAGAACGGCTATGACGAGCTGGAGATCTGCAAGCAGATCGGCGAAATCGACCTGGACGCCATTGGTGTCGACAATGCGCATCATCGCAGCAGACTGCTGAAGAGTGTTCGGTCGCTGCGCGAGAAGGGCGCCGCCATTGTTTATGTGATGATCAACGATCCGAATGCGCTGAGCAGCAGCAACGAAATACTGGCCTCCGATTGCGACACGCCCACCACAATGAAGGAGCTCGAGGCGGTCATGAAGCGACATCTCGAGGCGGACGGCATACGACTGACGGCGCATCCCTACTCGACGCCGGTAAGTGAGTGAGTGAACGAGGTCAAATTGAGATTTTTCGGAGGTTTCGATATGTATTTTTTCTTTATTTGTTGTTGTTGCATCGCAGTGCATGCAGTTTGCGCTCACTTACTGGCCCGCATGAGGAATTCATGTGGCAGCTGTGCGCCGCTGTCCGGTCGATGCTGCGAGCGCAATAAATTAACGGCCATGTGACTGGCAGCGTTGCCACTGTGCACCGAATCAAGAAGTCGACGTGTGAGTGCAACAAAAGCGAAACGAGCGCATGGGCCGCTCGATGGTCAATGTGAATGGATGAGGGAACTTGTGGGTGGGGTCAGGGAGGTGAGGGCCAGCGGGGCCGCAGTAACTATCACAAGTGTCGTATTCAATTTGGTTGTAGTTGTTTTTGTAGTTGTTGTCACAGCACTTCTTTCGCTTCTGTGCTTTTCGTTCGTGCTCGCCAGTTGTGTTGTTTGGCGATTTTTTTTTGTTTTCGCTTCTCGAAAGATAAATTTACGGCGACACACTGACCATCGCTGCCCTGCAGCGACAAACGTGTAAACGATCGTCGAGTGCATTTAATGCTTTTTGCGCTTTTGTGGGTTAGTTCGAGAAATTATGTCAATATTCATGGCTGGGGAGAAATAATGCAACGTGCAGTGCAGCGTTAAGTCGTTTTGTTCGCTACGCGCGCGTTCACTTGATGGGTTTTAAGGATTAAAACGACATATTGAAAATTCAATTTAAAAGTTGAAATGGAGATTTTACCAAAAGATGCGAGTTTTTCATAACCATTTAGACATTTATAGAATTTTTTAAGACTGAAAGAATCTAAAATAGTTTCGTCTAGAAACAATAAAGAAACAGCACAGTGTTGCCAGATACCTGAAATGGCTTTCCCCTAAATCTTAAAAAAGAACTGAAATTTCCCCAAAAAAATTTAAAAAACTTCCTAAAATTGTTTTAAAATATTTTTTTATGACAAACTAAGCAATTAATCTTTTCATACAAAATTTAAATATATATTTTTTTTTTTATTGCGGTCTATTGATTTATTTAGATTCAGCTTAACAACAACTTTACACAAACCAAAAATATAATGAACTAGCTGATCGGATGAACTTTGTCCACCAACATTTTGTCACCTCAGAAAATGAGTGTCTTATGTTCCATTGCGCCTAGTAAGACATACGACATTTTTATTCTCAGGCGACGATTTGTTTTTTTTTTTTTGATAATGAAATGCGTGAGATGGCGAATCTATGGCGATGCAAATTCACGAGAAAAAAACCAACTAAAGGAAGAGGAAGAGTTACTGATTAACACAATTGAGGCCCACAAATCAGCAATGTTGCTGCCAAGTTTCAATAAAAAAAAAAATGGACTGCCCTTGAACAATGCCAATTTAAAAACAATTTTTTTTCATTTTTACGTACGCCACGCCCCCTTGCTCAGTACCCGCACCATTTCCTCTGTCGAAAGGGAAAATGGTAGGTTCGTACTAAGTTTCATTGCTGTCCGACTTATATTTCAGCAGAATATTTGGGTCACAAAAAATGTGCCACGCCTCTTGTTCAACGACCATCAAATCTTACCAGCAGAATGACTCATCTATGGGACGACGGGGTACGAAATGTCAGTGTTGTACGACTCAAAATTTCGAAGATGTTCCATTATTAAGATTTGGCTTGCATGGGTGGTGTCACACCCCTCGTTCAATACCCGCCCCATTCTCTCTATCGAAGGACATGACTAAATAGTAAGTGCGTTGTGTGTCTTATGGTTCCAAAGTTATCGTCTGAAAATTTGGGTTGGAGGAAAAGTTTTCTTTCATACAAACCTTGTTCTGACAACTGAATAAAACAAAAAAAGAAGCCAAATCGGTCCAGTCGTTCTCAAGTGAGTCGCAGTCAAACATGGCACAATTTTTTCGATTTTTCCAATAGACTTTCCGGAATTTTCCTTCCGCATAAACCTGAACTGACTCAAGATGAATCCAACAAAAAAACATCCCCGTCTGTTTGAGTGTGATGCGCTTACCACATCCACTTTGTTTTATATAACATATATATCGTCTAGCTGGGCCCCGCGGCTTCGCACACCAATTCTCTTGTCTCACCCATTTTTGACAGATTTTGATCAAATGTTTCCAAAAATTTTGAAGTAAAAAGGTTTAAATCATAAGTTTTCACATTTTCTCTAAACAAATACTTAACCCTTAGTTTTACCTACCTAACCCTTAGTTTCCACGGTAATTTCGGTAATTTTTATTTTTGAAGTCAAAAGGCCCATTTCCATAAACAAACATTAACCCATTGTTGCTCGAGTTAAATTTTGATTTTCAAAAAATTATAAAAAACGTGTCAAATTATTTTCGATTTAGAGTATTTTCAGGAAGTTCGAAATTAATATGTCTATTAAATCACGTTTCTCAAAAATACACCTTAACACATGTTTTGCGTCTTTAGACTCCAAATTTCAAAAAATCCCACCTTATCGGATGTTCATCCTTCATGAAGTACATACAGTTCAAATTTCATGTTTGTAAGCCTCAGCGGTTTAGGCTGGCAATCAGTCAGGATAAACAATCTTTGTATATAAAAATGGAGGAGGTACCGCGCCCCTTGTCCAACGCCCATCAAATCTCACCAGCAGAACGACGCATCTATAAAACGACGATACACCAAATTTCAATGCTGTGCGGCTTACAATTCTGAAGCTATGCCATATAAAAAAATTTAGTTGTATGGGCGGTGCCACGCCCCCTTGTTAAATACCCGCCTCATTCCCTCTGTCGAAAGATATGGCTAAATGGTAGGTTCGTACTAAGTTTCATTGATGTGTGTCGTATGGTTACAAAGGTATTGTCTCAAAATGTATGCTGGTGGTGCCACGCCCCGTTTTGCCGACTTTTCTTTTTTCTTAAACCTTTGCGTAGCAATTAAGAACAAGCCCTCTGTAGGAAGTATCCAAGTTGGTCCAGTCGTTTTCAAGTTTAAAGCAGCCGAACGGACCAAGATTCATTGTTTTATATATATATCGATGTATAATATTTATATAGATATGTATATAAAGATGATATATAATATTTATATAGATTTGTAAGTACATAAAGATTAAATAAAATTTAAAATTCACTTTTTAAACTTTCTTCACTCATTGCATGAATTATACATTTTGAAGCATACAATTTATTTAAATTAAATTAGACATTTTAGCTTTCAGTATTCAAGGCTTTAGTACCAGTAATGATGTCAAATAAATTACCATCCAAATCCCCTAAATTTTCTACTAAGCAATTCTTCCTCCTCAAAATTCTCCATAAAAGCCAAGAATCTAGAAGGAAGAGGTCCTCCGGATCTGGCAAGACTGATACAGCATTAAGATGCATGGATCTCTTCTTCTGAAAATGGCACAAAACCCTCAATTTCCAACTCTCGAATATACTGAACCTAAGTAAACACTTCTTCCTCGTTAGGGTTGGTTCAGAACTTCGTTCAATAAGAGATTTAAAGTCCTTAAAAGTAGATCAGGCAGCCAAATTAGTGGATCCTATTCGGTTTGGTCTTTGCTGAGCTTCATTAAAGATTTTTTTTGTCAGGCAGTGGCGCACTTTTGATTTAATTTTGGTAGAGTCCTATACACAACTTCTAAACTTCATACCATTTGAACCATATTTGGTACTCACATTAAAAAAAAATAGATATTGAGGGTGTTGAAGCCTCACATCTCCTTTGAAACATAAAAGCTCAAAGTTTTAGTTCACTTGTAGAAGTTTTATTGAAATGTGAATTAGTGCAATTCAATACCTCTAAAGAGATTTGCTTTTGGTTCAAGCATATTTTGTAGCTCAACTAAACTGGACTGTTTCAACTAGCTGCTCGAAATAAACTGATGGATCGATTGTGGCCATATTTGTTTTAAAAATTAATTATAATTCTATGAAATTATGGAAAAGGAGAATATTAAAAAAATCATCACTGAAGACCTTTTTTTTATTAATTAGTTCACGGTGATCCTAAAACTTTTGACTCATGTCTGAACGCGCTAAATAAATGCTAAACTTCAAGTGTTCTTTTTGATAGTAGACAAATTTCCATAACAAATTTATATAGGTAGTTAATGGTGGGTTAGTCAGTTAACAGATCTTACTTATTATTCTGGCATATTTATATATTTAACTAAAAACATGTTAAGCACTTTTGAAACACTGGCCATCGATATTAGTAAAAATTTTGCACACACAGCGTTGATCTGCTGTCAGCTTTCGGTCAATTACCGCTTGCGGCAAATGTGCTGTCTTCAGCCATTTCCGGCGCCTTAAGTTTTCTGCACACACATTCAAAAACACACACACACACATACTTACATGCACACAAACACAAATTGCAAACTTTAATGTCATCGCCTTGTCGACGATGTCATTTCAGCGTCTTGTAGCGTCTAAGTAAACTCATCAAAAATGCATCAATTTTCTTTGCTTTAGTTTTGCAGCGACTCATTGCTCCCCCTGCCTCCACTGCCCCCCTGCCTGGCTGTCAATATTGTCTATTGCGCCTTGCAGTTAGTAGTTGCGCCTCTGTTCAGGGTAATTGAGACGTGTTGCAACACTTTGTGGCATAAATGCATTTCGAGCGCAGTCGCCTCAAAGCCCCAACCGCCCACTTCTGCTGTCTCGCTTGTGCTCGTTGTTTTTGTCTTGCAGTGACAGTGGCGTCTTGAGGCAAAGTGCAAAGTGCAAAGTGCACACACACACACACATACGAGAGAAATAATAAAATAACCACGCACGTTCGACAACTTGAAAATTATTTTACGCCCCCTCACGGCCCCCTCGGCCGTCTCGTACTGTCAGTCTGTGTGCACAGCCGCGCGCCACCGCACAAAAGTGTTGCACAAGTGTTGTGGCTGCGATAACAGCCGAGCGGGCTGCAGTTGGCTGCATGCTGCTGCGGATGCAGTTTTAGGCGCCAAAAGTGAACACACACACACACATATATACACATGCACACATTTGCAATTAGTAGCAGGCACGAGCAAACTGCAAATCTCTGCCAGCAAACAGCGGCCGTGCCACATGTGCTTTTGTTGTTATTGTCGTTGTTGTTGTTAATTTAGCTGCGGTTATGTCTGTTGGTGCTGGTGTGCTGCTGCACTTAACACAAATCTTGCGAGCTGTTTGCGCTTTCCTGCATTAAAAGTTGAATCATTAATTTATTGCAGGAAGCGCTCGTCGCTTCTGTGGCACCGATAAGGCACGTTTTGCTCGGCTCGACTCGGCTCAGGTTGATGAGGAAATTCTGCAAAAATAATTATCTAATAATTGTTATTTGTATGCAGAGAAACTGTGGACTATTTGACTAAACGAGAAGACACCAAGACGCAGAGAGAACAGGGTGTTTAGTGATTAATGTGGAGGATTTTATTCAAGAGGAAGTTAGAACTAAACGTTCAACAAATGTGTTAAAAAAGCTTTAAATTAAAGTTATAGGTTAGGTTACTTAGGTCATGCGATCCTCTTTGATAGTAAAGCGGCCATTAAGCAATGGTAAAATTCATCTCGGAGGCTGGACTTTCAGACTGGATACGGTCCATGAAGAGGACACAATAAGTGCACCAGGTATCCTCAAAACTGGTGCTAGATTGCCTTAATAAGAAAGGCAGGTGTCCTCGAAACTGGAAACTTGGCAAATACGTGCTTGGCCTTCATAATCCGGTCTACTCAGGACTCTGAGTTACGTTGCTATTGAAAGACATATGGCGGCGAACAGTCTTGCAAGGAACAAAGATCCCTTTTGGTTGGTTCAAAAACAATTTGTAGACGGAGAAAGGGAGTTCTTTTTATTTTAACTAGAAAGGTTCGTAGTAGAAATCTCTACTGAAATCACCCATTAGGGTTAAAACATTTGTTGGGTCTTATAATAAGAATGGATTCTACGAGTAAAAATCTCAGGATTATTGCAGATATTCAGATATTCTGGTTAAATTATCCTCTGACTGAACTAAGAATTCGTACAGACGAATATTGCTGGTGCTGTAAACAAGGAAAATGGACTTAAGTACACGTAGTAGTGCATAAGGGGTTTTGGGTTCAAACCTCCAATACAAAAATAGCTGGTAAAAACTATGGTTTTTAATTGGTATTTAGTTTAAAACCTTTATGCAATAAGTTGTACAAAAAACCCTCCTCTCCTCCCAAAATGAAATTCTGTGTGCGCCACTGAGTACATATATCTACTAAGAGAATGCCCTGTACTTATGAACGGTCGAGTAAGGTATCTGGGAGATTACCTAATAAACAATTCTAAGTAAATAGATATCCAGAGGTTTAGGAAAAATACTAAAATTCTTCTCGTAATTCTATGTCCACATAGGGTCCGAATAGATTTTCTAGGTTGCAGCGTACTTTCTTTACTTTTTTTTCGACTTTGGTGTCGATCAGCAAGAACACTCTGTGCTTAAAAGAAGTTCTACTATGATGCCCAAGAGTGAAGAAATTGCTTCTTCGCCTGAAATAATTTTAACACTAGAATGCCAGGCCAAAAAAACCCTATATACAACAAAGAGATACAAGTTTTTGTAAAATGTCAAAAAGTCAAGTTAACATTTTGTTATTGAATCGCAGCTTCTTTGGTTTGCTTGTTCATATGTTGAAGTCAAGAAGTGTTCATGTCCTTTCATCTGTCCATCAGTCACTAACTAACAATTAATCAGTTTCATTTTCTATATATTTGTCAACTCATCTTTTTGATTGGTTTAATAGTCGATACATCATACATGCTTCTAAGAAAAAAATAAGAAAAAAAGAAAAAAAAGAAGAAATAACAAGAAAAAAGAAGAAAAAATCATACTTGTTTAGTTTTTGAGCAAAGCAAAAGAAGAAGTATTAGTCAAGTTTACCGTCGGTGGTCAAATCTAGACTTTTTTATTTTTTTGTCCTTTTATCTGTACATCGGTTTATCTATTCGTCAGTTTCTCTTTCGTTCTAACTGTTCTTTCATCTTAAAAGATACTTTAGTTAGGTTTGATTAATTAAAAAAAAGAAAAACCCACGCTTCGTCGGTCTATTCGTTCATATGTCTGCCCATCAGTTTGTCTATTCCTTACTTTCCTTACCTGTATTTCCGTCCATTTATCTGTCAGCTCAGTAGATGAAATACTTCTAAGACAAGAGAAAGAGAACAGATACTTCAAATAGTTTCTAAGTAAAGGGATAGAAGCAAAAACAAGTCAAGTTAACCGTTTATGGTTGAATCCCGATATCGTTGGTCTAAAGGTTCGTACATCTATGTCCATTCATCTGTTTATCAATTGGTCTATTCTTAGGATTCTTTTTCTGTATATCTGTCCATCCATCCTAAAAAGATACTTCAGCAAGATTTTTAGTAAAAAACGAAAAAAAAAACGCAAGTCAGTTTTAAGTTAAAGGTCGATTTTGTTGGTCTAATGGTTTGTATGTTTATGCCGGTTTATCTGTTCATTAGTTTGTCTATTTGTTAGTTTACTTTCCTGTATATCTGTCCATCTATCTAAAAAAGATACTTTAGTAGGATTTTGATTAAAAAAGAAAACAAAAATAAGTAAAGTTAGCCGTTTGTGGTCGATGTCATCGGTCTAGTGGTTTCTATGTCTATGTCACTTCATGGTCCATTAGATTGACAAACTATTCGTAAATCTGTCCATCTATCTAAAAAGATACTTCAGCTAGATTTTGAGCAAAAACTGAGAAGAATACTGAGTCTAGTTAACCGTTTGTGGTCGAATTCTGATTTCGTCAGTTCATTCGTTTGTATTTTTGTGTTTTTCTATTCATGTTGACTATGTTTTTATATCTGTACATCGATGTATCTATTAGTCAGTTTGCTTTTCTGTATATCTGTCCATTCATTTGTCGGTCCAATAATTGGTAAACTTTATAAATTTCTGAAGAGTTCAGATTAGATGTGGGAATCGTGCATTGACTGTACTGCAGTGAGACTCTACGTCCATTGTTGTCATAGGGATTAAGTCTAAAGGAATTGAGATATGGGAATGAAGTCGCTTTGGATTCCACTGAAATCATTCAATCACATTCTTTAACATCTTCTCTTTTGATCTGACATTAATCCATTTTTTTTTAGAACTTATATCAGACCATTTATCATAACTTATGGTTATCTCACTCAACGATTTTGCTTCAAGTTACCGGTTCATATGTATGTCTCAGTTTGCAATCAATTTCTGTTTCTTCTTTCTCTCTCTTTCAAATATTTAGTACTTTTCTCTTTCATATATAGCTTTTGTTCGTTCGTTTGTTCACTGAAATGATCATGTTTGGTCGCTTTAAACATCCATTCCTACTGGTCGCATAGGGTTTCATTTTAGGGCTCCATTGGATCCACTAGAAACCATATTTTGTACTAGAAAACTTTTTCTTTGGGAGGAGAGTTCAACCCCCCGAACCCTTCTGTGCACCATTGATTCCAACTATGCTCTTCTGTTATTAACCAATTTCCATTCATTTGTGTATCTCTCTGTAGTTCTCTTCGAAAAGTTGCCGCCCAAAAGTAGGCACCAAATTAACCAAATGCCAGACAGCGCTTTGTGATTATGGCTCGTTGTCGCATTTTGTCCCTGAACCACTGACATATTTACACTCACTCGCTGCCGCCACTTGTATGTTGCTTTCATATTTTCTCCATTTCAGTTTCCAATGGCCGAGCACTCACTCATAGACACACACACACACACCCACATCTATACTCACAGACACATTGCATTGCATTGCATGCACATTGCTATCTGCTTGCTGCTGCTGCATTTTCCATTTGCTTTCTCCCAATTCCAATTGAGGCTAAAGTTGCATGTTTCTTGCCGCATCGCAGCGTCAGTCATTGGCATGTTGACTGCTCGCGTTGGAATTGCGCGCGTTTCTACATATTTTCGGTTAGCATTAAAACTCATTTGCCGTCGCTGGGCGGCAGCAAAACCGCAGCGTACGAGTCACACGTTATGTAAATCGTTGTCGCATTTTTGAAAGCAAACATCAAACATTGAAATTCTTATTTACGCAAGTTGCCAGTTGGCCGCTCAGCTGCGGCCCAGAACCGCAAATGCTGTTTGGATGCGCATCTTTGCTGCATGCGCATGTATGCGCGTGTGTGTGTGTTCGTGACAATTTGCACAGTGTTGTCCATGTCGCGCTGTAAATTCAGCTGAAAAGTGAATTCTTTTCGGTCGCCTCCTAATGAGGTCGCGTAATGTAAACGTTGAAGCAACAACGTTTTCTGGGCTATCGCTTTTGCTTTTGACGGAATCGCAAATGGCTGGCGTTGCATAGCTGAATTTGTTCGTTTGGTGTTGTAGAGACTTGCATTCGCAAATGTCTTTAATCGCAGCTAGTGAAAGTTAACACTTTGAAAATTGTCAAAACTTTGTGCTTTTATCTTAAATTTTTTCAACTTTTTTATATTTATTTTATTTTGATTTTTAATTTATTTTTTATATATTTTTTTCATTTGCTGTATTGATTTGTTAGTTTGTTTAATTATAATTTGTTTTAATTTATTTTATTTTTTTGAATTTCATTTTTATCATTATTGTTTTGATTTATTTATTAAATTAATAAAATATTTTTATACAATTTTATTTAGATAACTTTTTGAAAGTTTTTTACTTTAGTTATTAATTTTTTGTACTGTTTTTATGTATTTATGTATATATGCGAGTAAGCATGATTCAATTTTTGTATCTACCTATTTATTTCAAAATTATTTTTTTTTACTAAGAATTAAACATCAACGCCATTTTATCTGCCCAAGTTGCAACCAATCAAAGTTATGCTCATTTGGCTCACACAACAACAACACTATCGTATCACACTTTGGCTCTATTACAACAAACACCAAACATTGGCTGCCTCGCATTGGCGTTGTACCTCATATAACAACAATTACATGTGTTTTTTTTTTGCTATAACTCAGGATATGCAAATTGTTTTTGCTGGCTAGCGGCAGTTCGTGCTGCCTCTTGCTTTGTTATTGTTCAGCATACATGCGTTTTGTTATTGCATCAACTACATCATTGTTTGTCACTGTGAGAATGATGTTGTTGCTATTATTATTCAAGTTGTTTGCTTTGCTAAATACTCCTTTTAGGCACCGCTATTCTTAAATATTAACTCTCAAAGTAACAACAAATGCATTGATGCTTATGTTGTTAGTGCAAAAATAAAAAGCAGAGCGCAGAGCAATAACAAAGCAAGAGCAAGAGCTAGCGGATCAAACTACAACAACGTCAGTAATGATCGCAACTTCATGCTCAGTGTGACAAAAAATGCATTGCTTGGTGCAGTAACAAAACGTACTCGTATGAGCACAAAGCAAAAACAATGCTAGAGTTAGGGCAGCTATCGCTCAGTATTGGAGCCAATCTGTGTGTATTTGTTGTTGTTTCTACTGCATGCTATTTGTCTGGGAACAATGTTATCATCGTTTACCCATTTTACTCAACTGAATGAAACAACTCTTGTGATTCTGGTGATTCTCTACTGGTGAAATTGTTATTAATTGTTTAAAAATGAAAAGAAACCGTGAGAAATCGGAGTAGAAATAGGTAGAGGCATAAAAGTAAATAGAAAAATCGTTTTATATTGTAGAATATATATATATTTTTTTTATTTCATTGATTTTACTGATGACTCTTTTATTTGTATTGGTTTTATGGACAATATATAAACCTTCTTTTCACACACATTTGAGGTTATTTCGAGCTTATCTCGAGGACTTTATGGCAAATGATACGTAACTCATACGCCCCTATGACCAATCTCCGTTATAGAACCTTCTTGGTTCACCAAAGTGGGACATTGCCTTTCTTCCATTCCTATGGGTTCTTTCGTGTTCTCTTACATTTAGAATTTTTGTACAAGGACATTCACGAGGTCAAAAGTAGTTGCCTATGTAGTTCTTGACTGGATAAGTTTTTGGTTTTTAAATTGTCCTCAAATGGGTAGAAATATAGTCAAAACTTATATTGTGGTCCTTTCTAACTTCACCAAAGTCGGAATCCTTACCTGAAAGTTAATTATTCACTTGTCCTTGAGGGCGAAATAGAAGGTGGAAAGTACCTATAGAATAACCAGTAGGCAGCTCTGGATGAACTCTTGCCACAAATGTCTAATATCACTCTGTCTTGGTGACGGCGCCAGGTCATTGTTTATTTAGATGTCACGCTTACTACTCAATCCGCTTAAGTACTCCCCACTGATTCTGACGCAATGAGGCAGACGAGATCATAACTCATCTGCACTGACATTGTCTCCCTCCTTAAATGAGTGTAAAAAAGACTCAGGTGTCATATTATCGAAAATTTAAACCACCTTAGATCAGTTAACGTAAGGAACTAGCAGACGTCCGTCATGTCTCTGGTTTTACTGTACGTTAGGTCGTTGTAGTTGAGAAGGAGATCATAGCTCATCTGCTCTGAGATTGCTTAGTTCTCCTTAGATGATCCTGAGAAAGAAATGAGTGTTTTCTTCTCCAAAATTTGGATGACCTCAGATCGGTCAACATAAGGAAGTTCGTTTTGCTATTTGGCTGGCTTGAAAATGACGCTTTGAAGCAGCTAGAGACAGAAGAATGCCAGTTCTTCTTATATTAACAAATCAAGTCGTTTTCATGTCCTACTCGTATGTGAGTCTTTCTGGCTTTCCTGAGACTAACCACCTGACTTCTCCCTCAAATGAGCCTCAAGATTAATGGCATTAAACTTAAACCAAGTAATTTCTCTGGTTCAAAGACCAGTTGAAGTCTAAGTAGTTTATGTGTTTAAGAGTTGCAGTGTTTACATATTTTTTTTCACATTTCAATAAAACGCGCGTAACTTGTGGCAAGAAAATACAACTAAACCAACGCGCTGAGAAGGCCAAACTGAAGAGGCACTTGGCGTTGCATTCATTGCCCGATCTGTGTGCGTACAAGCTCAAGTCTCAAGTACTCTTAGACGAGCGTCTAGAATAAACAAGCTGTCTGTCTGTGTGTCTGGTGTCGCTTGTGCATAGTTTTTAATTTGCAACTAGCTGGCAGCATTACGGCGCAATGTGACGCAACTAATTGCACTCCATGCGTTGCAATGTTTGAATGTTGCACTCGCGTCGACAACTTGTCGCACAATGCACTGCAACATGAATGCGGCCGACGCGTTTCACACGCAACTCTGCGACTCAATGTCAAGTGGGGATGAAGCGGCGACGACGGCGGCGACGACGGCGCAGGTGTCTGTCATTCAAGTGGCAACTGCGCACTAATTACCGGAAGAAATTAACACTTTGGTGTTGGAAAAGCAGGGAAAAGCACACATTGGGCCGTTGACACGACGCTTTGTGCGTTTCGTACGCTTTGTGTGTTTCGTGCGCTGACTGCAAGTTTTTTGTTGCTGCAAACTGCATACGGCGGCCGCATAAATTTCCTACGCAATGCACAAATGTGTGAATTTAAATTGTCGAATTTGCAAATTTATTGGCGCCACTTAAAAAAAAGATGCACACTAAAACAAATGCAAGCAACGAAATTTATGCGCTCGTAAAGTGTGGCAATGTGTGTTGTTGTTGTTGGTGTTAGTTTTTATTACTGCTGCATGCACTGTGCGCATTTTACGTTCATCTGCATTTTCTGCATCTTTTCGCAGGAGGGCAAGCGGGGCTACCTGGAGGGGCTGGCGGCGCACTACAGCAAACACATCAACATGCCGTACGAGGATGTGCTCGATGCCATCGAGGAGGTGCGCGTCTCCAAGTGGAAGGAGCGCCATGTGCGCATCGCCACGGGCCACACGCTGTCGCGGCGCAGTGGCGGCGGTGCATCGAGTGGTGGAGGTGGTGGAGTCAATATGGTTGGTGGCGGCATGGGCGGCCTAAGCTTTGGCATCATTGGCGGCAACATTGCAAATCAATCAAATCTGCCCACCAGCCACAGTCAGCCGTTGTATGTGCCCGGAAAATATTTGGTAAGGCAGCGTTGCATTTTCAGTCTTACGGCCAATATTTGCGGCATTTATGGCCGCCACTTCATTCAAATGCAAGTCGTTTCTACACACACACACACACACGCACACATATACATTTCTTGTTATCACCGCAGCCTTCCAGTTGTCTGTCGAATCGAGAGGAGAACGAAATTTACAGCTACACACAGAACGATTTGGCAAATCGAATGGCGCGCAGTGCAATTGATTCGAAATCGGCAGTTAACCTGAACGGAATGCAGCACAGCTATCCGGGAGCGCGCACGAATTTCTTCTACGATTTCTCAGCAACAGGTAAGTGTGAGGTTAAGTGCTGTGCGCGCTTCCCGAGTGCACAATTGCCACAATATTTTTCAATGCTCAATGCTGAATATCGGCGAGAATGAATATGGCTAATGGGGAAAGTACATGAAAAACATTGTGAGAAAAGTAAGAAAAAAGAAATGAAGGTTGCACAAGGATGTGTGCAAATTAAATGGAAATTGCTGGGAATTTGTAAAGTCAGCGCATCGATGCACTAAGAACATTGCGGTCTGGCAAAGTGGCTGCAAAGTAAAAAAAATTATATTTAAGTTTTAGTTGTGGTCTGTTCTTACTTAACTGTTAGAAGTTTCAAATAGTTATTGACTTATTAAATTTTCCCTTTTCGAACACAGAGGGTCGCAATCGCAACAAGAGACGCACCGTGTTTGCACGCTTCCTGAGCGGTCTGCGCCAAGCCGCAGACGGCGACGAGCAGAACCAGAACGAGGGAATGCAAATGAAGGTAAGTGGGCAGTTATGATTTTTTAACAAATAAATAGAACTTTAACCCTAACCCTCTGAGAAATCGCTTGAAGCCAATCTGATCTGATATACAATTGAGTTAGGTTTTTTCACCCTTTTTTTTAATTTAAAAATTTTGTATCAATATTTTTTAATTATAGAAAAATTATCCAATATTTTTTGGAAAAATACAAAATTATAATTTTTCGATTTTATTTAACCATTATTAAAGAAACAATGTTTTGATCAAACGCGCCCAATTCATAGACTTCAATTAGAAAACAAACTTTCGCTGATAACAAATTATTGGAAATTATTTTGGGGATAACAGTTAAATTGTTGTCATTTGCTTTGAATTCACTTCTAAAAAAATGAATTAAAACCCATAAATCAGTCGTAGCTTTTGCTATAAGATGGCAAATAGGTGAAGTTGCTCTCAGGCAACTTTGGGGTAGAAAGGGTTAAAAAAATAAATAGATAATTTACAGAAATTAGGAAGCGTTTTAAGAAAAGCCATGACTTATTCGTTGGAATAAAAATCTTTCATAAAAAATAAACTTTTTTTTTGGGAACGAGAACGGCATTTGTGGTTGTTTTTCAAAGGGTTAAAGGAGAAATTATCACCATTCAAAAATATCATTCAAAAGTTTCCGGAATTCACTGATGAAATTAAAAAAATGAAAAACTTGTAGTTTATTATTTAAAATTTCTGGTGTCTTCTTCACCTCCAAGAAAATTTTGCATAGAACTTTTGAGCCCAATTTCTTTTTTTGGGAATAAGAACGAAATAAGTGGTTGAATCTCAAATGGTTAAGAGAATTCACTCGTATAATGTAAAAATGGAAACTTGTAGTTTAAAGCTTACGGAATTCACTCATAAAATTAATAAAATGAGAAACTTCTAGTTTTTTATTTAAAATTTGTGGTGTTTTCTTCACATCTAAATAAGTTTTGCGTACAACTTTTGAGTCAAATTTCTTTCGAAGCCACATTTTTGCATCAGCAATTTTTGTATTTGGGGGGGAATTGAACCTCCAACCCCCCTGAATGCGCCCCTGCCTCATCCACTACAATGCAATTTTATTCTTTCGATCGATGCTAGTCCCTTCAATGTAATCTCCATCGATTGCAACACACAGCGCTCTCAAAATATTTGAGGTACTCAATTTTCGAAACAGACATTAGAGGCGTTTTCGAATTTTGCTTCTCTCTTCTACTCTCTCCTACTAACTACATAACAAAAGTGTTAATGAAGATGGAAGTTATAAGAATCTTTTATTATTCAATCGGGTAAATGAGCTCGTAACTGTTTTGATGGTTTCGATCAAACAGGAAAAAGTCGCTGCAAATAAAATCAGGATGATTCCTTTGATGTCGAATTCTGTGGTTGCCTGTTGTTCTACTCAGACGTAGTCAAGATTGTATTACTTTTACAAATTTCAAGCTAGATTGTTTAAATTTTTCGGAATATTGTGGACAGGTGTGGCAACTCACGGAAAATGATCCTTTCGCTTTTTCAAATAAGATGACTGACCTGGATTGGTAATCCTGGGAATTTTTTGATCTGATATGTCTTTTTCTTAAACTTAATACTGCAAATAGATTAGTAAGTATACAATTTTAATAGTCTGAAGGCCAACACAACTAAAAATCAAAATGGGACTGTGTCTCCAACCTAAGCATTCAATCTTTCAAGAATAAGCGTCCAAATTGGAGTTTGGAATCGGCATAAAACTTAAGGTCTTTTCCATTCAAGTAGTAAATCACAGACACAGTAGGGTTGGTTGTACAAGTACAACATTTTCATGGTGTAAAGATCAAACAACTAAGAATCAAAATAGAGCTGTGTACAAATGTCTTCAGCCTAAGCATTCAATGTTCATGGAAAAGCGACCAACTCATAAATTCATTCATGGAAAGCTTAAAACATCTTAAAGCATATTTCTATTTATATATAATATGTAGAATATCGTACAAACAGTATGGTTCGTTATAGGAAGATGGCCTTTAGCCCTCCATGAAGACTTCCTTTAGGCATTTCAAATATCTTTCTTGCGATAGTTGACAGGTTTTCTTTGAAAGAATCACCTTCGAGAAATGTTCTCGGTTTGTTGAACCAGAAAGCATGTTAGATATCTTGAGAGTAATTTTGTGGTCGCAGAATGGTTGGTTGCAGGAGGCTGTGTTTGAGTTCATCATCGAGATTTCCTTCAAGCACTTAAAATATCTTTCATACGAAAGTTTACAGGTCTTTTTGAAATGATCACAGTGCGTAATGGTTTCATGTGCAATGGTTTCATGAACCAGAAAGCGTGTAAGATACCTTCAGAGTGATTTTTTGATAACAGTAATGTTAGTTGTGGGAAGATGGTCTTTAGTTCTTTATGGGGATTTCCTTCAGGCATTTAAAACATCTTTCATGCGAAAGATTCAACTTATTCTCTTAATGAATCACCTTCCAGAGATGTCTGAGGTTTGTTAAACCAGAAAGCGTATTCGATATCTTGAGAGTGATTCTTTGGTCACAGTTTGGTTGATTGTGGATAGCTGGGCGTTAGTTCATCATCGAGCTGCCCATCAGGTAGGTTAGGATAGGTAGAGAAGAGTGTGTGCGGCAGGATCGCACTTCCACTCGGAGGCCAATATGGCCCATTGTGAATGTTTTCTTATGGTTTTTTTGGAGCTAACCAACAGTCTCAGTCAGGGAGAAACCCATTCGACCTCTTAATGAAGGAGAGCAGATTCGAGATTTCAACCCCGGAGTCGGGGTTTTTGCAGAGCTGGGCCGTGGCACAAGAAATTTTGTATCGTTTCTACTTCTTCTTTATCTCCACAGCTACGGCAGACATCACTGAACGAGAGGCGCCATGTCCTTCAGGCATTTCGGGTATCTTTTAGTTGAAGATTGACAAGTATGTTTGAAAGGATCACATTGCGGAGATGTGCCTTGGTTTGGTGAACAAGAAAACATTGGAAAATTCGAAAATTATTCTTTGGTACATACATCACAACGAGTTATTTAATAGCGAGTTTACTCAATCGTTTAGTCTTTCTATAACGTAGGAGTTGCTGACCTGTCGTCTCGTTTACAAACCACTAACCATTGATTGTTGACATAAACTGCTTGGCAGTTTTAATAAAAAAGTAATGTTGTCTGTACAGCAAATTGTCTAATTTCACCAGAAACGAAACAAGTGCGAAACGCTTCCGACTCACTTCGGTACATGACAGCACACAATCATGGCCACACAACCACACAGCGACCGCGAGACCTGTGCAACAACAAAATAAAACAAAACGAGACAACTTAACTCGAACTGAAACTTTGCGCGGCCACACAAAGACCAGTTAAGTAGCTCGCAGGCAATTACCGGCAAATTGCAGCTTCTTTGAAAGTTGGTCCGGCAGGAGCAGAGCGCTTCGCCGGCGTCGGCGCCGGCCGTGTCGGTGAGTGGCGGCGGCATTCGCTTTTGGCTGCTTTTATTTGGGGAAATTTTAAATTGCCACAATCTCCACTGAAGGCTCATAATTTTTTAAGAGTTGAGCGCCATTGCCAGTTGGTGCGCCATATGGCCGGCCGGCCGTTTGCGGTGGTTAAGAGACCGGCGGGGGGTAGAGGGTAGGAGAAGGCACGTCGATTATTTTCATTTACCTGTTGTGACGGTGCGGACTCTGTGTGTGCATTCATATTTTTGCCTTTGTTTTCATTATTGCTGTCGTTAGTGTTGTTGTTGCTGTTGTCATTTTTCTGTCGCTGTCATTTGTACTTTGACCGTTGGACTTTGGTGGCCGCATGCGGGCGAACGTCTGTTCGTTTGCACCTTTTTCGTGTTGGGTTTTTCATTCGTGTTTTGCGGTTCCGTGCGCATTTTTGCGGTTGTCCTTTCCGGACTGTCACACGGCCGCTTGAAGGCTTTTCGGGCTGTCGCTGTCGTTGTCGTTGTCGCTTCATCTATGCGGTCGCTGCGAAATATGTTGAAGCACCACTTATAGTTGTTTTTGTGGATTTTTGTTATTGCCATTGCATTGTCCATTGTATCCTTTGGCTTTCACAACTTGGCTAATGGACGAACGAAGCCGGACGGTGTCTGAAAGGTGCACTCGAATATATGAAAGTGGTTTTGGAATGGTGATTGGTGTTGCTGTGATTTTTTCGTTCTATTGTTGTTAGTTTTGTTGTTGGGGGGTTTTATTTCAGGCGTCAAGTGTTTTGTAGAATTTGAAGCGTGGCGCATGAAAATCGTTGATTCCGTGCCATTTCGCCTTTGCTTTGGTTTTTGTTTTTGTTTTATTTCGTATAATACGATGATATGAGATTTTTTGGCGCGTCACTTTCGCACAACCGACGACAACAACGACAATGTGGCGCGTAATTTTCATTTTTGTTTTAATTTGCCTTTTCTGTTTTGCCGTTTTTTTTTCTTGTGTTTCATAAGTGGATGAGAATTTTGTTATTCATTTTATATTTCAACGCAATTTGTTGCTGTTTTGTTGTTTTGATTGTTATTGTTGTTGTTGTTGTTAATTGCTGTCACTAGCGACTTTGACTGGCGGCTTGTGCGCAAAATTCTATTTGACATTACGTCCTTTACGGTTGCTGTCCTGTTGAGACAGTTGGCTGGTGTTGATTTGTGCATTCTCCAGTTAACTTAGTTGGTTAGTTAGTAAGTTAATTAATTAGTTAGCTAGTTAATAAGTAAGTCAGTTCATGGATTAGTTTTTTAATTAGTTAGTTAGATAAGTTAGTTAAATTAGTTAAATTGATTTAGTTTAGTTTAATTACTTTAAGTAGTTTCGATAGTTTAGTTAGTTTAAGTAGTTAGTTAAGTTTAAGTTTTATTAGTTTAAGTAATTTAGTTAGTTGAATCAGTGTAATTAGTTTAATTGATTTACTTAGTTTAATTTGTTTTATTACTTTAGTTAGTTAAGTTGGTTTAGTAAGATTAGTTAGTTAGATTAGTTAGTTAGATTAGCCTATAAGTTTAGTTAGGTTAATTATTTTATTTTTATTTTTAGTTAGTTAAGTCACTTTAGTTAGTTTATTTAGTCAGTTAGTTTTGTAAACTAATGAATTAAGTTGGTTAAGGTAGTTAGTTAATTTAGTTAGTTAAGTTAGATAAGTTAGTTTAGTTAATTTAGTAAATTTAGTTAGTTAAGTTAAATAAGTTAGTTTAGTTAGTATAGTCAGATTAATTAGCTTAACTAGTTCACTTAGTTAAGTCAGTTTAGTTAGTCTAGATAGTTTAGTTAGTTTAACTAGTTTAGTTAGTTTAGTTAGTTTACTTGGTTTAGTTAGTTTAGTAACAACAACTAACTAGTTAGTAACTAACAACACTAGTTTATAGTGAAGTCCCTTTAGTTAATTTAGTTAGTTAGTTAGTTAGTTATTTCATTTGTTAATTTATTATTTGGTTAATTAGTTAAGTTAGTATAGTTAAGTTAGTATAGTTAATTTAGTTACTTATTTATTTCGTTAGTTAATTAATTCGTTGAATTGTTAGTTAGTTTAATAGTTAACTATTTAGTTAGTTTAGTGAGCTTAGTTAATTTAGTTAGTTAGTTATTTATTTCGTTACTTAATTAATTATTTGGGTAGTTAACTAGTTAAATACTTAGTTATTTAGTTAGTTTTGTTAGTTTAAATTAGTTGGTTAGGTTTATTTCAGTAGTTATTTAGTTATTTACTTAGTTACTTATAAAGTTAGTTAATTACTTAGTTGGCTAGTTAGTTAGGTCAGTTTAGTTAAATTAATTAGTTGGTTATTTATTTCGATAGTTAATTAATTAGTTGAATAATCAGTTCGTTAAGTAGTTAGTTAGTTCAGATAGTTTAGTCAGTTTAGTTGGTTTAGTTAAATTAATTAGTTCAGTTAGTTTAGTCAGATAAATTAGCTTATAAGTTTAGTAAGTTTAGTTACTTAGTTTTGTTAGATAAATTAGTTTAGTTAGTTTAATTAGTGTAGTTAGTTAGTAAGCTAGTTAGTTCGATAGTTTTTGTTTAGATACTTTGCTAGTTATTTAGTTTTTTAGTTATTTAGTTAATTAGTTAGTTAATTGAAAAGTTAATGAATTAGTTGGTTAGTTAGTTATTTAGTTAAATAGTTAGAAAGATAGTAGTGAAGCAGCTAGTGGCAAGTGAAGGACTTTGCCATAATTGATTCGTACTAATGAATAACTAAATTACTGAACAATTTAAGAACTTAAGTCCCCAAATCATCTATTCAAATCTCTTTCAAACCAACACTCGAAATACTCTACTCCACTCAATCAAATACTCTTTAAAATTTCCATGCAAAAAACTTTTTTATGTTGAAAAGATTCAACGCTCATTGGTCCAAACTTGTAGCGCTCGTCACATTCGTCTTTGACCAAACTGAAATTCATAATTTTCTATGTCGATTTGTTGTTCTAATTTTTGTGATATTCTTGTTGCTGTTTGGAATTTGCATCACTTTGCTTTGCGGTCAATATTCGTGAATGACTTTAACCGAGCGAATGAGTGGTGTGCAAAAGGCGCTTTGTGCACGGCCAATCGACTCGACTCAATTCGCCTCTTGCTCGGCATTTCGCACCTCACCGATGCGCCACCACTGTGCACCGGTTCGTGGAAGCCAGTTTAATTTCGAAAGTTTCACGTCGTTTTGCTGCCTTCGGGGTGCGGAGCGTCCGTTGCCTGCTGTCCGGTTTTTGTTTGGTGTTTGCTTTACTTTTCCGCATTTGCTGTTGTTGTTGTTGTGCAAATGGTGTTGCATCAACGATGACATGCAGCAGGAAAATGTTTGCATTAAAAGCAACCAAACGAACGAACAAACAAGCGTCGCGTGTAAGCAGTTCAAATGCGATGGAATTTGCTCATTATGTGGTCTCGGGTTTGAACTGCCTCGCACTGGTCCAGGCCAGTTCAATTCAGTCTGCAGCGGAAGTGTCGCACTGAAACGACGAATTTTTCATGCTTTCATTTTCATTCATTTTTGGTTTTTTGTTTTGTCCTTTTTGGGATTTTCTAATTTCAAGCGAACCACTCAAAGGGATGGAACCCATGCAGTTGGTTGGAGTTAAGGTTAGGTTTAGTGTTGCGTTGTGTTGTGTTTGTTTGAGTGTTTTTGTTGCAGGTGTTGTCAGCATTTATTTTAGCGCTTTCAATCCTTTCAGGCTTCGGTTGCTGCAGACTCACTTTTGAAAACGAATTTCGCTCTCGAGAGAAGTGATTGTATGTTCTTAGGAGGGGTGAGCTCGTTATTTATTAATAACTATTGGACATTGCTTCAAGCAATAGAAAAATATTAGTTAATACTCTGTCAACAAACTTTACTGATTATCTGTAATGAGGTAAATGTGTTTCTTAAGTTATATTTACTCAAAGATGAGGTCAAGTTGGGTTAAATAGGGGTGACTGTATATCATAAAGGGGACTAAATAGGGGTGATTGTGTATCACATTTAGATGGATCACAGAAACTTCATTGAAAGCGCTGCCAAAGAAGTCATTAACTCATGAAGAAAATCAAAACCAAGTATGAAAACATCAGAGTAGAAATTTTATTAATTCAGAAGCTTGCAAAATTTCAACTTCAGCAGTGTGGTAAAGATTTTTAAGGCATAGAAGAAGAAGTTTGGGACGAAAAAGGAAAATGTTAAAGGGAAATCATGGAAATAATCAAGACATGTTTTTCTTTTTAATTTCCTGTGGTAACCCTGACCACATTTTAACTCTTACTTAAAGATTGCTACAGTTTTCTTTTATTAAAGGATATGAAAATTCCAAAGTCTTCAATTTCATTAATTGTGTGAAACCATAATAATAAATTTCAACATAACATTTTGTTCTGTCCTTATTCACTTTTTTTTTCTTGAGGGTGGACTCCTGTCCAAGGCTACTCAGGTTACTCCTGTAAGGCTACAAGCTTAGTGAATGCCTAGAGGAGCTAAGTGCCCCAACAAGCTTTATATTTAATGTATTTTATTTTATTATTTCATTTATTATTGTTTATATTTTATTTATTTTATTTTATTATTTTATTTATTTTTTGTTTATTATAATTTATTTATTTTACATATGTTATTTATTTGATTTGCTTTGATTTGATTTGATTTGATTTGATTTGATTTTCATTTCATTTCATTTCATTTCATTTCATTTCATTTCATTTCATTTTATTTTATTTTATTTTATTTTATTTTATTTTATTTTATTTTATTTTATTTTATTTTATTTTATTTTATTTTATTTTATTTTATTTTATTTTATTTTATTTTATTTTATATTATTTTATTTTAATTTTATTTAATTTTATTTAATTTAATTGAATTTTATTTTATTTTATTTTATTTTATTTTATTTTATTTTATTTTATTTTATTTTATTTTATTTGATTTTATTTGATTTTATTTGATTTTATTTGATTTTATTTGATTTTATTTTATTTTATTTTATTTTATTTTATTTTATTTTATTTTATTTTATTTTATTTTATTTTATTTTATTTTATTTTATTTTATTTTATTTTATTTTGTTTATTTGACAGCAGCTTCTTGCCGTTTGAACTTCTCCGCCATTATTATTGAACAGTTTATTACAGTAACGCACACAGGATTTCTTTTAGGGGAAATTTTTCGTAAAATATTTGATCCCAATACCATTTTAAACCATATTTTTCAACAACAATTTGTATATATGAGGTTAGAACGCCAAAAATCCCCCTATGTGCGCCACTGGTACACTACATCATCCTGTTGAACAAAACTTTAATAAATTTATAACTTCTAAACTATGTTTATTTCTTACGCTTTTGTTTTTTGTATTTCTTTCAGACCTCTGAGAAGTTGAAAAATTGCGGCACAATGAAGCGTGTGGAGCCACATCAAAACTTCGAGGAGACAATACAACGTGTAAATATACATAAAATACATTTATCTGTCGTAAAAAAATATATTTATGCACATACAAATTTCATATAATTCCTTTCCTTCTTTTCAATTATTCAACAAACCCACAAACAGCTGAAAACTCAGAAGGCTGCACGCAAAAAGGCTTCGACACACGACAAAGGCATTCACGATCGCAACAAGGATGTGTCGCACAACATGGTCACCGAAATGCCGCTGAACAACTATACGAAGCATCCTTAGGGAACGGACACGGCGACTGGGCCAGAAGAGAATGTGGAAAATGCAGAGGAGGCTTCTGAGAAAGCGGAAAAGAACGAACGCAACACCGAAATCTACTGCAATATTAGCGAAATACAAAAGGAAATCGATGAGATACGCAAGAGCCTAGAAGGTCCCTAGACCGGATAGACAAGAACCGGGAGGGGAAAAAGACGGAAAAACTTGATGACAGCATGGAATGTGCCAATACTGTGAAATATTACAAAAGTGGCTAAACTGTAAAAGTCTGTAAAAGTGGTGGCAAATTTTTACGATAAACTACTCGCCGATATTAGTTACATTTGCAATTTTTAACAATGCAGCTGCAGTTGATTTCATCGAAACGACGTTCAAAACCTCAATTAAAATACGCAGCAACGTTTTAAGTGAAGTCGTAGTTGGTCACAGACATCGACACACACACACACATATCTTCGGAGCGACAATAAATTAGGTGCATCATTCACTTTCGCAATCCATGAGGGCAGAAAATGCTTTGGGCGTCAATGTGCTTAAATGGGGATAACAACGTCCGATACATTGGAGGATTAGCAGTGAATAAGCGAAAACACCGACTGACATTGGTGCGTGTGCGTGCGTTTGTCTGTGTTGGCCGAAATGGATGGCATTTGCGGTGTTTGGTGACGGCGGCGGTGGCGGTGGCGTTGGCCGAAATATTTCCGCTTCAATGGCAACACATCCTGCAAGCCGCATGCAACATGCGGTCGTATGATACAGCAGCAGCAACAACAACAACAACACCAACGACAAGAGTAACAATGACCCCTGTCTGCTCTTCTTGCTGGCACACATATTTGCGCATTCGAGTGGGGCCAATGGGAGCCACTGTCCGGCTGACTGGCCACAGACTGACTGACGATGCATTTTATGCGAATGAAAATCCCTCGAATGCCGACTTCTGTTGCTCGATGCGGTCGGCACACTGTAGCTGTGGCTGCGTCAATAGGTTTGCTCGCGTTCCAAACATTCTCCACCATCACCAACAACAGCAGCAACATCAGCAGCCAACTACAACAACAACAACTGTGCCCGGAATTGTGTTTGCATTTTAATTGCGTGCGCCTTAACGCTGCACTTTTGCATTCGAATGTGCACATACACGCACACTGATGCACTCAAACACACCCACACACACACACACACATCCAAATGAATTGCTATGGCACTTGTTTGTGCCGCTCTTGAAGCTTTTATGCCATTACCTCTATGCGGCTAAAAGGGGGTTTTTCTTGTTTTGCACTGTTTGTTGTTGTTGTTCGCAAGAGCGATTTGCATTTCATGGATTCAGCTAAAACGATTTCAAAACTCCTTTTTAATTGAGAGTGAGTTTTCGCATTCAATTCAATTCAATTTGCCATTGTTTTGAAATAATAACATTACATGTTGAATTGTTGCTATTTTTATTTATTTTTTCTTTAAAAACAATAGATGTGATTTGTGAAGATATGATTTCTTAATACTTCTCAGGTCTGAGGTAGGCAGGAAAAATCATTGATTGATAAGTGAATTAGTCTCAACCGACTCAATCAATGGGGTCAGCATATGGCCACCTTAGGTTAGCTTAGATTACATTCGAAAGTTCGAAATACCTGTCCCAAAAAAATCCTTATACGCCACTGTATTTAGTGAGCCAAGCCAAGCGATATTATTTTATTTTATTTTTTGTTTATTTATTTTATTTTATTTTATTTTATTTTATTTTATTTTATTTTATTTTATTTTATTTTATTTTATTTTATTTTATTTTATTTTATTTTAATTTATTTTATTTTATTTTATTTTATTTTATTTTATTTTATTTTATTTTAATTTATTTATTTTACTTCATTTCATTTTAATAATATTTTTACATGTTTTTTATATTTCTTATTTATTTGTTTTAATATTTATCATCTCTTTGTACAAAATTTCCTTACTTTTCCTCTTCTTCTTCCTATTCTGAAAATTTTGACTTTGAATTCTGTTTATCTGTTTTTACTTTACTTTTCTTTTTACAAATCTGATCGGATTCTTCTTCTTCAGACCTCTACTCCAGCTCTCCTCTACCATCGACTTTACTTTTATCTCTATCTACTTTTGCAGTTTTTATATCTTCTTTTCTTAATGTTACTTTCTACTTTGTTTTATAAATTCTTCTATGATTTTCCTATAGTTCCTGTAATTTCTCTTTTAATTTGCTTTTATTTCGAATCTATTTGTCTTCTATTTTGCATTAACTCTTTCCTTTACTTACACGTTGTAGCCTCTTTCTGTCTTCCTTTACTCTTTCCGCGCCCTATCTTCTAATTTTATTCTCTATATTTTCAATATCTACTTTTCGTATTTAAGTGTTTTTTTAGTTTTTTTATGTTCCCCTAATTTCTTTCTTATCTTATTTTCGTTTGACGCAGGAGTCATATGAATCAATCTCAATGTGTTTTCTTTGCTTTTGATTAGCTTTCTTCTATATCTATTTGTCCATCAAATTTTTGTTTTCTTTGAAAACCCTATCTCATTCCTTTGGTCTTCTTTTGAGTGAACTTCTTTCATTCAAATGCCTTTTCCTTCTCCAACAATGTTTTCTACTTCAATGTATTTTCTTTACTTTGCTTTACCTTTCTCCCTTATCTACTTGAGCTATGAAATTTTTACTTCTTTGAAGCTTCACTTTCTTTTTGTCTTCTTTCGAGTCAACTTGTCCCATTCCAATGTCTTTTTCTGCTTTTTCCGACATTTTGTTTTATTTCTAGGTATTTTGTTTATCTTCATGTGCTTTTCTCTTACATCTACTTGTTCTATCAGATTTCTTCTTCTTTGAAAACACTCTTTCATTCTTTGTGTTTTCATTCAGTCAACTTTCCTCATTCAAATGTCTTTGTCTTCTTGTTTTAACAATATTTTCTCCTTCTATTTATGAATTTTTTACCATTGTGTTCTTCTCTCCTACTTTCCTACTCCTACTATCTGGCTGTCCTATCAAATTTCCACTTCTTTGATGTATCTTTGTTATCTTCTGTTTCTTTTTCTGCTACACCCTCTTGTCATATAAAAATTTTACTTCTTTGAAGCCTCTCTTTTTCTTCTTCTTGTCTTCGTTTGAGCCAATTTGTCCTATTCCAATGTTTTCGTCTTCTCTTTTAAAGATTTGTTCTACTTCTATGCCGAGGTAAATTTTGCTTCTTTTAATATTTTTCCATATTTTCTTTTCTTATTCCAATTTATATTTTGCCATTCAAAGTGTTTTAACATGAAAAGGTTTATTTATTTTTTTTAAATTCTGCTTTCTTATGTCTGTGTTGTACACTTCTCAACATTTACTACTTCAAATTTTTTCATAAGTTTTCTCTACATTTTCTGTTTTTTCAACATTTATATTTATACTTCTAGCTTGAAATGATTATTTTCATTTTTCAATTTTGGGATTTGATTTTCTACTCGGCATTTTTTTGCTCTTACAGCTTTCTTTTAAAATTTTTTTATATATTTTTTTATTTTAATTAAATTACTTATGCTTTGAACTTTCTTTTCCTTGAAGAGAAAATATTTAGTGGGAGTTCTTTAAAATTCCATAAAATTCTTTAGAATTCTTGCTTATTTTTTTTTCAAAATTTTTTTTATACTTTTAGCTTGAAAGGATTATTTTTATTTTGCAATGTTTGGATTTGTTTTTTTACTCGGCATATTGTTTGCTTTTACAGAATTCTTTTTTAATTTTTATGTATAATTTTTTATATTTTTTGATTCTGTTTGAATTTGGAATTAAATTACTGTTCGTGAACGGATCATCTTTATATTTGGTTTTACATTCTTGTTGTGTAGTTTTGTTTGTCAGCTACTGCAACCACCTGTTCGGTGTCGTTGCACTTCGCTGCGGCTGTCATTCGCTGGCATTCGCTCGCTCACTCAATTTTTGTACACGAGCAAGCGACGTGGTCCGGCAATAAACGTGGTTTGATAGATAAATCTTTTGCGGTTTCATTCTTCCATTTATCATCAATTACTTATACTTTGAACTTTCTTTTCCTTGAAGAAATAATATTTAGTTGGAGTTCTTTAAAATTCTCTAAAATTCTTTAAAATCTTTGCTCATTCGATTTTCTATTCAATGTTGCCTTTTCTTCACGCAACTCCCGATTCACCACTCACTGCTCCACTGATTCCACCACTCTTATTACTCCCCCTCTCTTTCTCACTCTCTCTCTCTCTTGATTCCCCATCGACTTGCTGTCTTCACTTTCATTTCGAAATTAGTTTTCGCCTTTTGCCAATTTCAATTCGCAGCTGTGCGCAGTGCCTTTTTGTTGTTGCTTAAATTAATTTCAGTATTCCATTTGGCTGACAGTGGGTGCGCGGGCCGCGTAATGAGCCATTTAGGAGACGTTGCGGCGTGGCGCACATTTGCTGCCGTTTGCCGCTGGTGCACCGCGACTGCATTTGCATTGCGGTTCCATTCCACTGTTCCACTGGCAACAGTTGAGCGCGCGTCCGCCGCTATTGACAGCAGCGCTAAGCGCTTTTTAACGTGTTTACAGACTGCAGAGTCGAGTCGAGCGGGCTCTCCTTCAGCCCACCGGCGAACCACTGCAGCTTCGGCATATCAGCATCGCGCAGCCAGTTGGTCTGCCCGACCAACCGACCAACCAACTTATGTAAATCATGTCGAACAGCAGCTCAACCGCAAAACCCATTAGCGTTGGAATTTCAAATTCCCAAAAAATTTCTCACAATCCCAACTTTACAAGCTGCTTGCGCGTTGGTTGGCCATGGCAAAATAGTTTAACTCGTTCCATATTTTGGCGCCATGTGGGACACACACACACACACATATACATATATATATATTTATGTATGTGTTGTACATTTGTTTAGTGCATTTAATGTGCGCATCTAAGCTGCAATTAGCTGAGAGTGCCGCCACCCGGAAAAGCGCCACACGCCATGGCGACGGGCAAGTTGCCGTCGTTGTCGTTGTCGCTGCCACACGCACACATTCGCCACAGTAGTTAATGCAGTGTTGTGCTGTGTTCCAGTGTTGTAATGTTGTTGATTTTGCCACAATGCAAAAATGTTATTGTAGAGTGCAGCATTAGTCGGCGGTGCCACTTTTAATTATGCGCAAAATTTCAGCTTAACATCGGACAATATGTTAAATGTTCAGATAATGTTAGTGGTGCACAAGTGGCGTTGAATTTTGGAAATATTTTGGGAAATTTTAAAGAGATGTTAATAGTGGTTGACAGTGAATAGTGCATGGGACCAAAAGCTAAAAGTTTGTTGGTTCGAATTCCGACTATGAGCTATTTATGATGCTTTATTATTCATTATCATTCATCAGTCATGACTGACTAGTTAGTTATTCTGTTAGAAAGTCTAAGTAACTTCTGGATCTAAGCAGAACGAAGCTTTATTCCATGACAGGAATCCTGAGCGGACACTAAGAAAATCCAAGTAACTTCTGGCTCTAAGCAGAACGAAGGTCAAATTGATTTCAGGAAACCTCAGTGGACACTGTCTGCTACTCGTAAATATGCATAATTCAATTAATTAATTTGGGAATCACAGATAGCGAACTATGGAGATTCTGTATGAAAGATAAAGAAACATCCGTGTACATTATAACTAAATGTCACGTCCTCATAAAAGTAAGAAAGCGAATACTAGGAGGGGAACTGATACCTACGAAAGAGCTGTCTGAAATCAATCTGAGACAATTGTAGGAAGTTCTTGAATAACATTGGAGAGTACGAATTTCATTACTTCTTACTCCTTACTTTCCTTACATTTTCCTTACTCTTCTAGTAAGAAAAATGGACTCGAGACCGTAGTTCAGTATTGGACGCAGTGTCTCGGGCAGCTGTTGTTCGAATCTCGTACTTAATCTCTTCTAATACTACGTTTACATTGAGCCCAAATGCGTGATTTGGGCAAAAATTCTCAAACGCGAAGCCAAATCACGCATTTCCCCATACAAATTCAAATCGACGAAATGACTCATTTCAACAAAACGACGAAGCAAATGCGATAAAACATGACACATTTTATCGAACGCATCACAAAATGAAAGCTCTTTCAAAAGCTTCAAAAGCTTTTGTTCTTTTTGACAGTTCAAAATCAAAACAAACGAAAATGATCAAAATGGAAATTTCGAATGGAAATTTTCGTCTGCTTCAAATATGTAGAATATGCTTAGCATGCAAGGTATGTAATATATTTGTATTCAAATATGGCAGTGTGTGGAACATAGAGGCAGCAAAAAAACAACAAATTCTTTAGTCAGTAGCCGGAGAAGCGCTAATCTATGTGCTGCGGCAAGAGGACATGAGCATTGAGCATTTGACATTAGCTGCCAAACAAAAGGCAAATGCAATGCGAATGAGGCAATGTAAACACTTTGAAATGACTCATCTCAAACTACGCATTTGGGCTCAATGTAAACGTAGTATTATCTAGTCATGAAGGTCTCAATGAAATATATCAAAGACTGTTTTAAGCTGTAAATGTTTTAAAAACCCTAAAAACAGTTAAAATGTCAACTGTGTTGAAGGGGAGACAAGCTATAAATCTTTGTAGTAGTATCTCTTTGAAACCGGTACACTGTCCACTACTTTTAAATCATCTGCAATAACCGAGATTTTTTAAGGTCTAAATGCAAGGAACTAATTCAATTAGGACCAAGTTAGTTCAGTAGGACTAAGAAAATGTCGTAATTACTGAACTCGGTATAGTTTCACCATAGATCGGTCAGTATCTGTTTGAACCAGATACATTGCCCATTACATTTAAATCATATTTGACATTCCATTGGATTTTGTTGGCCCAAAGAAAAGTTAAGACTAAGTAAATTAGGACCAAGTAACAAATTTAAGTTTAAGGGGTCATTCTCATGTGAAATTTTGTAAAAATCAATTTTTTTTTAACATATTTGGAATGTATATATATATATGTTGTGTATCCTTGAAGAAGGTGCTGTCAAATTGGAAAATTTCAAGTATTTCGGCTTCTACAGACATTTATATAACGAGCGGTCAAGGATTCTAGCGGTTAGTCTAAACTTTAAACGTGTTTTTCTCGGAAAGCCTTTTTTTGAAATGGCGGGGATGATTTAAAAAACACCATTCATCCGATCTCTCTGCGATTTTGTCACGTCATTCTACATACTGTTAGCTATCGCCCCTAGTAAATTCACTCCGATATTTTAAAAATTTCATATTTTTTTTAATTGATAAAATCTTCAAAAACAAAAATTTTTTACTGTTCTAACTTCCAATGCCTGCCATTTTGTGAGATTCTTATGAAAAAATTCAAATTTACTACGGGCGAGAGGTACGTTCATACTGATTAAGAATTTCTTTGAAATTTATGTTTCAGATAATCCTGTGACTCAAAACAATCCCCGCCAGCTGACCATGACGCGGCAGAAGCCGTGTCTTTAATCGAAAAAAAGTGTTTGAAAAAATTAAAAAAAAATTTGTTTTAATTTTTATTTTTGTACCATAATAATGAATAAATTAAAGTGGAATATATTTTTTTGATAATTCCTCGTATTGACAAAGGAAATAATTTCTGAAGAATGTCCATTTTTCCTGTCCGCGCATGAAAATGACCCCTTAAGTAAATTTCATAATAACTGAACTCAGCATAGTTTTGTTTTGGGTTGGTAGGTAGGTATAAGTAACTCGTTGGTCGCAATGGCCACACTTAGACCCCTTTTGGGTCCTTAGCAATATCAGATGGGGATTCTTTTACACGTTACAGTAATTTTCGATTA
The DNA here is from genome assembly GCA_963971225.1 of Melieria omissa. Lineage (NCBI taxonomy): Eukaryota > Metazoa > Arthropoda > Insecta > Diptera > Ulidiidae > Melieria > Melieria omissa. Next base: position 14,643,049 of record OZ020267.1, on the reverse strand, counting down.
GAACAGGAACTTTTTTGGCAAACCTTATCTTCAACTTAGACTTGATTAAGTCTCGGCGACGACACCTTGTCCGGTTGTGAAAACTTTTTAAAAATCGTGTAAAAGCAGCAATTTTTCGAATGTATAACAACTTAATTTTAAAAATATTACTAAGGAACTTTACTTTTCTACTGTTTTTATTACATTTCTGGAACTTTTCTTATGTGATTTGTGACGCTGGGCTGATAAAACTAATTCATCAATTTCTGACCATAAGATGGGCCGAGGGATAATTTGGAACAACTAGTTTATTGGTAAAATGTTTCAGTGCAACGAAGAACGATTAAATTTACGAGTATTCCAATTTCTTAATTATTTTTGTCACTTTTCAATAACGCATTGTTAAACCCAGAAATGGTACATTCCTGGAACTTTTGTTATATTACTTGTGATGCCGTCTTGATTACACCAATTCCGACCATAATGCCTCGTAGGACAATTTGCGTCAATCGTCACATTGCTAAAGAGCCAAGTATCAGTGGGGGATCCAACTTATCGTTCACATGTTACTTTCACTGCAATTGAAGACTTTCTGGTACGGTTTCCGGTCGAGGCCAATGTGAAAGACGTTAGACTTCATTGTAAAGCAAGAATTTCAGCCAATAAGCCAGTTACAGCTTAAACTTGCCATTAGGCAACGGAATGGGGCTTTGCCCAACGTAGAGGCCCAGCTAAGGGCTGTCAAATCTTTTATATAACAAAATTCTTATGTGACTTGTGACGATATGCAGATGAAACCAATTAATCAATTTTTGACCATTTGCGACAATTTGCAAAATTTTGAATATATTGTCACTGCAAAATATCAGTAAACGATCCAACTTAATCGAAGTTCGTAAATATTTAATTATTTTAGAACTACTTTAGAACGCTTTCATAGCAAATTATTATCGTATGAATGCAATCTGTGGTTGTTAAACAATCCAAAATGTGAATTGGTACAGATTCATACTATTAAATGTATCTTTTCTTTACAATATATGTATATGTAAATTGTTAAATACTAGGAGTATGTTCTTGAAATTAAAAATATGGGAAACCCTGTACTCGACATAAAAGACTTGCTAGAGTCTATCCACAAATCGAAATGGCTTATGAAGACTCTCCGACTTGTAGTAAGACAGATTATTTGTTCCTTGTAGTATCACACTGGGCCCATTTTGTGGTCTAAGTCTTTCGGTGCCCAGAGAACTACTTTTATCGAACTTAATTTCAACTACAACTCAGTATGGTCAGAAATTTCAGAAATTGGTGAACCCTGTACTTACTCGTTTAACTTTTCATAATAATTAAAAACCAGTAAAACCTCTTCCCAGGCACACAGCTTCCTCAGTAGGTCACACTTATAGATACAAGCACTTCTTCTACATGATTCTCCCAGTGAAGACAGTGCCTTCCTCTCCGTTGCTGATCTCTCAACTTCTTCCTTCAACTTAGTAGAACAACTAATTCTTCTTCTTCTTCTTGATCATACAAATTTTCCATTTCAATTCACATTTCTCCCCATTTGTTTCCACTTTAAGTTGTAATGACCTCACAAATGCTACACGCACTCGAATTTAAAAGCATTTTCGCTTTTCAGTTGCGCTCATTAAATGTAAAACCCAAAACTTGAGAGCTTAATGTGAAGAGTAAATATGTAAATATTTTACATAAATACCGTTTGCACAGAACCGACCAAAGATAAATGCATGTGTGTGTGTGCGTGGGTGTGTGCCTTGAACACCGATACACTCGAACATTGCCACTGGCAATCAAACTGGCCGCAATGCAATAAAGCCAGTTAAATGCAATGCTGGAAAACCCAAATTGAAAACATTTAACACAAACAATGCAAATTAAGTGCAAAACCTCCACAAAACAATCAAACAACACCAACAACAACAAAGCGTTCATTCGTTAAGTACAGCAAGACTGGACAAGGCGAACGACTGGAAAATCGATTGTGGCCGAGCGGAGGTATTGAAATGGAAAATCGTGTGCCAGCTCGCTGATGGCCAAAAATCGAATTATTAAATATTTAATAAATGTGCAAAACACGAAACCGAATGAAATTGTAATGAAAATTGCGCAAACAATAAAAGCGCCAAAGTGAAAAATTATGCAACTCAACAAAAAACAACAAAAATGATGCTTGGCCAATGGAGAGAAACAAATGAACGAAATAAATACAAAAAAAAATTGAATAATGAAATGAGAATTTAAGTGCGTGTGTTGCCGCAAATTCGCATATTCAATTGTAAAACAACAACAACAACAAAAGCAACAACCAAATTGAGCGGAGAACAAAATCAAGTGTGAAGCAATTGGATGTGTTTTGCAGGCGTGGCGTGCGATTTAACACACTCAACACACACAACTCTGGAATCAACATCAACAGTTGATGGGTGCAGCGGAGGGTGGGGGGAGCGGGGGGAGCTGCTGCAATTGGGGGCCAATGCCAATGATTAATTTATAAGCAATTACATTACGCTATAATGCCAGGATACAATGCGACATGTTAACAATCTGTAACGGAAAATACAAAAACACAAAAAGCGAATGCAACAACCACAGCAACAACAACCAACAACCGGCAAATAAGCCCCAATGAAATGCAATGAGATGCGCTGCCAATGCATGTGTTGCATTGATAGTAATTTATGGAAATTTACCATAAGCACACAACATACATACATATGTTCATATATATACGTACACACATTTACATATATGTATACATGCGTACTTGTATTAGCATATATTTAAAATTATTTACATAAATTATAATATTTACACAAAGAATTAGCATGAAATTTATTTACACCAATAATATCGAGCAATATTGTCACACACACACACACACACTCATACATAGACCCACTTATCGAAATGTTCAGTATGTGTTGTTTGTCATAAGCGGTAAATTGTGTGTCCATGAAATATTCAGTTAACTGAAAACTGTAGCAAACCACACACACACACACACACACACATAGAGAGAGAGAGAACGAGACACAGAATGTACTTAACTATCAATAGGCCGACATACTCATAGACACTTTAAGCATATTTAAGCAAGTTTAAGCCTTCGATCATTAACACACAACGATTTATGTTAGTTTTGCCCAAAACACGAAGTTACACTTGTCTGTGTGTGTACCCAGCCAATCAAAATGTATGTTGATAAATGCTGAAACCAATGTTGACTGTCAGAATTGTCATGACAACCATAAATCTGTAATAACTTCAAAGGTATGAGTCGTTTGAGTTCCAAAATGTTTGGTTTCAATTAAAAATATTAAAAAATATTTGAATGAATTCAAACACTGAATGTCTAAGGAAGTCAAAAGAACTTCACTGAGGTCTCATTTATTTAATGTTATTGCATGGCTTTCTGAAAGAAAATCTTTAGTGACTTGAACCATTCGAAACCAAACTAAATACAAAATTTAAAAAATTCTTAAACAAATTGTTAACCCTTTCTGTAACATGACTCCATATGAACATTTAGGGTGATTGGCATAAATAGTTCCACTTTAGCCATTGCTGCCTAATGGGTAAAATTTTACCCATGAAAACTGACTTTTTAAAAAAAATCACAGACAAGTTCGTGGTAAAGATATCTCAAAATAATTGATAGGGATGGTTGGGGTAAAGATGGAACTACCTTAGTCTAGTGGAGGTCACCCTAAAATTCCGCCATCTAGCTAGAGTTACCAGACTCCAAAAATTGTGAATTTTCCGGAGGTGGAAAATGTGGTGAAACGTAGTGGCTCTAGAACCTCACAAAAATCCGCCTCCTAACTCACCTGTAAACAATACTTCTTTTGTTCACGTGTTTAGCTGATCACTTTAAAAAGTATGGAAAACAGCTACCATTGCTTCCTAATGGGTCAAAAATAGCCATTCTGATAATTTTGGGTCAATTCCAGGTCGTGTATGAAAATTTATCAAAATCGTATGGGCGGAACTGGTACCCGGCAGCAATGGGTTAATGCAATGAAATAGATCTCAAATCAAAGACAATACTTTTTTATAATTTTTATACTGTTTTTAGAACTTTTTATGGAAGAATGATATGAAAAATGTATTCAAAAATGATATGTTATAAAAAAATTATTTTTAATATTTCACTGGGAAAGTCGATTCTCTCTACTTTTAGAAACATCTTAAATTTATAAACAATACAAAAAATATTGGAGTAAAAAAATTAAAAATTAGTACAACAAATATTGGTCTTAAAAAATTATAAAAAAAAAATATAAAAAATTATAAAAAAAGTAAAAAAATTTTTTCTTTAAAAATATATAAATTTAAAACAAATGTTCTAAACTAATTATATAGTATGCAACAAATATTGGTCTTCATAATTTATAAAAATTTTTTTTTTTAATTATTAGGAATATTGATTCTTCAAAAAATATAAAAAATAAAAAAAAAATGTTTTTAAAAAATTATAAAAAGTTACAAAACATATTGGTCTTAAAAAATCATAAAAAATACCAAAAAAATATTGGTTCCCAAAATGTTATAAAAAAATAATAATATCTTTCAAAAATAACAAATAAAACAAAAACGGAAAACCAAAACAATTAAAAACTTATTATTTAAATACATTAAAATTGTAAATTAGCAATAGTAAGTTATTATTTAAATAAATATAAAACGGGAATATCATTAAAGAAAATTATTTATAAAAAATATTTATAAAAACAATAAAATAAAATTGTTGATATTATCAAAATGTGACATAAAGACTAAAAAATAATTAAATATTTATATGTTTACGTGAAATAAAAATAAAAATTAAATTTAAAATTACATCAAGAAATAATTATAAAAATATAAAATATTTATAAATATAAAATAAAATGTTAAAAAATTTAAAGTAAACTAAATTAAATTAAAAAACTAGTAATTAAAAAGTATTATTATTATTTAATTCTTTATTATAATTAAAATTACAATAATAAAAAAAAAATTCTATTGTAATTAAAATTACAATAGAAATAAATTTGTGATAAAATATAGAAAAATAGCAACAAATTATGGTATTATGGCCTTACGATTAAATAAAGATGGGTGTATTAATATTTGCCCAGGTAGATGGTTCGGAGTAACAATCATCTTTGTACATTAGACATGATTTAGTAATGTATGGAGATTCTAAATAACGATTTCTCGTTACTTTGGCAAATCTCATGTGATTAGGTTCAAGGAAAAACTGCATGAGTTTAAAAGATTGGGGTCCAAAGTGGACATAAATGGCTTCCAATCAAAGTCAAAGTTCACAAAAGTCCTAGAAAAGTTGACAAATTGCTTGACAGCTGCTCAAAAATTGCTCTTAGAGGGTTAAGATCTATGACTGACCTCCATTAATTTTCTTTCCTGAACATTTCTTTACAACAAACTAACCTCCTATCTTCGAACCTTAATGAGGCTCCCATAGAAAAGTATGGTTTTTCTAAAATGAGCTCCAACTGCCAGCTAACTTTTAGATGCGGCAAATGTAAGACTGACCTCAACTAATTTTTTCTCCTGAACATTTCTTCAGAACGTACTTACTCCTTATCTCCAACCCTTAAGAACGCTTCCATACAAAAGGATGGTTTTTCTAAAATGGGCTCCAACTGCTTCCAATTGTCCCCGGACGTATTAAATGTAAGACTGACCACCACTAATTTTCTCTTCTGAACATTTCTTTAGAACATACTAACCCCCTATCTTCAACCCTTAATGAGGCTCCCATAGAAAATGATTGCTTTTACAAAACGGCCTCTCACTACACCCACCTAACTTCCAGACGTGTCAAATGTAAGACTGACCTCCACTATTTTTGTCTTCTAAACATTTCTTCAGAACGTAGTTGCTTCCTATCTCCAACACTTAATGACGCTCCCATACAAAAGGATGGTTTTTCTAAAATGGGCTCCCACTACTTTCAAATTGCCCTCAGACGTGGCAAATGTAAGACTGACCATCACTAATTTTCTCTTCTGATTGACCCCCATTTATTTTTGCTTCCAAATATTTCTTCCAAACATATCCACCTGCTATCTCCAAGTCTTAAGAGGGTTGCCATGCAATTGTGACCATGTTTTATTAAATTATCTTCGCACTTTTAAATGTCAAGTGAAGAGACATCATATCTAGAAAACTACTGAACCGATATAAACGATTTAGTGTAAAAAATACAAAAACAAATTCAGTTCCAAAATATTTTACCAGAGGGACCAGAAGTCATCACATAGAGATGGTTTAATTTAATTCCATTATTTTGACTGAACGAATTTTTCAATTCACTGTAAATAACAGTAGTAGCTCTAAAAAAAAACAATGTTTTGAGGACTTTTTCTAATGAAAAACCGAAAATGTCAAAATTTTATTGGCAAATTTAATATAATATCAGGTGTACAACTTTGCTTCCGCCGTTTTTTTTTTCAAAATTAAAAGCTTTATTGCGAAAAAGTGCTTACAGATGTATTATTCAAAGTATTGTCCGTCGCTAGCGACAACTTTCTCCCATCTTTCGGCAATTTTCGGATCCCGGCTCGAAAAAAGGAGTCCTCTTTTGACGCTATCCATGAAGCAATCCATTTTTCCAATTCTTCGAAGGATTGAAAATGTTGATCTGCCAGGCCGTGTGCCATCGAACGGAATAGGTGGAAGTCAGAAGGGGCGACATCTGGGGAATACGGCGGGTGGGGCAAGACTTCCCATTTCAGCGTTTCCAGGTACTTTTTGACCACTTTTGCGACGTGAGACCTCGGTTTCAACTCGTACGGCACCCAGTTTCCTTCTTTCTGAATCATGCCCAGGGCCTTGAGACGTTTTGAAATGGCTTGCTGACTCACTCCCAACGATTCGGCAAGCTCTTCTTGGGTTTGGCACGAATCTTCATCAAGCAATGCTTCTAGTTGTTCATCTTTGAAGGTTTTGTCTCTTCCACCACCATGTTTGTCTTCGACATCGAAATCACCATTTTTAAAACGTTGAAACCACTCCCGACACGTTCTTTCACTCAGAGCAGCATCACCGTAAGTTTCTGAGAGCATTCGATGCGCTTCAGCTGCATTTTTTTTCGAATTGTAACAGAAAAGTAAAACTTCCCGCAAATGGCGAGAATTGGGCACATAAACGGACATTTTCGAGCGTGAATAATACGAAAACAAGAACAACTGTCACTGAAACGGCGATGACAATTCGTTAGGCACTGTCCACACTCACTTTAAAGGCATTACCATCTATGTATTTCAACCAGCCTCAGCCGGTACAGCCACCTATCGGAAAACGGCGGAAGCAAAGTTGTACACCTGATACAACATTACAAGTGCTTAAACCTAAGTTACGATCTATGTACAAATATTTGAAAATTTTCTTGTATGACTTGTAATGCAGTCTTGGTTAATTCAATTCATAACTTTTCATTTCATAAATTAATTAAAGTTAATTAAAATTAAAGTAATAAACCAAGTTATGAGTTCATTAACTTTGGGTATCTACGAAGCAAAAATTAAAATTTATTGCCGAAACCCAATTTATCTCTCACTTCAAATATAATTGTAATCGTTATTAAGTTTTGAGAAGAAATTATTTTAATTTTGTGAACAAAATTTAGTTTTTCATTTAGCTGTGTGGCGACATCGAGTCTGAAGTGACATCGAGTTTAATTAGTTGCCATAATATTTAATAGAATTTCTTTCATAAAAACTAGTCCAGAGTTTTAGATGTCTTCTCGTTATTTCTTTGCTATAATGCTTTCAGTGCTTTTAAATCATAAATAATATCTTCAAATAAAATATTTGAGTTCTCTTTGGGCTTTAAAGTTCAACAAAAGTGCAACGCTTTAAAAAGTTTGAAGATTACTAACGAAGACGATGAAATTTTGAACGGCTGGGTTAAACTCACACACACACACACACACACACACACACACACACACACACACCACACCACTACTAGATTGTGTCAGTATATGGCCAGGTGCACTTATGTGCACAATAAGCCAAGTGAAGTTCGACAAGCAAGCAAATTTACTTACACCACAACTAACCGCATCACGTTGTTGTTATTGGATAGTAATGTAGTTGAATACTTATGTATGTATGTGCATGAGAATAATTGTATTGCAACAAGCGACTGTTACCGGAATCAACAATTGAATATTGATCAACAAGTTTAATGCAAAGATTGAATAAGTTAGTTTGTAATAAGCGATAAAGTAGTTGAAGTAGTTTTAAGCTCAGCAAGTGGCCAACTTAATGTTGAATTGAGTATTTAAGTATTTAAGCATTTTTACATATTAAAATGTATTTTATTTAGCAGTTAAGTGCAAATGTGTTCAGAAACTTAGCGAGTATTTACACACACACACACATTACATATAAAATAAGTATGAAAACTGCCAAAAATGCTACATTTAGTATTGTGAATGTGTTTTAGGGGCCCAAAGACGAGTCAATACTTATCTCATGTGGCATATTTCAACGTTGAAAGTTTATCGAATTTAACAATAACAATAACATTTTACACATTGTAAGAGTACTCGTATGTAGATATGTTTGTATGTCCGAGTTGCGGACTTTTGTACTTTGTCTTTGATTTTTGGTATTTATACATTAAAAACAATTTGCATTTGAATGTATTCGAATGATGAATAAATGCATATAAGACGAATTTTCAGATATTTTATTGTGGGATATTGAATGATTTCATGGTGTGGGGACATGTTTTGATATTTAAGACGTTTGTTGAGGTAATTAATAAGTTTAAAATAACTGAAAACTGCAGTGTGAGAAGGAAAATGATATGAGTTGTTTTAGAAAAAAATTTAAATTTTTATTTATTCAACGAAAGACCGCTGGATTTCTTGAGAGTCTTATGACACCTCATGTCCACTGAACCTAAAGATCCACTTGGCCGAGTAATCTTAACATCTTTATTTTTTCATCAAAAGTCAGTTGGATCTCTAAAATAATTCTCAGCAGCCACTCAAGCAGATTGGGTTAAGATCACCAAATATCTGTTGTGAACATCTGAATGAGTAGGAAACCATCCATCACTTGCTTTCGTTCATTACTTTCTCCAAAGACAAAACTGTTTACATCTTTATTCATTCACGAAAAGTCTGCTGTTTCTATAAAATGATTCTCGGTAGCAACTGGAAAAAAGTTCAGATCATCTAGTACCTGTCATAGCTGTGAGAACACGACTGAGTACTCAACTGAACTGTTCATCACTTCTTTTCGTTCATTACTTCTTTCCAAAGACAAAACTTTTTACATCTTTTCCCATTCACCAAAAATTTGTTGGATCTCTAAAATGTTCCTTGATAGCAACTTAAGAAGATTGGGTTCAGATCATCAAACATCTGTTGTGAACATCTGAACGTGACGGAAACCACCCATGATTTCCTTTTGTCCGAACCTTTTTAAAACAAACTTTCTTTTTAACCAAAATTGTACTGATCTCTAAAATGGTTCTAAATAGCAACTAAAAAAAGTTCAGATCGTTTAGTACCAGCTGTTACTACTGTGCGAATTCGACCGAGAAGGGAACTGTTTATTACTTCTTTTCGTTCATTGCTTTCTCCGAGGACAAAACCGCTTACATCTTTATTCATTCACCAAAAGTCTGCTGGATCGCTAAAATCATTCTCAGTAGCCATTCAAGAAGATTGGGATCGGATCATCTAATACCTTGCTTTCGTTCATTCATCACTTGCTTTCGTTCATTGCTTCCTCTGAAGGCAAAACTGTTTGCATCTTTATTCATTCACCAAAAGTCTGCTGCATCTCTGAAATGGTTCTAAATAGCAACTCAAAAAAGTTCAGAAAATTTAGTACCAGCTGTCATTACTGTGAGAATCCAACCTAGTAGGGAACTGTTCATCACTTCTTTCCGTACATTGCTTCCTGCAAAGATAAAACTGTTAACATCTTTATTCTTTAATAAAAATTCTGCTGGATCTCTGAAATGGTTCTCAGTAGCCACTCAAGAAGATTGGGTTCAGATCACCAAGTATCGGTTGTGAGAATCTGAATGAGTAGGAAACCATCTATCACTTTCTTTTGTTCATTACATTTTAAAACAAACTCCTTAAATCTTTTTTTTTACCAAAAGTCTGCGGAATCTATGAAAAGATACGCACACAGCTTTTGTTGGCACTTTCACTGAGTGTTACAAGAAGTCTCTTGGGCCTAAATATGCTTTTGACTAAAAGCTGTGATTTCAACTAATTTTCGTTCATTCATTCATCTTAAGTGGTTCCTGAACTTTAGCTCAAATGCAACGTGGACTTGTGACTCGATTTCATAAATCTGTCAAACTGGATACAGAGGTCAGTTAGTACAGAAAATAACACGCTAGTTCGCCATATAGCACCTACTGGCTATAGGGGTATTAAAAAATAGTGAGTGCCACACACTGATTGGATGTCGGAACATAGCCACTGGAACCAACCTACCAGTCAACCAGATCATCTCACCAGCGACTCCCACAGAAGTTGTAGAAATAAAGTTGAAGAGGAGGAGTTTTTTGGATAGAAAAGCTAGCTGCCATTTCCGGAGTTGAAAAAAACTATTCTAATGAGCAGAGGTACTCACAAGTAGGGGTTTTGGGAATTCAAACTCCCGCATATATGTTTTTTTATATAAAAAATGGTACTTAATATGGCTTCAAATGGTAACTATTGAGCTTAAAAGTTGTGTGCAAAACCATCTCAAATGAAAATATATTTGTGTTCTTGAAAATTAGTTTTCATTGTCCTAATTGTTCTTTTGCTTGAGAACTGTCATTGTAATCTGCCTTCATTCTTCCAAGAGCTCCAAGAATTCAGTGAACTTTAGCTTAAATAGAACTACCAATTTTTATCTTTTTCATCTTCTCTCAGGGTCAGAGTATGTTTGTTTGTTTAACTAAATGACCTCTGAAACGTTTCTGAAACTCGTTTAAAAACTTAACAGGTAAAAACATGGAGACTCCAAACGTGGTTAGATTTGATTGCCGACAGAGCAAAACTAGTGAGCAGATGAATTATTGGGTAGAATAGGTCAAAAATGGGCTTCTGTAGATCTGAAACTAGAATAAGATTAAGCAATTCTTCGGTTGACGGCATGATTTACAATTGTAGAACATCGTGACACCACCAAAAGATGAGTTGAGAATAACCAACTGTAGACAATTTTGAAAGTAATCTTGAGCTGTAGACAATCTGAGGTCCACTAGGCGTTCTGTTCGGCTGAATAACATAACTTAATTTTAGTTATTAAGAATCCGGTATGTCAATGGACACTGACTCATTGGTATCTCTGTAGACTTGCAACTTCTGCGAAAAAAGAAAGTTCAAGTGTATTGAAAATTAGCTCACCAAAATATTGTGATGACCAACTCTTGCTCTGTGCAACTGCGAGCCCTGTGTCATAGCATATTACAACAACTCTGAACAGGCATTTCTCGACCGCAGCAGCACTGCATACTTTTAGGGGCATGGTAATTTTGCCGGAATCATGGCAAAGACGGTTCGAGGCCATGCTGAAATGTTCAAGAACGAGCTACGCTCCGGACAGGCAAGTATAAATGGTAGCTGGGATTGGTGCTGCGTGTCGGTTCAGTGTTGTCAGAGCAAGAGATTTATTCCTAGATTTAGGAGATTCTTGGCCTTTTAGGAGAATTTTTAAAAGGAAGAATTGTTTGGAAGATTTCGATGATGTTACATTTGACATAATTAGTGGCAATAAAGCTTTGAATATTGGAAGCTAAAGTGTCTAAGTTAATTTAATTAAATTGTATGCTTCAAAGTGTATAATTTACGAGTATGTAATAGATGAAGGAAGTTTAAAAAAACGAATTTTATACCGATGTCAATTTTCATATGTTTGGCTTGTGCTATGTTGTTGTTAAACTGAATCTGAATGAATAAAAAAGCTGAGGGAATAAACAATAAATAAAAAAAAAAAAGTTAAATAAAAGATAAATAAAAAAATTAAATATATCTTAATTTTTTATGAAAAGTTGATTACCTTAGTTTGTAGCAACACAAATTATAAAAACAATCGTAGGAGATTTTTTAAATTTTTGGGGGGAAAAATTTGGAGTCTTTTTGTAAGATTTAGGAGAAAGTCATTTCGGGTATCTGGCAACGTTGTTGTAGTAAAGTGACTTGAAGAATTGTAAATAATGTGACTACTATTAGTGAACTGCGTTAAATAATTTCAGTGTGTTTTTGGCACAATTCAGCGATACGAACTACACCAGCTTTGAGCAGCAAAACTAATTTCGTACACATTTTTTCTTTCATATGTATAAAAGTTACCACAAAATTGGCTTCGTCTCATTGCATTTAATTTACAATGAAATTTTATTGTACAAACATTCAAACGCTGTGAAAACAATTCTTCTGCTCGCCGTGTAACATACGAAATTAAAAGTCAGAAAGGATCAACGTTTCCAATTCATTGCATATTAAATGCCGGCGTTCGTTTGCAAGACGCACACAAACCAAATGCGCCGATTAAAAGTTGGCGGTCGACACACACACACACACACCGAAATATTTGCGCTGCTTATGCATTCATGACGGTGCGCGGCCCGGAAATTAAAATTACCACAATTTCATATGCCACACAATCCTTCATCTTACGACCACTACACACATACACACACACACATACAAACACACAACATTGCACATATTCATATGGCGTTCGAGCTGAGCCACAAGCTTCATCTAATCTACACAAAATTTTCGGTTCGTTAAGCAGACTTGCGAGAAAAATCTCCATTTGTTAACCCCAGCAGTGCCGCAGTTGCAGTCGAAGCACAATTAAAACAAAACAGCAAACAAAAAGCGGATTTTGCTTTTGTGCTGTTTTTTTTTTTGATTTTTTCGATTTATGTTCTCAATGTTTTTTTGGATTTTGTTGGAATTTTTGGCAAATATTATTTCGCCTCGAATGCGTTGCCGGCTGCCGACTCGAACCCTTTCAAGTCCGCAGTTGTTGCTGCTGGCTGGTTGGCTCAGGTTCAGGCTGCTGTAGTCAGCGACCCTGGCACCGGCATCGACATCGGCTTTGGCTCCGACTCCTACTGCGTCTCCAGTAGCTGCCTCGACCCCGGCCCCGGCAGCGCATTCAACAAGCCATAAAACATATGAAAGCAATGAATTTTTCATGAGGTGTTGGCTTTTGTTCGCTGGCAAAGCTTTGGCTGCACTTGAACTTTCCACACACACACACATACACAGAGAAACACATTTTGCGCTCCACCAGTTTGTGCCGCAATCGAGTTCGCAGCAGACATTGTCGAAGGTGGAAGTGACGGTGGCGGCCAGCGACCGATTCATTCGATGCGGTTGAACGATTTTTTGGCGGTCATTGAATTCTCATGTTTGCAAACAACAACAACAAAAGCAGACAACAGTCAGCCGGCAGCATCGATGAGAAGCTGTGGCCCATCGTTTTATCTTATGACGTGCAGCGGCCACGTGTGTTGTTGGCATGCGGCGCCATATCGGTGGCCTCAGTCGGCATCTGTGTTCGCGTTCATGTGGTCGTAAGCTGTTGCATGCCTAATGAACAACGGAAGTTATTAAACAAACAATTTGCTAATAGATCATAAACTATGAAAATAGTATCAGAACCTGTACGTGCACACAGACACACACCAACACATGCAGACTTGGCTATGCTTTGGACTTGGCCCTGCTAGCTCGGTTGAAAGTTTTAGGTTATGGCGCATCCATCTGTTGTTTGCATGTTAAATCGTTTGCAAAAAATTTGCTAGACAAATATTTTGCAGTAGCAGCAATTTTTTTCAGACGTTTTTGGGCGCCGCTTTGCAATTAACGAATTTTTGCAATTAAAATTTTGCTGCATGTGGCATGAAATGTTTGTCTCAGATGATGCGCCAGAATAATGCTGCGAGTGCAAAATTAAAACAGAATTACAAGAATGTGGAGTATAAAAACAATAACATTTTAAATGGCAACTATGCGTTTTCTTAACTTAAAATTGAACGAGTACAATGGAAGCTCTTTAAGGACTTATTTTGTCTAAGGACTATTTTCGAATAACTGAGTTTGACATTTGACATTTTCAGGAAGACGTATATCCTTCAAATGACAACGTTGGCCTTAGTTAAGGTGACAAAAAGGTCCTTTAATACACTTATTTCAGATAGTCTTAGTTCTGAATACAAGGAATGTGATACGATACGATGTAGGATTTACTTTTGAATCTCTGAGTTTAACTTTTGACAGTTTCAGGGTTTTCCTGTATATCCTACAAATGATTGCATAAAACTTAGTTGAGGTGACAGAGAGTTACTACACAACATTTATTCAAGATAGTCTCCTTAGTTCTGAATACAAGGAATGTGATACGATACGATGTAGGATTTATTTTTTAAGACACCGATTCCCACAAATTACATCATAGGACTTCGTTAAGGTAACAGAAAGGTCCTTCAAAACACTTATTTCAGATAAATTCCTAAGTTCGGAATGCGTGGTGTGTGATGTGATATCAGTCAGAAAAGCTTGGACTGGCTTATGCATTTATCATCTATTTGACAGTCAGGCAGGGGAGTAGCCAGAATTTGGTAATAAGGGAAGTTTAACATTTTCTTTTGCCAATTTAGTATTACATGTTTTTCAAAGTCAACTGCACTTTTCAAATAGGTCACTTGGAGTGGCGCCACCTATATGTAACTTAGTGCATTGAACATGCAATTTTCCCCCATTTTCAGACAAAATTTCATTAAATTTGGTTCACTGGAAGTAAAGTTATTCCCTCTGAAATAAAAGTATGTTTGTGTCATTGCACAGTGATTCGTTCCATATTCGATCCAAATACAAAACATACATCTTTTATTTGAATTTTTATTGCAAAACTAAAGAGTGCTAAGACAATTTCTGTTACTCTTTGCAATTATCAATGTTAACGTTACCGATTAAATGTAAAATCTGAAAAATCTAGCCAACACACTTGATGCTATAGCTTACCAAAAACAACGAAAATTGCCAATTTAAGTCTCAGGCATTGCCAAACTACAAAAGTTTAAGAAGAACAAAATGGAGATTTCACTTCAGCAGACCATGATTAACTAGTACACAAAATTTTATGAAGAACGAACCATTCCTTCTAATTTTGTCCCGCGGTTGTATGGAGTCGAATCACTGTGCATTGGGACATTGACAAAAGTGAGCATCGAACAAAGAGCCAGTTTTAAACTTTAATCTTAGTAAAATTTCTACAGAAAGATTTCAATTGATGAAAATAGTTGCTATTATTTTTTAAATAATGAGTTGTTATTAGTGTTTAAAGGTTAAACGACATTTTTCCTAGTGTGGGAAACTAGAGTCCTGCACGAGTATGCATTTTTGCTATTCGAAAACATTCAAATGCTTTTGAATAGAATACTTCACTTTATCTCTGCGGACCGGTCGGAATGAATACGAGTACAGCTCTCTTCGAGTACGAGTAAGCTCCGAACAGAAACGAGTAGACGTACACTATTTATTCATATTCGCTCGAAGCGGGAAAACGAGGACAAAAGCATTCGAATAATAGTGCAAACTGCTTGAATATTCGAATACACTCGCTTTATTATTCCTAAGATTATTTAGAAATATTTAAGTTGTATATAAATATTTATTTATTTGTTATGCTACATACTTCAATAATTTCCATTTTGCGTATTAACTAATAAGCCACTTTAACCGCAGCACAACTATACTTATGGAAAAGTGACATACTGCGCATAAAAATATTCGATGAAACTGTTGATCTTCGAATACTTTGCAAAGTTCTCGATTACCGAATATGAGCACTGCAGTATTCGCTTCTCACCGAATACGAGCACTGCAGTGTTTGCTTTCACCGAATACGAATAGAAACGAGCGACGCTCGCTGGTTCTCGTTTCTATTCGTTTCGTTGTACGCATTCTTCGAATACCAAGTACCCGTAAAGTATGTACAGTAGTGTAGTCGCCAAAATGAATATATTCATGCAGGACATTAATATAAACCATACATAGTGATTGAAAATGTTGAATAATTAAACATGAAATATTAAATAGTAAATAGAATAATTTGTGGCTCTGCGCGGGGGAAGGTTCTGAATCCCAGCAGACTGACATCCAAAACATTTATGTTTTTCTGACCTTACTGATATATTTTGATTCTGAGGGTTCAATATAGAAAATTTACTTAAAAGGCGAAAATGTTTCCCTTTCATTCAATACCCATAACTTTATCATTCCACTACCACAAATATTAAAAAAAAATTTGCAATTTTAGAGTCCTTCCAAAAGGTCATTGGATCTGAAAATGAAAAACTGAGTATGCCAGGTTATTATGAATAATCTCTACGCCTATATCAATATTTACGTGGGTCTCGACAAAAGTGATTTTTTGTAGCAAGGTGTAATAAGTGAGTGGGTTCTATATGTGGCTTTCAGTTTTTGAACTTTTCACTTTTCCAAGAGTTGTTATTTTATAGCATATGGTTTATTTCAACGATCTTGCCATAACTTAAAAAATTGTCTGCCAATACTAAATGTAAAAAAATATTGTTACGAAAATCCAAATTCGTTTTCCAAGGTTAGTTTTCATTGTGTTTGAAAATAAAACCACTTCAATTATTCAGTGCAAACGCAGTCAAAAACCAACAATCGCTTTATTTACAAATTTACACTTGTTTTACTTTAGACTACTACTATTGCATGTTTCCCCATTGCTTGCTCAACACAGACTCGACTCCTTGCGCTGCCACTGCTGCTTTTATACTAGTTTTCTTTTCGCGCCGAAGTTTCTTGCACATTCCAGTTTTACTTTCTATACCGATTGTTCTAGCAAAGTCCATCACCTTTCGCGAACCATCCTTGCCATATCGGACTATCCAAGCGAATTATACCAAATTTGCCATACTTCAAAGTGCATGCCTAAAAGTATGCTTGGAAACGCATTCATGTACAGTACGGCACGGAGTTTCTCATCGTATCAATATATTAAAATAATGACTAATTTACTTATTATTTATAATAATAAATTTACTTACTATTTTATTTTTAAATGATATTTAAATATTTGAATTGAATAAAACTACTTTAATTTGCATTTAATATATTTAATAACATTCCAAGTCACACAAGTTTTGTTTAGTTAATTTTCACTCGATTTAGCGCAAATTTTCAGCGCGCTGCGGTTCAGTAAATGTGGCAGTGTGCCAATTGTTTCTCCCACATTAAACTAACTGCGAGTGACATTGTTTGCATTAAAAAAATATATATTTTATCTAAATTAAAAAATTAAAGAAAATAAAGCAAATGCAGAGAGCGCCAAAGCAAACATGGAGAGAAAATGTTACTTAATAAATTTTGTTGCCAATTAGCACAGCAACACAACCAACAACGATACCAACTGCCTGCAATTTCAAGTTGCCTGTGTTTTGTTTTTTTTTTTGCTCACTCTTTGTCTGTCTTTCTCTTTTCCTTGTCTTTCTCGACATCTTGGCAGTTGTTTTCTTTTTCTTGTATTTTTCTTAGTATTTTCTTGATGCCGCGAAAACGACTGTCGCATGCGTCCTTAACACTTGCAGCGCTCCCCAACGGGTTTGTTGTAACTTCATGTCGCCGTTCTTGTTGTTGTTGTTGTTGGGCGCACTGCAAGTGTTGCATTAATGAAAATTAATGTGTGTTGACTTGCATTGGCGTTGCTGCTGCCATTTGAAATTCTCCTCCGAACTGAAGCAAGGCGTACTGCCACGACCCCTCACGCCCAGACCTGATTGCAGTCTTTGTTGTGCACGATGCAAGATGCAGAAAACGCTGTGTAGGCAAAAGGACGTGTCATTTGTAAGGCGAACAAATTTATTTCGAACAAAAACCACAACGAAACGTTCTAAAAACGCCTGAAACTATGCAATGGTCACATTTGTAAGCAGCGCCATTTCTTGCAGATAGTCGAGCATTTGTGCTGAATTGGTAAAAAAAAATATATGAAGGAATACAAATTATTGATTTCTGGCAGGCAATTTATTTGTGTTGTAAACTAGAACGAAACAACAACAACAAATTAAGCAACAGCAAATTTCAGCTCAGCGGTGAGTTGCTCATATTTTTGGTGAGCGCGTTTTGAAGAAAAATGAACTCGGCAAATTTTGATGACTCAAAACTGTTGCAACAACAACAACACCATGGATTACGGCATGAAAAATGCAGCGTCGAGCGAGCGCAGTGATTGCACTTTATTTGCCATAATAAAATACTCCATTGAGCGTTAAGAGATCGAAACGCAGCATCGAACCGAACCGACGCGTTCATTGGCCGGCGCGCGCATTCCAAGTTGGCCAACAACAGCTGCTGCAAATGTTGCTGTTGCAACACACAAACGTGGCGCCACTATTTACGCAGCTTTAACGCGGCGGCTGTGCGGCTGCCAACGCACCGCAGAAAAACAAAAAAAGCGCAAAATCCAACAGCAGCAAATTAAATGAGAAGAAAAGTTGGGCGGGCAGCATCAGCCAACTTACTCACACACACACACAGACAAATCCACTCACACAGACATACAAAAAGTGTAGGCGAGCGCAATGCAACGGGCAGCATAGTGCAGCATGCGCTGTGTGGCATGCGGCAAGTTGGCGCCAAAAAGGATGCACTGAATATTTCATGTTCACAACGAACCAATTTTACGCTCTTCAAATCCTATTAGTCAATTCCCTTGCGAGCGGAACGACGCCAAAGCCGACTGCAATTCCGGCAGTCTGCGGCGTCTGATGGAGCTCACACACACACACACACACACACGCATACCTCGCTTCCGTTTGCGGCCCATACATAGATATGTGTTGGGGTCAGTAGTGCCCGTGTGTGTGTTGCTGTTGTTGTAGTTGTTGTTGTTGTTGCACTTTACAGTGGGTCTTTGTGCCTTGGATTGGCGCATGTCAGTGCCGTTCGATTTATTGTGGCGTTGAATACGGCCTCGAGGGGTTATCAATATGCGAAATGCAATTGGCACTTCGCATCGGCCGCATTGGACGAGCATCGCACAGTGAGCAGCGAGCAGCGAACGAACGAAGAATGGCAGGTAAGAGATGCGAGCAAAACAGCCTGCAGGCTGCTTTCAAATCGCAACCTCAATGATTTAAGACAAAGTTTGTGCCTCAACTTGTAGGAGGGAGTGGAGGAGGGGCAGGTTGTACGTGGCGGCGCTGATATGTGGTCCGCAGGGTTTTAAGCACATTTGGAGTAAAGTGTTTTGCGAATTTAATTGCCTTTAATTTCACTACATTCCACTATTTAGTTTTCTAAAACAAAACCTAAAGTGTTTTAAAAATCGATGACTCTTATTTTACGAAAGACTCTTGGAAGTAATAAAATCATTTAGGCTGCAATGTCAAATAAATCTGCAATGATTTGAGCAACATTATGTTTGAATAGTTTTGATGGTTTAAAAATTTTTGCTTTAATTCATTGAAATTTCGTCGGAAGCAAATTGGGACTTAGCATAGGCAACACCAACAACACTGAACGAACATTTGTTACATTAAGTGCATACTTTCAGGGGCCATGGTAATTTTGGCCAAACTACATACGAAAGCAATGGTTCGAGGCGTTGCTGAAGGGTTTCGGGCCAACAAAAATAAAAGGCAGCCAGGACTGAAGCTGCGAGTCGGCTTAGAAGAACAAGAGTGTGACACTAATAACAAAATTTAAGTAAAGTGACTGGTAAATCAGTAAAATGAAAGTGCAATGATTTTGAAAAGTTCTGAAAAAATTGTTTCAGTTTGTTTCGTTTCGTTCCATAGACAAAACTCAAAAATTCAAAATTTTATAGTCTCAGAATTTAACAGTTTTGATGTCATTTGAAAGGTAAAACCTCAACTAAGAAACCCGAAAAAAAATTTGTTCAAGAAATTAATTAGTGTTCACGCCAAAGCTGCTCAAAGTCGACATTTTTTTACAAAAAATGTTAAACATATATTTTTTGTTTTTTGGTCCATTTAGGAAAAATCATCGTAAAAATATATGGTTAGGAAGAAGTTGCTAAAAATGTCAATATAAATTAAGCATTGATCTGGACATTTTCGCTCTTAATGTTTTTTTTTAAATTTGCAATACTGAGGCTTCTACTTCACATTTCATGAAACATTTTTTTCAAAATTAAAAACCTAAAAATGACCAAAACTTAAACCTTTCACTATCATGTTGCCATATGCCAACACTCTACTTTGCGGACGTCTGACCCCTCTATGGTTCCATGAATAAATTTTTTTTTGTTATTTCTTAGATTAGCTTTAAGTTTTATAAATAATACAAAATTAATAAACGGAATATTCAAAAATTGTTTTAATGTTATATCTTTCTACAGTAAGGAAAAAAGAAGCAGACAAAGGAAACATATGGAAACACGCTATAAAAGGATCCGGTAACAAAAATTAAAAAAAAATCATAAGGATAATAATCAATAAATTTAAAATTTTAACTTCTCCCAGCAAAAACCTGTAGTTAAACGGTTAAGGAAAATATTTAAAATCTATACGAAAATATGTACCTGGATTTTTGTGTATTTTAAGCAGCATTCTTTTTTTTTTTGTCGAATAATGAAAACATGTGCTTCGAAATCTGCCGATCTCATATTTTTCATAAGCATATTTTTCTTCCAAATATATTTTATTTATTCCTGAAAGTATTCCTCAACACAAAAAATTAAAAAAAATATGCACAAATGTAAATTATACATCTGTTATTATTATTTTTATTGCAAAACTAAAGTGCCCCGATACAATTTTTGTTACTCTTTACAATTATAAATGTTGACGTAACTAATTGAATGTAAAATCTGACAAATTTAGCGAACAGCTTACCTAAAAATTCCAAAAATTATGTATTAATGCAATAATGCAAATTTAAGTTTAACCCATTGCTGCCGGGTACCAGTTCCGCCCATACGATTTTGATAAAATTTCATACACGACCGGGAATTGACCCAAAAATTCAAATTTTAGCTTTCTATCTCTGCATGGTGCTGAAATATCACTGGGTATTTTGTTCCCATTGTTCCCATTTCACCACATTTTCCGCCTCCGAAAAATTCACGATTTTTGGAGTCTGGTAACTCTAGCTAAATGGCGAAATTTTAGGATGACCTCCACTAGACTAACGTAGTTTCATCTTTACTCCAACCATCCCTATCAATCATTTTGAGATATCTCTATCACGAACTTTTCTGTGATTTTTTTAAAAAGTCAGTTTTCATGAGTAAAATTTTACCCATTAGGCAGCAATGGGTTAAGAAAACCAAAATGGAGATTTCAACTCGGCAAACCATGATTAACTAAACTACCAATTTTTATTAAAAACACACCATTCCTTCTAATTTTTTTCGCAGTTGTATGGAATCGAATCACGTGCAATCCAGCGATACGAACTACGCCTAAGTTGGCCAGCAGAACTAAAAACAGTATATTAGATCTGGTTTTAGTCTCAGTTTAATATTTTTAGCTGAGCCAATGTTCAAACACAAATATTTGGTGTATTGCAATTTATTTTGTTATTTTTTAATGTTAAGTAGTTAAGTATAAATTATTCTTAATCTAAAACTTATCTCTTCTGAAGTGCAATTAAGAGAGTTGAAATTTTCAATGTTCTCTTTCTTAAAAAAATATTTAAATAAATAAACAAATTAAAAAACTAAATAAATAAATAATAAATAAATAAAAATAAATAATTAAATAACAAATAATTAAAAAATTTTCCATTTTCTACACCTGTTTCTTATGAGTAGAGAACTATTCCACATATTTATTACCTAAAAATATTATATAGCATATCAAAAAAATATCACATCAAACTAAAATTTCATTATACACTTCTGACACAAATTACATCAAACTTCTTTGCACTTCTTTTCCACTTGCAAACAATTATCCTTACACAACTGCTTGTAACTCCTTTTTTTTTGTAATGCACTACGAAAGTTTGCCAAAGAAAGCTTAAAGTCGCTTGCAGGTGCAAATTTGTTTGATACTTGAAATCCTTGCAGCGAACTGAACGTTCGTGGGAATGTGAGATTGTGACTTTTCGCAGGTAATAAATCATTTGCTCTACACTGACAGCCACTGCTTTTCATCTTACAAGTGTTGTTTTACAGTTTGTGAACAATTTTAAATGTGTAACGCCCAAAGGTGCAGAAAGTTAAGGATTTTGTTTTGATATATTTCGAAGGAACATTTTTGGATTGGAAAACTTTTAAGTTATGAAACAAATGAGCGGTTCAAGGACATTCAAAAAACTTTGAAGGAAAAAAATTTGCTACTGGTTGGGTACAAATTAGTTTGGCTAAATTTCGAAATAAAGAAATTCATAATTTTTTCATGAAAATAAAGGATTTATTTAGCACTAGCAGGATAAAGGATTTATTTAGCACCCCGCAGCTTTACATGCAAGTTTGAAGAAAGCCAATAAATTAAGTTATTCTCAAAATCTCGTCAAAACGTTTATGAAAAAACGCACTATGTGGTTTTTCGAAATTTTGTCTTTTCTTGAAAGATTAAGCTCAATCGGGATTCTAGTTTCTTAGTTTTAGTGTTGCGCGTCAAACTAACAAACAAACAGACATTCAATTATTTGTATATACAAATATCTGTGATATGGACTATGGAAGAGCAGCTTAAGTTGACGTAAGAGAATTGAGTTATTGTTAAGTTGGGCGCTTTATAGAAATCAACATTATAGATTGCTGCATTTTCATTATTCATTATTCGCATCGAATCTCCACAATTGGTCAACATTTCCTAATCGCTGCGAAGTAAACGCCGCACAACAACTAACAATGCAGTGTTGCCAACACAGCTTTGGCAAATCCGTTGCTATCCGACACCTTTCAATACAACGCTGTCATTAACTGTCATTACGCATCAGGCCATCAGTGTCGCACACAACGCATAACTCATAATTCAGTTCAACGCATAACGGGCTCTCACTCTCCCCCAGTCGGCTTCCGTTATACATCGGACAGCCAGTGTTCGTGTGATTCCGTTACACAAAGCCAAAGTGTTGGCAGGAGAAACATAAACAATTTACTTATCGCTGCGCAAAAGCCACAAACGGAAAACGTGAAACTAAGCTGAAAAGAATGTCGAAGATACACAACAACAACAAAAAATGGTGAGGTACAAACCGGTAATTTCCCCTAATAATGCAGAAAGCTGATCGTCTCGTATTATAGAAATACATAGGTATTATGTATAAATAAGGCACATTTGTAGACACAACACACATACACACACACACATATATATAATAGAAACACACATGTGGGGCAAAAGGTTGGTGGCGCACAGACAGAACGACCGTCGCACATAAATCATAATAAATAACTTAGAAACACCTCGACTCATGAAAGTTGCCCGCTTGCCGGTGTTGGCCACAAGTTTGAAAGTAATTTTTATCGCTGCCGTGTAATGCAACGCAAAGCGATGTGGGCGTGGAATGGGGGAGGCGTTGATTTGTGTGCGCACGTTGGTGAGTTGCTGGCTTCGTTTTCTTCAACACTTTTGTATTTTTTTTATACTAACTCAACTGCACCAACACAAACACACATACAGAGAGAGAGAGTGGCAGACAGAACGACAGACAACCATTAACTCAGCCACCCGCACCGCAGCAGCTGCCGCACGTTGGCGTTTTGCAACTATTTCCGCTGCTTCTGGCTTCTGGCTGCGCGAACGCGTATTGTTGTCGCTGCTACGCGCTGTTGCTGCTCTTGTTGCTGTTCTTGTTGCTGGTGTATGTTGCCAATTTTCTTTAGCTACTTTTGTTGCTGCTGCCGTCGCCACCACTCACATTTTGTGTTTTTGTTATTTCCACAGTTGCGATAAAATTGATTCATAACTTGAATAAATCATGCGAAAGTAAAAACTTTGTTAGGATTTATCAGCATCACACATACACGCGCACTCACACAGACAAACCCACTTGAATGTATTTGTATTTTGTTGCTTGGTGCGTTGTTGCCGTATAACACTGTGCAACAAGAAAACACTTTTGCCAAGACCTAATCAAATTTATAGATACGACTAGAGACTGAGATCCAAAATAGGTAAGTTTTCCTAATCTTACTGACATATTTTAGTCCTGAAAGTTGAAAATAGAAAATTTGGTTAAAAGGCGACAAATTTCCGTTTTCATTTGATGCCTATAACTTCATCATTCCACAACAGCAAATATTAAAAAAAAATTTAAATGTGTAATGAAGAAGGAGAAAATTTGAAGGTATGATACAACAAACAGAGATCCAAGACAGTTCTCCTCCCTTTAATGACATATTTTGCTCGTGCAACTTCAAATTAGAAAATTTAGTTAAACGTCGACGATTTTTGCTTTCATTTGGTATACATAACTTCATCATTTTACAACCACAAATATTAAAAAAAAATTTAAATGCTTAATGAAGAGGAGGAAAATTGGAAGGTATGACACAACAGACTGAGATCCAAGACATTTTTTCCTCATCTTACTGACATATTTTTGTCCTAAAAGTTAAAAATGGAAAATTTTGTGTAAAGTGAAAATTTTCTTCTTTCATTTAATATCCATAACTTCTTAATTCCGCAGTCACAAATATTAAAAAAAAATGAATTTGAAATTCGTAATGAAATGGAAGGTATGACACAAAAACTGAGATCCAATCCAGTTCTTCCTCCCCTTAATGACATATTTTTGTCCTGAAAGTTGAAAATAGAAAATTTAGTTAAAACGCCAAAGTTTTCCCTTTCATTTAGTATCCGTAACTTTATAATTCCACAGTCGCAAATTAAAAAAAAAAATTGAAATGCGTAATGAAGGTGAATAAAAGTGGAACGAATGACACAACCGACTGAGATTCAAAACATATATTTTTTCTTCTCTTTACTGACATATTTTGTTCATGCAAGTTTAAAATAAAAAATTTAGTCAAACGCCGACAAGTTTTCTCTTTCATTTGATACCAATGACTGCATCATTCCACAACCGCAACAATTTCAAAATATTTTGGAAATTAGACTCCTTTCAAAAGGACACCGGATCAGAGTATGAAAAGAAAACATCAGAGATGAATAAAATTTCACGTCCATATCAACATTTGGATGAATCAAAATCACTGTCGCACAGTGTAATAAGTTCGCATTTTGGCGCATGTCTGTGTGTGCGTGTTTTTGGGTGCAATGTCTATGTGTGTGTTGGTGTTTTGCTTAAGTGTTGGCGCTCGCTTCGGTGTGGTGTGTGGCGCAGGTAATTTATTAAATTTCACCTCGTAAAATTAACCCCAAAAAATGTTATAGCCCCCAATTCGTGCTTGTATGCTTATTCTTGTATTTATTCGTATTGTTGTTGTTGTTGTTGCTGATTTTCTTATTAGCTTTATTGTTGGTGTGTGTTGAAGGTGTTGCGCCGCACTAACGCAATCAATTTGTTACTTTGTGACGTGCGCGTTGATAAACTCATTTCGGCGGCTGCTCGCATGCGTTGCGCGCTCGAAGGATGCGTTGGGCGAAATTTCATTTGCCAAATGCGATTTGTTTGTGTCTGCGTTGATGTGTGTTGACTTTGGGTGCATGGTGTGTGCTGAATGGTTTGGCGCCATGGTGCGACAACTAAAATGTTATACAAGAAATGGATGAAATTTGTTCATCCCCAAACGAAATTGCACCACATCTCAAAACAAATGGTGTGATAATTGAACGTGAATGTGTTTATATGTTTGTGTGTGTGTGTTTTACCAATGCAATGCTGAGATTTAAAGATAACTAAAAACTAAAACAATTTTCAAGATTTGTTGCTCCTTTTAAGTAAAAATAAAGTCGAATTAGATCAGAAACGAAAAACATGGCTTCAAAGCGAATTTATAGAAAGCACTCATAGCGAACTTCTGATTGCCAATTTCAAATTTCAAAATACATACACAAATTTTTCTAGGACACCAATACAATTGGATACATTTTACTTAACCATTTATTTATATAAAATTGAAATTATGCTAAGACCTGCTTAAAATTACCTTAAATTACACTGTGTACAGTACAAAGTATGCAAAATTTGACCACATATGCTTTGCTAGATTTTCATACATTGTTTACTGATAACAACCATTCAATACTTTAAAATACAAATGAAAACAACAAAAAAAATACAATAATACTACAGCAACATTCACGCCGAACAACAATAATAGAAAAAACTAGTTCTTTACATCTCCAGAAGAGAGAATTTTTCAAATACGCTGCTAACAAACTAAATATTCCAACCCTAAGGCGCATATTTTGACCGATTTAACTTTTCTCTAGTCTCGTCTGCGGTTTCCTCTTTCGGCGGCGGTTTCGGTAGACCAAAGAATTTCTGCAAGTAAACTCGTTATGGAATATTGAAACACAAATTTCAAATATTGCATATTTACATCATGTTTGCCAAATTGTCGCGCCTCCTCCAGCGTGTCGGGCAGCTTTTTGTGCAGCGTTTCGGGCAAATACAACGCACCGATGCCGCCCACAAAGAACAATGTGCCGAGAATGTAGTAGGGCGCGCGAATGTCGTAGGTGGTGCCCAGGTAGACTAGATAGGGCGCCAGAATGCCAACGGCATTGGCGAGAATTGTGCCCAGCGCAATGCCCGTCTGACGCATGCAGGTCGGATAGATTTCCATGCTCTGCAGGCTGACCGTGAAAAAGGTGAGCGCATTGAGGAACTTGATGAAGGTGGCCAGACCAATCATGATCGTTTCGTATTCGGCATCTGTAAGAAAAGGTTAAAGAAATGATTAAAAAAGTGAAAGAGGGAAAGTGAAAGAAAGTTCAACATATATGATAGATGAGTAATCGAGAAAGAGTAAACAAAAAGATGGCGAGAAAGGGATGATGAGGGTCTCATAGAGGCTTCAAATACAAAAATTCCCAAATACAAAAATGGTTGGTACCAAATAAGATTTCAAATGATATTAATCTCAAAAGTTGTACTCAAACTCCTGCCTCTAAAATGGAAATCCTGTGCGCGCCACTGGTTTGAGCTTTGAAAAGAAGTAAGAAAAGATGTATGAGAGGAGGCCGTATGAGAGCTCTGGATTATTATTATTGGCGGGAAATGTGCACTGCGACCTAAGAGATCTATTGTGCCCCAGCTTTGAGTGATAGTATGAAGTCTTGAAGTCTTTGAAGAACTTTACGATGTCTTAAAATATAAAGTTTTGGGAATATGTTGAGCGCGGTAAACCCATGTAGAAACGTTGGTTGGTTGGTTGGTTTAGTGGCTGCCTCTGTATGAGACACACTTAGGCCTTTGGGCCCGTTGTGATACCACAAATTTCACCCGTTTGAAATGTGTATGCAACACTGTTTTTTCCAACATGTGATACAACACACATTTCAAACGGATGGGGGAAAGGGAGGGAAGGGACCTACAGTTTAACGCCGAATCCGAACGGCGATTGGCAGTTGGCCATTGCCTGCCAAGAGCGCACTTGTGCGGTTCTTGTAATTCTCATTCCCTTCATGTGGATAGCGATAGAAGTAAATGAGTGTTTTTTCCAGCCCAAGCCAGCAATCGAACCTGGGGCGCTCGGTATGAGAAGCCAGCGCTATCGAGGCCGACATGTAGAAACGTAGTCGAAAGGGATTCTTTTCCATGAAAAGTGGCACGGAATTGCTCTATATTTGGTGTGTTATGATTACTAAGTAATTTAATTTTATTCAAGAGATCTCTGAACCTGTTTTCAGCTTAAAATAGAAAGAAAATGCAATAATAGGAAGAAAATACAACAAATTTGTAAAGTAGTCAGACTTGTTTTCAGTACAGAATAGAAAAAAAGAAATTGAAATTTGGTGCATTCTAAAAACTCTGAATTCAAGTCCAATTTAATGATGGTTTTTGTATTTCGTTACATACGCATTTGGATGAAAATACTGTAAATTATGAAAAATCACAAGTCCAGAGCAGAAATTAAAATTGTTCTAAGGAGAGTATTGGGCCCGTTTTCAAAAGAATAGGGAGAAAATACCCCAAATTTTAGTAACAGTAAGAAATCAAATCTCATTTAAAGAGGTCTTCGCTCTTTCTTTGGTACAGAATGGAAAGAAAACATTCTTAATCGGTCTTTTGTGAAGAATCAGAAAACCGGTCGTACTTAAAGAGAACCTCTCATCCCGTCTTTGGTACAGAGTAGAGGGGAATATGTTCATAAATCGATCTGTTGTGAAGATTTAAAAAGCTGGTCGCATTAAACGGGCTTCTGGTCCTGTTTATGGTCCAGAACAGAAAGACAATGTTGTTAAATCGATGTCTTGTGAAGAATCAGGAAGCAAGTCGCACTTGAAGAGGTTCTGGCTCTTTCTTTGGTACAGAATAGAAAGAAAATATTCTTAAATTGGTCTGTTGTGAAGAATCAGGAAGTAAGTTGCACCTAAAGAGGTCCTAGTCCTGTTCTGTCTGTGGTACAGAATGGAAAATAAATGCTCTTAAATCGGTCTGTTGGGAAAAATCAGGAAACAAGTGGCACTTAAAGAGGTTCTGGCCCTGTCTTTGGCACTGAATAGAGGGACAATTTTCTTAAATTGATTTGTTAAATTAGTAAACAAATAATACTTAAAGACACCTTGGTCCTGGTTTAGTACAAAATTCAAAGAAAATATTCTAGAATTGATCTGTTGTGAAAACTCAGAAAGCAGTTAGCATTTAAAGAGGCTGGCTTGTCTTTGGTACAGAATAGAGGGAAAATATTCTTAAATCCATATGTTGTGAAATTTTAGGAAACAAGTCGCACTTGAAGACAGGATCTCTGTCTCCTGTCTTTGGAACAGAGTAGAAAGAAAATATTCTAGAATTGATCTGTTGTGAAAAATCAGAATGCAGGTCAAATTGAAAGGGATCCTGGTTCGTCTTTTACCACAGAATAGTGAAAAATGTTATAAAATCAATCTGTGGTAAAGAATGAGGAAGTAAGTAGAAGTAGAGTAGGAAAAGTGCCATCACTGTAATGTACTTTAAAGAGAGCAAGATTCCTGAATAAATATAGCAAGATAAAGTGTTTTGATTCCAGATCATTGTGAGTTTTTCAAATTGAGTCAAGTTATTAATATGGAAATTGCGCCCCCAATTGGAGGTTTTAGATCAAAGATAGTATCAACAAATATGCTATATCTGAACTATTTTAGCAGGAAATACTTTTCATAAGACTTCAGGAGTGTATCTATTCAGTTAAAGCTCAGACCTTCAGGGTTATATGGCTTGTAGTCTTGACAGATCAAGCAGTGTTCAAAGCAATGATCATCTTAGGTTCTCAATCAAGTACCTTAACTACTGTAAAGTGAGGCGGAACCATTGTAGTTTGGTTTATTTGGCCAAAGAGGCACGGAATGTATTTCTGGGGTAATCAGTTTAGGTTTTTGCTTTTGTGTTTAGCTAACTTGTTGAAGGATTGGTGACTGCTTATCACAGTCTAATTTTATCTCTGTTGGGAATTCCCCCTTTGGAATATAAATACTAAACCCATTCGAGACGACGAATTTTTTCGAACACGGTCCCCAGGAGCGAAATTTTATTTTTCTTTGTATTGTACACAGTAAAACCAATGCCAAAATTTTTTTCCTGTACTTTACAGATTTAATTAGCTCCAGAAAAATTTTATTTCCACGACTAGTTTACTCAGAATAACTGATAATTGCACATTACTGTCTTATAGTCTCGGAAATCCATTGCACACACGCTGTGCAATCGGTCTCGAATGTGTTAAAAGAATTGTTAAGCAAGTTCTCTATGAAACTTACCTGTGGCCAAGATCACAACTGGAATGCAGACGAAAAATGAGATGATAAAACTTATACTGTTGGTGAATCGGCGTCCATATTTGTCACCTGAAAGCGATATAAAAATTGTTGGAGTTAGTGTTGTTGAAATTATTTATTTATTTTAATTCAGTCTTTTAACCGTTTTGACCTCAAAGTTGCCTGAGAGCAGCTTTGCCTATTTATCATCTTATAGACACAGCTACGATTGATATATGGGTTTAATTTAAGTAGGAATCAAGAAATTAATATTTTTGGAGGTGAATTCATTCAATTCATTCAATTCGAAGCAAATTACAAAAATTTTACTGTTATCCAATAATTTGCAACGATATCAGGGAAAGTTTGTGTTCTAATTGAAGTCTACGAATTGGGCGCGTTTGATTAAAACCCTGTTTCTTGAATAATGGTTAAATAACATCAAAAAGTAATAATTTTGTATTTTCCATAAATATTAAATATTTTTTTTGTAATTGAAAAATAATGATACAAAATTTATTTAACCCGTTTTAAGCTAAAATTGTTCAAAAGTAAACTAGCTCTCGAACTCTAACAAGGAGGCGTCGTGTCTTCAAATGACGTGTGCATACTTCTTAGGAAAGTATTTCATGATTTAAATACCAAAAAGTAATATCGGGACACAGGGTAAAATTCGGGATCGAAAAGGGTTAAGAATCGTTCTTATTTATATTTATTTACTTTAATTCAGTTTTTGAAGAAATGTTCTTATTTATTCTTTCTTAATTGAACTTTTTAATTGAAGAAACGTTATTATAGTCTAAATGAAAATTCGGTGATAACATAAAACTAATTAACAAATAAAAGTCATTCGAGAGATCGTCACATCGTCACATCGAGAGATCATACTTTATAACATGCAACATTTTCAATTTGTAACCTAATATTTACACACACCCTGTATTTAATTGACTCATTTCAATGTTTTCTTAAAAATATAATTTCAATTTTTTTAACTCCGCGCACTTACCCAAATATTTACCCACCACATAGGCGGGCACCTCGACAACGCTTTGTAGCAGAAAATTGAGAAAAGGGTTGCCACCCATGCGGGAACTGAACAGCACCAGCGTGAAATATGAAACGGCCACAACGCACCTGTGGCAAATACAAGGAAAACAAATTTCATTTCGTTGAGAGGAAACAAACTAATTGGAGCATTTCCATTTAACAAACGCGCGCACAACAACAACAGCAACAACAAAAGCGAAACGCACACAAAGCATAAGCAAACAAAAGCGGAACGCAATGTTCCGCTAACCTACCAACTGAAACCCATAATGATGGTGTTGCGTGAGAGGCGCCAGCCGCTGAACAGCGACGCCATGCCGTAGGTCGGCTCGCCCTCGGTTTCCGGGTACATCTGCGCGAGCTCCTTCTCGGTCATGTCGAAGTGGCGGCCGTTGATTTTTGCGATTTTCTTAAATTGCACAATCGCGTCGGCGTAGCGGCGCTTGCTAATCAACCAGCGCGGCGACTCAATGACGTATCTGCGGCAAATTAAATTGCAAACAACACACAAGAACAAAAAATTAGTTAGCAGCTGGAAAAAGTTGGAAAGCACAGCACAGACACAAAACAAAAAAACAAAATCATTGGCAAAGAATAAAAATACGAGCGTCGCAAGCGTTGCGCAACGATGTAAGAAATGAAAGCAACTAGAGCAACAACAACAATAACAACAACAATAACAACAATGATAGTGGCAACTAGAAGGAAAAAAATGTTTGAAATTTCAGCGGCTAAACGCATGAAAGACCGGAATAGACCGAACGAACGAACGAACGAACGGAACCGTATGGACAGACAGACAGACATTCAGAGTGCCGCATACGCGAACGGCTGACTGACTGGATGGACGTACCAACGAGAAATTGAAACAATTGAATGAGTTTGATTGGATGCGGCGGCAATTCAAAGCGTTGCGCTCGAATGAAATTCACAAGCGAAATCGATGCGAAAGCGAACGATCGAACGGATGTACGGACGGACGGACTAATAGCGAAACGACGCAACGTGCATGCACGCGAGGCTGTCAATGCTGCTGTTGTTGCCGTTGTTGCCGTTGCCATTTTCGCTGGCTGCACATCACGTCGTATGAGCAACTTACAATATAAAACCTTTACAAAATGGCTGTTGGTGGTGGCATTGCATACGTACTTGAAGAAAATTAAAACCAGCGCCGTCGGCAGCGATGTGATCCACATGAAGGACACCCAATCACGTAGCCACCAGTAGAGCAACGGCATCAGGGACGTGCCGATGGACCAGCCGATGCTCTGGTAAATTGCAATAGTGCTCCGGTCGTCTCTGTGTACGAGTCGAGTCGATGTGCCAATGCCACAAACAAGTAAACCAACGAAAAACAATAAAATGGAGAAAAAGAAAAAGAAATTGAAATGGTGTAGAAATCAGTTGAGTGTGCATGAGGTAATAAATGCATTGATACATGAATTCTAATTGATAAATCGGCACATAAGCAGCATTTTCAGTGCCAGTTAGAGATAATCTAAATTATTAGATAATCATTTCACAGCTCGTAGTGCGACTGCAAAGCGTAAATGTCGTTGGTGGCAATTTGTTCGTTAGTTTGAAGAGCCCAAAAAGCGCTGGCCGCCTCATGGCTACATCGATTTAACACTAGAAAGACCGCAAGTCCTCTATACCTACAATAACTACATATCATATACGCTGATATCTTTCGGATTTGACTAATTATTCACAAATAAATTTTAAAAAATCTAAAAATTTTCACTATAAAAAAATAAAAGTCACCCAAACAAAAGTCTATAGAAATACTAAAGAAAATACGGATCTAAAAAACCATCAAAACGACTGCAATCTTCTTTCTAGTGTTAAAATTTGCATACTGAAGGGGTTTACATATGCAAAGCGATTCTAAAAATGTGAATTTTCTAAGTATACCAAGTTTAGGTTCGTATGTGGGTGGAAAAAACATTCAAGCTTTTAATTCTTTCGAATCGTTTGGGTTAATATATCCCGTCATATTCGTCAGCTGGTACTTTTTGTGACAAAAATTCTCTTGAATGCAGTTATTCGTTCCATAGTCAAAATTCATAAAATTTATAGTCTCAGAACTTAACGATTTTGATGTCATTTGAAAGGTAAAACTCCAACTAAGAAAACCAAAAAAAATCTGTGCAAAAAATTAATTAGTGTCTGTGCAAAAGTGGCTCAAAGTTTAAACTTTTTTCACAAAAAAATTTAAACACATATTTTCCGTTTTTTAGTCGGTTGAGTAAAAAAAATTGTAAAAATACATGGTTACCTAGAAGTTGCTGAAATTTTCAATATAAATTAAGAAATGATGTGGCCATTTTCGCTTTTAATATTTTTGCGAAGCTGAGGCTTTTACTTCACTTTTAATTTAAAATATTTTTCTATATTACAAATCTGAAAATTGGCAAAACTTAGAGGAAAATATTTCAAAAGTATGTGAAAGTATGTTCCTGGTTTTCCTTTATTTTAACCCTTTCCGTCATGAAAATAAACCCGTTCTGTATGAATTGTATGTGCTGTAGTCCAATATATTCGACATTGTGACTGAAAGGGTTAAGAAGCATTCTTTCTTGGTCGGATAATGTAATGACATCCTCCCATATCTTCTAATCTCAGAAAATAATTCAATTTGAATTGAGTTTACAATTTGTGTTTACACGTCTATTTTTCGATCAAATCTATTTTATTCATCCCTAAAAGTATGCAATCAGCATGAAAAATTGAAAAAACTGCACAAAAGCAAAACATACATTTATTCAAAAAGTTTAAGAAAAACTCAATGGAGATTTAACTTCAGCAGACCATGATTAACTATGTGGTATACCAATTTTATGAAGAATGGACCACTCCTAGGAGAAGGATCCTTCTAATTTTGTCCCCCGGTTGTAATGAGTCGAATCACTGTGGAATTGTTTAAATTTAAGGAATGGTCAAACTTGGCCTAAACTTAGCTTCTAAGTTTAGTCTTCACCCCGAGAAGAATCTCTTCACTTACAAAAGACCCAACTACTACCAATTGCTGAACTTTTGTGACACGCTGTAGAAATGTGCACACTTACTCTCTGGATATTTCCATGCCAACGATTTGCGGCGACTGAAACAGACTGTTGACCGCCAGTCCAGTTAAGCCGGAAAAGGCCAAAAACACAATGTACCAGTTGGTGGTCAGTATGGAGCACATGCGGCCCAACGAGCAGAAACCAATGCTGATGTAGTAGACCAAACGGCGACCGAAACTGCAGTCCATGTGAATAGCAACAACAGTCATAAAACCAAATAAAAATGTTGCACAAAACATAAAAAGAAAATAAAGAAATGCGTTAAAAGATATTATCAAAAATTGTAAGTAAAAGAAAATTCAATAAAAAAATATAAACAAAACATACATACAGAAGTGGCAGTGGCCACGGCGGGCGGTGTGCATTTTCAATTATTGCATTTGCGCTCGCTGTGGCAGCGCCAACTTCATATTTCAGTGTGTGTAATCCGCGCCAGAGCGCATTGCAGCTCAACTTACATATCGCCCATTTGTCCGAGCACAAACGAACCGATGACTTCTGTCACGCGTCCAACGACAAACGTATTCGTTACGAACAAATCCTTGGCGCAGACCCAGTTCTCCTGTGTGGGTATTGTGCTCTCGTACCAGGTCTGGTCATAGCTCCAGCCGTGCTGGCAAGCTGCAAAGGCCAAATGTGGCGTGATGAGTGCGCGACGAGTGCAAGCGGAATGGAGTGTGAGTGAAGTGCGAGTGAGAGTGAAGAGTGTGCGGGGCAGTTGGGCGGCAGGATGCATTAGGCACGCACACGTTCACTGTCTGCTTGTTTGTTTGTTTGTTTGTTCGTCTGTCGCACTGTCTTCCGGTTCGACTGCGCCGCTTGCAGTGGAAATCATACGAGGCGAAATGAAAAGCGAAAAAAGTGAGACAAACCAACACAAAGCAGCGCAGCAACCAACGCAAAACCAAACCAAACCAAATGAAATGAAATGAAACGAAATGAAATGGCGCTGCGCGTAAGTGAAACGCATTAAAGTGCAAAGTTGTAAAAAGTTATGCGTAGCAAATGGAAAAGTTACTTTTTTTCATTTTCTTTGTTCATTACTTGTCTCCGCGCAGCATTCTCCCCTTATGAGGTTCTGCTCTACAATACTTTTTGTTGTTGTGGTTTTTTTTTTTGGTGCTGGCTCTCTTTGTGCTGGCGCGGCAGTCAGTAAAGTTTTTCGCTTCCGAACGAATATTTTCTTGTACGATTTGTGGGGAAATTATCGCTGTTACTGTTGAATGTTATAAGTTTGGCCGGATTTTTTGTGTGTCTGATGTGTGTAATGCCATTGTATGAGATTGTAAGAAATTAATGGATGCATTTCGATGTGAAAAATATTTTTAAAGTGAATTCAAGCAAGTGAATGTGTTTGGATGTCAGAGCAGTTCGAATTTGTTCAAGCAAATCAACAAGTGATCAGGGAAGCGTAATCAGTGGTAAGTCATATAAAGAAAAAATAATTTATTAAACAAACAGTTGGGCTAATATGGCTGATAAGGGCTGAGCAGTTACGGGAGGATTATCAGAATATCAGACTATATTGTTAGTAATGTTCTTTTTTGATATTTATGCCAATAATAGAAATAGAATCTACATACATACAAAAGAAGATTATCTTGTGTGGAACATGTGATATACCAATTACAGAAGCAGCATCTCTGTACATAAAAATGGTGCGCAGAAAAAAAGAACAAAAATACGCAGCCACAATTACCGCAAATCATCCGGCGGCTTGTGCTTTTGCTTTCTTTCTGCTTTGTACTGATGCGTTTTGTTGTTGTATCAAGCAGTGCAATTTTTGTCACTCTGAGAATGATGTTACGATCATTACTGACGTTGTTGGAGTTTGATCCGCTAGCTGGCTCCTGCTTTGTTACTGCCGTGCGCTCTGCTCTACATTTTTGCACCAACAACAAACGTGTCAATGCATTTTATTGTTATTTTGAGAGTGAACATTCAAGCATAGCGGTACCGAAGAAGAGTATTTAGCAAACCAAACTGCAGCAGCCTCAGTAATGAAAGCAACAACTTCGTTCTCAAAGTAACAAAAAAATGCTGTGGTTGATGCGAGTACAATAACAAAACGCATGTGTGCTGTGGACAGTAACAAAGCAAGAGCCAGCACAAACTGGCGTTAACCAATAGCAACAAATTGCATTGGGTGAGCTGTAGTAAAGAACAAATGTAATTGTCGTTATAAGAGGCGCAAAGCCAATGCATGCGAGCGAATTTTGTGTTTGTTGTAATTGAGATAAACTCAGACACGCTGATGCTTTTGTGAGCCAAGTAAACATAGTCTTTATTGGTTGTAGCAGCTTCATGTTATCTTGTGAGAAGGAAAAAACAAAACAAAGCCAATGAAATGGTAAACAGTATTTTAGGTATGCGACATCGCTCTAAATTGAATGTTAGGCTTTCAATGCGCCCGTAAATGGCCGAATTTCGACCAATAATCTGTATTTGTTTTGTAAACTAATTTCATTAGTTCATAGCAGATGTCTGAGCCCAATTTATACGAAATTGTTTGCTACTAATATTTGTTAGTTTTTCTTTAGTCTCTAAGTTTTGGGGCTTTAATATTAAACAAATTTCGTTCCGAAAACTCAACTCTTTTGAGAATTGTTAAGTATAGTTCTGCAGAAAGAGTCCTTTTGTTTGTAAATCCATTCATTCATTCATTCTCTAGACACAACAACAATTGTAATCCATTTCATGTCCTAATAGGATATTCCAACTTCCATCTCAACCATCTATTGCGATTTTCACTCATACTCACTCCACATACTTCTCCTCACCCCTTCATGCATGCAAGCCACTCAGTCATTCACTCACTCATTCACTGACTCCCACCCCGACCACCATGTGCCAATATGCCAATATGTCATTTCATTTCGGTTCATGCTTTTTCTCAAATAATTTCCATTCAATTCGCTGCACTTTCAGCCCTCATTCCAACGCTGCCCGGCAATAAATCAGTCTCACTTGCCGCACTGGCTGACTGCCTGAATGGCTGTGTTCTTGTGTGCATTTTTTGCATAAGCCGGCTCACCTGTTACGTTCGCCTCGCGGGTCTCATTCCACGTTGTCCAATCGTCGATTTCCGTAAAATTTACATTGTACATCTCGCAGCTACTGAACTTGTAAGCGCCTCGATTGTCCTTTTCCCTATGAAAATGTAAAGTGCAAAAAAAAAGGAGAGAGCTCTGAATTTTTGACAAATTAAATTTTAACAACTATTGACTGCTGCCACATAGCTTGCAGGCGCGCTGCATTTGTGCATATGTGGCTTCAAACGAGCGTTGAACGCACACACCCACACACACATACAGGCTCGTATAGCAGTAGTCAGCTGTCAACACAGCTGACAGCAATGGCAGCAAAATTATGCAAAAATGACAAATTGAATATGGAAAAGACTCGGCTCGGGATGGCTGCATTCTGCACGGAAGCTTAATGGTTTTGGGAAAATTTCACTTTTCAGGTTTTTTGGGCAAAACAGTAGATTGGAAAATAGTTTGATCTTTTGCTGATTTCGAAAAAGTATTCAATGTTATTTAGTTTTATATTATTTTGTGGTATGGATAAAGAAAAAGAGGAGGAAAGTGTTGCTTGTCGTAAAGAAAGATTCCCACGGGTGAGTTCTGTTTTGAAAATCTGGTAGTTCAGTCCCATTGGACTATTCGCAGTGCTTTTAGCTCCGTCAGAAGCTCTAACTTGTTCTGTTAGCAAAGGATATGAGTCCATCTTTTGTGGTATAACTAGAGACCAACCGAAGGTGGCAAAGGTGACATTCGGCCTAAATCAAAGGTGAGTGACTTAATTGGATTTTGCATTTAAACTGGGTTTAATTTAAGTTTGACTGAAAAATTTTATTTCACTCTTATAATAAGTTTTAACTGACAACTGAGTTAAATTCGCACTGAAAAATTGTCTCTTAGTGTAGCCGTAAAGTTTTACAACAATTTGACAGGAGCTGTCAATAAATCCGAATGCTGGTTGTCAAAGAGTTTCGCTTCTTATAATATACTTTGATTTACAGATTTGTGTGTTGTCAAAATATTGGACCGGGCGTTTAAACTGAGTTTAAACTTTATTTAAGTTTGACTGAAAATTTTAATTTCGCATTTAAACTAAGTTTAAACTAGCAACTGAGTTAAACTGGCACTGAAAAATTGTCTCTTAGTGTAGCAGTTACAGTGTTACATGTAAGCAACAACAGTTTGACAGTAGCTGTCAATAAATTTGACTGCTTGTTGTCAAAAAGTTTCACTACTTATAATTTACTTTGATTTACAGATTTGTGTGCTGTACAAATGTTGGGAGTACAGATTAGTTCGGTCCGTTTTCAAAAGATGGTTCTGGCTATTGTGAATGTGTGGGGGGCAATGTTACTCGAAAGTGTGTGCTGGCAATGCTGCTTTTCAGTAACGCCGCTAGGCCACTTTTGATTTCCCATATTGAGCAATATGTACTCAAAAAATGTTGACCTTTGGCTTCGGCCTACGGCCTGTATTTTGGTCGAAGCCGATTATTGGCCGAATGTGACTTTTTTCCGAATGTGGCCAAAAGCGAAGCCGATTATTCGGTCGGGCTCTAAATATAACTATGCGCCTCTTCGGCCTAAGTATTTGTGTACTCTAGCACAGATCTTTTCAATTTCGGACAGACTGTTTTAGTGAATTAAGGATCAACAAATTATCTTTTAATAATATTTCATAAACTTTATTTCTCCCAAAAACTAATCAACATTTTAGTGGCAGCGCCTGAATAGCGTTGAAATTAACAATCTTCGGGGTAATGCAACTGTACACATTGCATGAAAAGAAATTCTAACTGTCTGACAAGTTGCCATCGACAAACAAATTATATATTCCCGAGATGACAATCACTTTTAACTTTGCAGCCATAAAATATGAATAACTACTTGGCTCATTGATAAACATTTTATTGTGGGCACTTACGGCGGCAACGTGATTCGCCTCCACTCGTCCAGCGTGAAATTCGTTCGCTCTCGGCCTGGCACTGTGCACCAGTGATCGGGAATGTTGAGCGCCAAAATGATGTTCATGTAGATCAAGGCGCCGGCCGCTGCCAGGCCCATCACAAAGATCAAATTGTAGATCAGCTGAAAGCGGCCATGATTGCCGACCTTTTCCATAATCTCCTGGAACGGATCAATTGTCTCGGAGATTTCCAGCTCTTCGTCCGCGAATGTTGCGCTCTTTCTGTCGGCCATTTTGCTTGTTGGTGTAGTGTTATTTGTTTGATGTCTTCCTCGTTGTTGTTGTTAATGCTAATGTGGCTATTAAATAGTAAAACGTAATTAAGTGTTGAGAATTTGCTGCAAAAGACAAAGACAGAGCCGAGTGCACACACACTCGATTGTAAATGATTATTTATCAAGCATTACTGATAGCTTGGATCGTGCAATAACCTCTGGATAAAACTTTACAGTTAGAGATTAGAATGAGCCTGAAGTTTATACTGTTCGTCATAATGAGTTGCGAACATTTGCAGTTTGCGTTGCGCATAAAAAGTGTCGCGCGCAAATATCTTTGAAATAAAACCATTTGAATGGACGATTTTTTATGGGCGTTGTTGTAGTTGTATTTAAATGTGAGAAGCCAGTGTGATTTCACAAGACAACGTCATATTTGTGATATCTCTGTATCATAGTTTTTCGTTTAATGTGGGCCACTTGGAAACTGTCTCAAATGCCGGAACACAGTTGCGTTGTGCTTTGAGAGTAGTCGGTAACCATGAAATAGTCGATAACCGCACAAATATTGGCCAACATTTGCGTTTTGATGGAGACACATTGATAGTGTCAATT
The DNA here is from genome assembly GCA_963971225.1 of Melieria omissa. NCBI lineage: Eukaryota > Metazoa > Arthropoda > Insecta > Diptera > Ulidiidae > Melieria > Melieria omissa. The sequence goes on along the minus strand of OZ020267.1, from coordinate 14,603,299 downwards.
AATTTAGTACAACTAACCAACACTCGAGTGAACTAGAATTGAGTTGTCGATAAGGAAATCAAGTTTACAAGTTGTTTTATGCAATGTTTGTTTTTTATTGTAATTTTGTCATTTATGGTGCTTGAGTAACGTTGTAGACATAGGTTTTTTGTAGTTGTTCTTTGATAATTTTCTATGCATTTAATTGAAGATAATCAGAACATGTAATGTATGTAAGAATGATTTTGAAATTGAATTTTGAAATCCATTTTTTGGGACATGGGTGCCCATAGTTTTTATTGCTTGTTAGTGCCTTTGCTTGAAAGTTAAGTAGGAAATACGATGACTGGTTGAAATTTAAGCAATTATCATAAAAATATTGAGCATAGGCAAAATTGTTCGTTTTAGCCGAAAGTTCGCTTTAAACGGGTTCGTAATAAGCGAAAAAACAAAGTGCGTACTTTTGAAAATGGTTCGTTTTAGACGAAAGTTCCTTTTAAACGGGTTCGTTATAAACAAAAAATACTATATGTGGTAATTTTTATTTGTGGTATTGAAGAAGCTGAGATTATCTTGCGAGAAAGAGATCTGTTTTCAGTTAGTTATATGTGAAACACAATGGCGCACATAGGACTTGCTTTTTATCACAAATTGCTAGAAGAAAACGACTTAGAAAAAAGTAGAAAAAGGTTTTCAATCTAATGTCAAAGCAGTCGTTTCAAAACATTAAAACAGGGTCTAGTTGGAATATATGAAGATAACGTTGGCTTGCTTTCAGACAGAACTATGCATGTGAAGGCTTGATTACAAGTAACGAGTAGAGTGACGAGACAGCAACTCGAACGAGTACTCGTTTCGTCTAAACAGTAAGGCGAGTTGTTGATTGAGTCAGTGACCGAGTAAAGTGGCGAGAGAGTCACTAGAATCACATTTTGTTTACTGGGCCGAGTACTTCTTTACCGTTATATTTTTCTTCTTTTCGCAGCGATTCGCGGAATCGCTCGTCACATGCGGGATGCGTAACACATCACTTTCCGCTCGGTTGAGTTTAATTGCGCGAGTTGCTTAGTTCATTCTGTGCATTGTAAAACCGAACTGACTCGCTACGTGTCAAAAAACGTTTGAATAACTCGTCACTTTTGCTCACCATCCCAATTTTCTCGGCCTAGTACCATTTTGATGTCTCGTCACTCTACTCGTTACGTGTAATCAAGCCTTGAGGGTTAAACGACACTAATGACACCAGCAACGAGTAAATGGCATAGTTTTTTCTTATATAGGGTTTTCCAACAAGAGGTGTTGTTTTGAATCACCCGGTATTTCGGTAGCTGTCACTTTTGAAGCTTTTATTCTTTGACATTTGACAAGTAGAAACTACGCCATTACTAAAAATGGAACGATAAACGCTTCAACAACGCATTGATATTATTAAAATTCACTACAAAAATGGTGAAAATCTTGCAGTCACAGTTCCTTTCTCTTTATTATGAAATAAACATCCGATCATTTATCTCAAAAATTGCATTTTTCTTTGAATACCAAAATAACACCTCTTGTTGGAAAACCCTGTATATTTCCATGGTTTTATTTACTGGAAAGTTTCAGTGTTTCTTGTCAAAACACCAGTGTTGTGTGCCGTGACACAAACAGGAGGACTTGAGGGTGTAAGCCCCTCAAATATCATACAAAAATTGATGGTGCAAACTATGGTTTCCAATGTAGAACTGTAGAAGTTAAGAGGATGTTAATTAGAAGGAAACAAACTTCCAAGGAAATCCATTCTTTAAGAACTCACAAACATAAACAAACTCTCTCGTCAAATCTTCAATTCATTTGCAATTCTTAGTCCCAATCTTCTAGCTCTTCTCTAAGTGACTGCCTACAAAAGACCGCATTTCCTTGTACAGGTTGGCTAGAGATTTAAAGGAAGAGTTAATAACCCGGTCGTGCTGTAATGGGTCTAATTGGCATCACTGTTATTTTCCTACACCTTCCTTCCTTTCTTCCACAGCAGATAATCACAAAACCCATTTTATAAGAAATTTTTGTATGTTTTTGCACAAAAGTTCAACCCACTTATGAAATTAAATATTCAATGCTCAATTCACTCAATACTTTCTATTCTATCAATCACTTAATCAAAAGCATGAAGTCACTTATTTTAATTAGTCTTACGAAATTCCAATACTTTGCTTTCAGCGCAATTTTGAATTCTGTGGAAA